>JANIJI010000017.1:6910000-7365000 GCA_024500535.1 Leptonema lineaticorne
AGTAAGTAAAATTTAAGTTATAATTTAATATTCTAAACAAAAACATTATAACTTTTAAAAATCAAAATTAATGTGGATCATTTAATTTTGACCAAATAAACTAAATTCGTATCAAACTTTGATTTAATATTTAGAATTATTTTTATTTTTATAATAAAATAAATATATGTATATGTTTTTAAATCAAACAATTTCACGATAGATCTTACATTCACTAATTTTTTAATCTTTCAGAGTACTTTACAAACTGAGGTATTTTTTAAAAATGAAGACGATAAATCGATTTTTGCAAATTATACTTATGAATTTGAATTACAAAACATGAAAACAAAGATTTCTAAACTTTTCAATAATATAAATAAACAAAATGATCTTTCAAAATTTTTATCATCCTTTGTCGAGAAGAAAGAAAAGAGTAATAATTTTACAACTACAATATTCAAACAAACAAATAACAATTCAATGTCAACATTCGTTAATGAAAAATCAAATTTTCATGAACTCTTTGAAGACCTTTATAAAAATAAAACAATATTACAAACGAAGCCTCGCAATTTTAGAAACTATTCTCTTAGTTATACTCCACCAGCCAGACCGTCAGTTACAAATATAACTTTAGATTATAATGCAGTGATATATCCAACAGATATTGACTCTACTCTATCAAACGTGTTTTCTAACTTGTCAAATATACCTAAAAACTTGAATATCAATCAAGGGCAATACGAGATCTCCACTCAAAGTGATCAGATAAAGTTTGTTAATTAACAACCATAATATATAATACTGATTTATTATAAATTGTGATATTATCAAATAGCAAAGTTAAAAAATTAATGTAAAAAATAAATAAAATAAAACCATTTTTTTCCATAAAATTTATTAAATACAGAAAAGACCTATACCACACAAACGCATTTTTTTCAATTCAAGTAAATTCTCTTTAAAAATCATATTTTAATTTGTATTGAAGTTCAAAAATACTCGGCATTAAAATTGTCAAGTTTATTATAGATCATTATAAACTTAAAACTAGTTAAAAATTTTCATTTTCATCTCTTTGCTTTTTGTTGGGCGGCATCGCTAGCTTGAACGAACGTTCTTTTTAGTCTTTTTTCTCGTTTTCTTCTATAATCTGATGCCACATCTTTAGATAATTCGGCGACCAACCTCATGGTTTTCTTTGGATATCTAAAATTTCAAATAGAAAATCTGATAAATAATTAATTTATAATTAAAATAAAATATAATATAAGATATATGCAAGTATTAAGTTAATTGAATGGACATTATTAATAACGAAGCAATTATAATATAGTGGAATACCTGCATCCTAATAGCTCTACATTGGTAAACACTCTGGCGAGACAGACGATTTCGTCTTCGGTAAAATTGTCCTTGTGAGCCATCATGAAACGTCTTCTCAGCTCCCAATGCTCGTCGGATTCATAATCGGCTCGATGGCTATCAACATTCCACTCGCCCATTTCTTTTCTATGACTTTTTTTCTACACGGTACGAGCGACTCGTACAATGTCAACTTTGTATGCAAGAATATAACACTTTAAATTACAACCATATATCGCTGTAAAATGTATAAATGTTCATAAAAAAGCAGTTTTAAAATAACGTGTATCAAAATTCAACTAGCATTTAATTTTTTTTATTTCTTCAGAAATACTTAATAAATATCAGATATAAGCTTTAATAATTTTAAATATAAAATAATAAAAAAATCAATTTCAAATTTTGATCAAGAAAAATTAAAAACATAAGAAATTATTGCCGAGATATTGGTTTACATTGATTTAAATTTAATGTAAGTTTAAATATAAATATTAAAAAAAAACTTTATAGGTAACAAGAAAACTGATAATAGTCAATTGGAATAGTCGTAATTTGAACTGTGAAGACCAAACCGAAATTGACATCGGTCAAATGATTTAAGCAACGACCGTTATTGTCGAGCGGTTTGCGCGGCGTCTCACCCTTTTGTATGATGACTCTTCAATTTTATTGAATAGGTAACTTTCTTCCGTTTTTTTTATGTAACCGTTTCCTTTTATTATATACGTATGTATGTACGGTCTGGTTCTCGATGGTTTCTTGACTTATAAACTTTATTTCAATCTAAATTTATATAATTATAGTTTTGGAAAATTTTATTTTTAATACACCGCTTCACAATATAAAAAGAATAGTAAATATATTTAAAAAAAAATTGGTAATTATTATTTTTTTTTTTGTAAACAATAAATAAATTATAGATTTTAATAATAATAAATTTTAACTCAAAATCAAGTTCATAACGGAAGTCAATGTATAATGAGAAAGAAGTTTATATATGAAGTGATCCAAAAACCGAGGAATTGTTGTATGAATAAATTTATTATTTATTGGGTGTATTTCTTTTTTAGCATTTACTTCAATTATTTAATGTGTGTGCACAAACATGCACTCACGCGTGCACATATACATGATTTAATATTGGAATCATAAATCAAATTAAATATTTCATTACATTATTTTCTTTTTTTTTTTTTTACTTCAATATAATTTTTAATATACATAATTCAATTTTGTCCAGATTTTCTACTGATGTGACGCAGTTTTTTCAATTAAGTTTTCACTATGGAATTGACAAAAGAGGCCATAAGTGTCCGCCTCTGTTATTTAAATGGACAACTCTCAGGTCGTGGAATTGCTTTTAGCAATGGAGATTCTCCTACAAAACGTTTCGTAACGAAGGAAGCTCTTTTGGATTCTTTGACAGTGTTGTATGAGGAATGCAATAATGATACACTCAAAAAGAACGATGAATTTATATCAAAATTCGTAGATAAATGTGAGATTCGATTATTTTATGCTAAAATTAAGTGTTATTGTTATATTTTTATTTATATGAAGTGGGTAGTTTTTGGAAATATTTATAATTCTTATATTTAAATGTTGTGTTTTAATTATATATTTTTTATGTATTTCATTATTATTAATCATATGTTTTTATTTCAGATCGTCCAATACTGACTGAATTGAAACAATTAAGAGTTAATATATCTGATTTTGATATAAAAGATCTCATTGGACGCGGTCACTTTGGACATGTTCATGTATATATTTTATAAAATAGTTTTATATTTAAGATAATATTGAATGCATTCAAATAAATATTACGAATTTTATGTATTTTTAATTTAGGTTGTTCGTGAAAAAAGTAATAATGATGTGTATGCTATGAAGATTTTGAAAAAAGATGTTTTACTAAAACATCAGAGTATAGCATTTTTTGAAGAAGAGCGTGATATAATGGCATTATCTAATTCTGAATGGCTCGTAAAATTATATTATGCTTTCCAGGTTAATAACTTTCACTATGAAATAAATAAATTATTTTTTTTTTTTTTTGTGATCAACCATAATTTATTTGTAAAATACATTTCTTCTAATTATATAAATATTTGAAATTTTATTGCTTTGTAATTGTTTTTTTTTTATTGATATAATTGTATATTTATTTTAGGATATGACTCAACTATATTTAGTTATGGAATATTGTCCAGGGGGTGATTTGGCTGGTCTAATGGAAAGGAGAGGGCAGCCACTTTTAGAAAACAACGCAGTATTTTATATATCTGAAATATTGCAAGCATTAAAGGATTTGCACATGTTAGGTTATATACATCGAGATTTGAAACCTGATAATATATTGATTGATAGGTATATTTTTTACAATCTTTTTGTATATGAGAATGTGATGAATTATTATAATTTTATTTCTTCTATTTAGATGTGGTCACTTAAAACTAGCAGACTTTGGATCGGCTGCAAAGTTGTGTTCTTTAGGTAATGTTAAAGGATCATTACCAATTGGAACTACTGAATATATTTCACCTGAAATACTAATGAGTCTAGAAAATCCAAAAAAAATTACGCATGGTGTACGCATTTATATTTTTAAATTTAAAATTTTGCTAATATAAATTCATAGATATCGAAGTACGAAATTTTTATGATTCAAATTTATAGATACCTTGTGATTACTGGTCTCTCGGAATTGTTGCATACGAGCTTGTTACTTGTAAAACTCCTTTTTCAAATCCATCTAAGAATCCAGTACATGTTTATGATCAAATTATAAAACATGGAAATAACAAAGAAAAAGTGGTTTTAACTTATCCAGATCAAATTGACAAAAATATTTCAATTCATTTTAAGGAATTAGTTATGGATTTATTACATCCAAATCCTGCAAAACGATCAGATTATTCCACATTGTTGACATTTAAAGTTTTCGAAAACATTCATTGGAGCTCTTTAAGAGAT
Organism: Leptonema lineaticorne; assembly: GCA_024500535.1. Taxonomy (NCBI): domain Eukaryota; kingdom Metazoa; phylum Arthropoda; class Insecta; order Trichoptera; family Hydropsychidae; genus Leptonema; species Leptonema lineaticorne. The sequence goes on from JANIJI010000017.1 coordinate 6,914,324, forward strand.
CAGGTATTTTTTTTTAATTCTTATAAGAAAAGTCTAATTAATTAAAATTTTATTAATATTTTTTGTTATAGGTTCCTCCTTTTGTTCCAATTGTAAATGGTCGTGATGATATCTCAAATTTTTTAGATGTAGAAAAAGGAAAAATGGAAATAAATTTAAATAATTTAAAAACTAAATCAGGGTTCAATGGAAAAAATTTGCCTTTTATTGGTATGTTTGATATTAAAAAAATAGTTTTTTCATACCATCTCATTAATATGTTTATTGTTTGATTTTTTAAAGGTTTTACTTATTCTCGTGAAATAAATTCATTAAACTATGGAGATACAACTAAAAATGATGTAAAAAAAGATTCAGACAACACACATTCTAGTAGTCATAGTTCTGGAACAAGTATATTTAATACGAGTATAAATGGGACTGTAATTTGTTTATCAAACTCAAAGTAATATGTGATAATTTATGATAAACTATAATACAAAATTTTGTTTATTTATTTAATATATTAATACGTTATCATGTTATAGAGAAAATGAAAAATTACTGGAATCGAGAAAAAAGGAAATTGATTCTCTACATAAACAACTAGCAGTTGCTCTTTCTAAACAGCAATTACTCGAAGATAAGGAAGAAAAATCAAACACCATTGAAAAACAACGAACAGATCTTGAAAAAGATTTGGCTGAATTAGCTTGTAAAAATCAGGTATTAATTAGTATATTATTTTATTATTTTTGAAAAATATATGTATTGTAACTTTATAAATTACTTCAGAAATTACAACATCAATTGGAATTGGAACATAAAGAACGTAAAATACTTGAAGCAAAATCTCTTCAGCTTATTCGTTGTGCTAAAAAGAAATGGAAAGAAAAGACAGATTCTCAGGTTCAGGCACTTCAAAATATTATAAATCAGTATGAGTTGAAACAGACAGAATATGATGATAAAATTCGTAATCTAGAATATCAATTGAAAATTAAAAATGACGATTATGAAAAGTGTTTACGTGAATTAGACACATTGAAGAAAATTAAAGATACACATAAGGTATCCTATTTTTTTATGAAGTAAACTAAATTATGGAAATATTGAATTTTATGTTTCTGGAGTTAAAAGCTATATTTATCAATACATATATTTTAGGAAAACATGGAGCGATCAAGAAGATTAACGCGAAATTCAATAGTAGATTTAAATAAAATATCTCAGGATTCTAATATTCAAGTTGAAACATTAACAAAAAAAATTAACAGTGAATTAGAAGCTAGGAAAGCAATTGAATTGGAATTAAAATTAGTTTTAGATAATTTAAAGTTAGTTGAAAATCGTGAATATAATTTACTAGATACACTCAGGGAGGAAAGGGATATTCATATGAGAGAGGTATAATAGTTTATAGTTTTAAATTACTCAAATGCATATAAGAATTATGTATAACATTTTTATTTTTAATAGATATTATCCTGGTCTAAAAAATATGATTCCAAGTGCCAGGAAATAATCGATTTAAAAAATTTAAATGAAGAATTAAATTACAATAAAGTTAAATTAAATGAAAAAGTAGAATGCGCTGTTAAAAATGAAAGTAAATTAATGAATGAAATTAAAGAACTAGAGAAAAAGCTAGAAAATGATACGTTCCATTTGAATTGTCAAATTAAGGTAAATTGAATTGATTTGTAATTATGGATGTTTTTTTTTTAATTTTAAGTTTTTATTAATAGCGAATTAATAAAACGAAGTTCTTGAATATATATTATATTTAAAACAAAGTAAATGTATTGTCACAATTTTATGATAAATATTAAAATATGTAATGTTGACATGTTCATGGAATTTTTACATTATTGATTTATTACTTGAAAAAATAATTAAATTTATTGTTATTACATTGTTTACGCACTTTAATTAATCTACTTTATTATTTTATATTTAATTTAGAAATATACAGCGTCATTGGCAACTTTTGAAACTGAAAATACAAATGCAAATAAATTAATTCGTTCTTTAGAGAAAGAAAATTCTGAGATGAAATTAACACTTGATAAAACTATCGCTTGTGAAGAAAAACATAAAGAAAGGGTAATCACCAAATTTTAATTAATTAATTAAATTTGTTTTTTGATGTTATTAATTTAATTTTATTTATTTATTTTTTGTAAAGGTGTCAGTCTTGGAAGAGTTAGTAAACAAATTACATCAAAATGTTACTGATTTAGAAAAACAAAAGGCCAATGATGTTATAACAAACAGTAAGTAATTATAATAAATTTATTTATTGACGGTTTTGAAACAATATTTTTATTTATCACCTTTTTATAGATAAACAAAACGAGTCTACTGTGTTAATAGAAAATATTGCAATATCTGAAAAGGTTCGTTTGTTACAAGAGCAATTAAATAAATTAGAAGAACAACTTATGACTTCAAGAGAAGAATGCGTTTTAACAAAGGAAGAATTAAGAAAAACATCTTCTTCTTTATGGAGAAAAGTATATAACATATATTTCATGTCTATTAATTAATTTATTTTATTTTTATTTACACATTATTTTTTCTTTAGGAAAAGCAATTTTCGGATTGTGATTTGGATAGGCGTTTTGCAGAAAAAGAACTTAAAGAGGCTAAAGAACATATTTCTACATTGCAAAGTGAAAAAAGAAACTTGAAATTAAATTATGAGAAATTAATAAAAGATTTAGAAAATTCTGTTGACGTCAAAAATTCTGAAATGCAGATCATGACTAACAAATTAGCTTCATATGATACATCTATTTTAGAATTACAAGATAAATTAAAGAAAATGGAAGAATATTTTGAAAATGAAAAAAAACAAAGTTTATTTTTACAAGAGAAAGCATCATTGGAAATAAAAAGGTTAATTTTAAATATATATTAAATATTTTTATTTATGTCTTAAAATTATTTTTTTTTATTGTTGAAAACAGTTTAAATGAAAATATCCATAAACTTGAGTCAGATGTTCATTTAAGCGAAGAAAGAAGATTGAAAGTTGAAAATTTAGCTGAAACATATTGTAAAGAAACTAAAGCTTCTGACAGTGAAAAGTATATGGAAAGAGAAAACCGAATCAAATTGGAACTTATGTTAAATGAACGAATTAAAGAATGTGGAACGCTGCAAAAGGTTCTAATTTTTTGTTTGTGAGATGTTATATAAAAAAAATATTAATTAAATATAAATTTTTAGAACTATAAAATTCTTCAAGAGGCTTGCGCAGTTTTGGAAGAGCAATTAATAGATTTTGAAAAATTAATTGATGTTCAAGATAAGGAAAACGCGCAATTAAAGGTTTGTAGTTTCTTTTTTTGTTTATACCATATATCATACATTTTTAATAATGTATTTGAAACCTTTCTTTATTTTTAATAGGTTGATATTGCAGCTTTAAAAAGCGATATTGAGAAACGTAATTCAGAATCGTCACAACTTCAAAAATCTCTTGATATACAAAAAATTAACATGATTTCTTGTGAAGCGAAATATAACGATTGTGTTAGGAAATTAGATGATGAACGTGCGAAGAATTTAGAGATGGAGGTAATATTTTTATATACATATTGTATAACCTAATATTAATTATGTTATGAACTAAATATTATATAATATTTTTATAGAAACAAATAAATGCAATGATTGCTCAAGAAACTTCATTATCATTAAATCTCAAAGACAAAAGTTCAGAAGTAGCACAATTGAATTCAAACTTTAAGATATTAAAATGTGAAAATAAATCAAAAGATTCGGAAAATGCTTCCTTAAAAGAAGAATGCACGCGCTTATTAACAAATATTGCTAATTTACGCGAAGCCAATATGTGTTTACAGCTTGAATTAAAAGAATCCAAAGTACGTATTATTTAGATAATTTTAAATTTATTAAAAATATTTCTATATATTATCTAATTTATTCAAGATATATTTCATATTTTTTTAATAATGATGTGAATTAAAGTAAATTTTCATAAATTAAAAGAAATATATTTAGACAATATTATTATTGATTTTGATTAAATATTTTTTTAGGAAAACTATACAAATTTACAAGCTATATGTAAAGAACGGGAAGAGGAATTTCTAGCTCGTCAATATTATTGGCAGGAATGTGAAATGAAAGCTGAAGCAACAATCGCTCAACATATAAAATTAATAGATTTTCTTCAAACTAAAGTATTATCATTATTATACACAATAATTGTTTAATTTATTATTTATTTTCCTATTATATTAATTTACAAATATATTATAGGTTGAAGAAGCTTCTAAACGAAAGAAAACCCTCGGAGATATGTTATTTGGAAAATCTTCTAATAAGGAAAATGTTCTTATATTAACACCTCAAACTCCTATTAATAGTCGATTTGCCCAAGAAAATGAGCATTTAAAAGCTTTAACAGCAGAAAAAAATAAAAACAGGTTTGAAATATAAAAAATGATTATTTTTTATTTGTATGTAATATATTTTAAATACATTTGATTATAGTTTCAGAAAGTCAAGAGATGCTTTTCCAACGTTACAACGAAAATTTTCTGAAAACACGCCCAATATAGTTAAGAGTAATTAGTAAGTAAAAATATTCTAAAATAACTTTGTGATATTATAACACAAACTTAATTAAAAATATTAATAATAATAAATAAATGTTAAATTAATTTCATTTAATTTTAGTGAAACTTCAACGAACTTTGATCCTGTGATTTATCAAGGACTTCTTAAAATAGAAAAGTAATTCTTTTTATTTTTTTTCAAAACTTAGTTTTTAATATATATATATATATATATATATATATATATATATATATATATATATATATATATATATACACACACGTGTGTGTGTGTGTGTGTGTTAGATAATAGATATTTAAAGCTGTTTTTTATTACTCAAATTATTTTTTAGAGATAATTTGTTGGTGAAAATAAATATGAAATTATATAAAAACAAAATTACATGGCAACCAGAAAGAGATAATACTACTGATGAATTTCTTCTCTATTGTGAAAAATCTTTTTTAATTGAAAACATTACTACAAATGACACTAAAATAATTCTTTCAGAATCAGAACGAAATTTGGCTTTTAAGGTGCGTTTATTTTTTTCTGCTAGAAATAATTTTATTCACTATTTATATAATTTTTGCATTTTATAGATTGTCAATTTGTTAAACACCGAAAAGTCACAAGCAGAATATTTATTAATAGTATGTTCTTCAGCATATCAGAAAGATGAATTAATTTCCAAAATACGTTCTAATTGTTCAATATTAATTAAAAATAATCAAAATGAGGTTAAATCATTAGATTATATCCCCAATGTTTTTGGAAGAATTGATAAAGTTAATATTGATATAAATTTTATGTCAGAAATTTCAGATGGAATATTTTTAATTGGTATGTAGATGTTTCTATAAGTATTTTCAAAGTTGAAATTTTGTTTGAAATATAGGAAAAGTACGATAGTCTAAATATTTTATTTTTATTTTTTTAGGTACGAAAGATAGTTCTTATTGTTTCTTTAAAGATACTTCAAAAAAGAAAATGACTGAAATCGCATGTTTAATCGGTTTAAAGAAAGTTTGTTCTGCTAATAATATAGATCGAGTGGTTTTATTAGACAGCACTGGTAAATTACAACATTTGTCTCTTAGACAATTTATTGCTTTCCTCAAAATTTCTCAGACTTTTTCTCAGAAAACTTCACCCACTTTTCAAAATTTTGATATAGAACCTGGAAATGAAAATATATTTACATTGTTTGAGGTATTTAGCTTTTTTTTACTTATCTAAATATGCGTATTATGTTTTTATTAAAATTATGTTTTTATAATTTTAGATGTGTGTATCAAAATCTGGAGGCAATAGAGATTTAGTATGCGCTTCTACCTTATCAATGTTATATATTTATCAATATGAAGATTCAGAAATGCGTTTTATTAAATTACGTTGTCTTAAAACTGAGCCCATTTCTTGTATGAAGTTTACTCCACATACCATAATCGTTGGATCTAAAAAGTTCTATGAAGTTGATTTGAATAACTTTAAAGTTGAGGAATTTATTGATCCTTCGGATACTTCTCTTTCTCATACAGTTGACGCTTATAAAAAAAATATTTTACCGTCAGCAATTATACAAACAAAAGATATTAATGATAAATCTATTGAATATTTGTTATGCTTTAATGCATTTGGAGTATTTATAGATGAATACGGACAAAGATCTCGACAATATGACGTGAAATGGAAACATTACCCATTTAAAATTGAATTTAGAAAGCCATATATATTCATAATATACTCTTCTTCAATCGAAATTATACATTTGACTCAAGAATCATTCCAAGGTACACTGACTTCTGATAGTGAGAGTATAAGTTCTTCCGTAACTAATTTATCTGATGCTTCTAAAAAAGTGTTTATTGAAATGAGTAATGTCAGCTATTTAGGAAAATCTTCAACATCAGGTTCAATATATCTATCTCAGTTAAAGAAAATTGAGACTGTTAATGAAATTTTTGAACTAGATGCAAATGATGTTTTTAAAAATAAACTTGGTAGATCCATAGATACTTTAGATACTGTTTGTGATAAAGTCATTGATGATAAAGATAATCAATCTAATTTAGATATATCATTGTCAATGTTGAGCGATACAGATTCGAATTCGATCGAAGAATCGTCAATAGAAGTTAAAACGGACTTTTCATCGAAAATTAAAGAAAAAGCAAAAATAATTAATTCGTTGAAACAGGAAAATGACAAAATTAATGCTATACAAAATCTTTTAAGTAATCAAAATTTTAAAAATAATGATAAATCAAACAAAAGAGCCGACAACAACGATATTGCAAATACAGATTCATCTGGTGATGAATCGGATTTGAGTTCTTCATATGAGGAAAATCGATTCAAAGAAAAATCAGATGAAATTTGTACTGATAAAAAACGTGTTAGATTTAATTGATCTCTGAGACGGTTAGAGTGAATATTGTATTTGTGTATTTTACATACACATATTTATGTACAAATTAATTAAAGACAAATATTATTATACGCTTTATGAATTTTATATAGCGAAAGAATGCAACAAAATTAATGAAAAAAAAGATTATTCACCGAAGTGAATGCTTGCCAGTTTATTTTTTTTTTATTATTTTATGTATTTTTCACATATGTACTTAATTTTTTGTTAACGATTCTTATTATTTATAATATATTATATATTATTTATTGATTTAACGAATTTCTATTTTTACTTAAGCATTTATTATATGCAAATATATGTTTTATTCAGCGTGTGTATATTTTTATAAAATTTGCCTGTGTTTTTTTTTATAATAAATTGATATATAAAAATCAAATAATATTTTTTATTCGTATTATTTTTTATTTATATTATTTATTTTGTAATATGAAATATGTAAACGGATTTTAAGAATGCAAATTAAATTTAAACTTTTAGTTTTAATAAGATTTTTATTGTATTTAATTTATTTTTCAACACAAAATATCAGACTAATATATATATATATATATATATATATATATATATATATATATATATATATATATATATATATATATATATATATATATATATATGATTGTCAATTTTAACTTTATTAAATGCACAATAATAAAATATTTGTTATATTAAACAAACACTACGAGTTGAGAATCAGTGTTTATTTTATGTAATTGTTTTTTACTGTTATTTTAATATATATTTCTAGAGCGCACTATCGACATGATTTTATTTCAAAAATGATTAATTTTTGAATAAATTAATTATGCAGATTTTTTTCTAATCTAATGGTCTAAATCAAGTATTTCATTAAAAATTTAACCCTGAGCCCTGTTAAACACAAGGTAAGTTTATTCATTATATTTTTTAACATTTAAATTATAATATTTTAAGTTTCATCTATATAAATTTGTGATATGAAGGTTATAAAAATAATAAATATTTCAAATTTGATAAAAATATTTTATATAAGTAAATAATCTATAAAAATTATGATGTATAATATTAATAATGGAATGTTATATGAGATTGTATTTATTAAAAATATTATAAATACTTTTTAATCCTTTGAATGTTTTTTTCTATATCATTAATATCAATGTTTATTATATTATCAGTCAATTTCTAATGATTTAAAACTGCCTTCTATTCCATAGTAAATATCCGAATTTAAACTCGATCCTACATTGCGAGATTTACTGGAATTTTTAGAAATTTTCATTTTTTCTTTGGATAAATATAATTTTTCTATCCATTTTGAACTAATTTCCGATAAGCTTGACTCTTTCCCTTTATATTCTGATGGCAAAATTGTCGGTGATATATAAGTAGAGAGTGTATCTTGAGACGTATGTATTATAAACTGAAATAATAATAACATATTTATATATAAATCGGTAAATTTAGTAAAAAAAAAAAAAAAAGCTTATAATTCTTCGAAAGCATACCCGATTTCTCATTTTTTCCTTCATGAGACCTTTGATAAAATTGACGGTGTTATAAACGAAATTCGGAGCATTTATTATGTGTATCTGTTTTAACCTTTGAGGATACGCATATTGAATTATATCGAGAACTTTCTTCATCATCGGTGATAATAATTTTATCAAAAACGATATTTTTAATTTCTTTATATCAAATATATATATGTCGCCTGAAATTGCTTGTTCCTGTTCCATTCTCATATCAGCTGAAATTTGTATAGAATTAAATAAAATACAATTAAAATATATAATTATAATGATTTTTTTTATACCATTACCTAGCATCAAGAGAAGACGACATACGTCTTTAATGTTTACTTCATCATGTTCAGAAATTCTATGAAAAACTACTCTACAGCCATCTTCTGTAAGATGAGGCATTGGCGCATTTTGTCTGAAAACGACATATAATATTATTATTGAATATGAGTTTAATTAATATATTTCCATAAATCTATAATATTACATTTTTATAATTAAAACTTTCATTTGAGTTAATTGATGGAAGCATGCAAAACTTTACTAAAGTAATATATTAAATTTCATGGATATGAAATCGATATAATATAGTAATAGAAAATAAATAATTAAAACTAGATATGAACATATATTAAATTGTATAGCGGATATGAAGGTGAATGTAATTTTTCTGTTATTTTAAAACATGTAAATAAAATAAATATATACATGAAATTCATAGCTGCTACTATTCCAGGATCATCGGGACTCCAATCGCTAAACAGAGCATCACATTTATTTCTTGTATTGAAGAATTCTTCTAATTTACATTTCGCTTTGGAAACATTGTGTTTACAGCCTCTTAAAAATAACGGAAGTAGATTTTCGTCTGGAAATAAGGTATTAGAGGGTCATTCAATGTGTTTTAGAGTGTTTTATTTGTCAATGTGTGTTTACATTCTAAATCTGAGTAAATACATGATTACGTAATTATAAGAGTTGAATTTGCCAATTTATTGCACTATCCATAGATTGTTCACATTTTTTAATATTTGAATAATAATAATAAATAAAAAACATTTAAAGATTTTGAAAGTATTTCTTAACATTTTTTTAAATAAACAGATATTTTTTAAATTGTAGGTATATTAACGTTTTAACGCGTTTTAGATATATATTAAACGAAAATATAGAACGAAATAAAATTTATATCACCTACAAAGAAGTTTTAAAAATCACAATTAAAATATAATATAAAATACATGTATTTTTATATACACTGGATACTTTTTATAATGTCAAAAAATATATAAATATAATATATTATAATTAAGTTATTGTATTTTCTAATTAGACATAATTATGCATATTTACGAAATCAATTAGCGATCGAGAATTTGGCCATGACTACATAATTCAATACAACCTTAACCATGAAGGTTCAAATTGGACCACATAAAAAAATATATTACACCTACTCGATACGTTGTACAATATTTTTAGTGTCATAAAATGTTACAAAAATATATATATATATATATATATATATATATATATATATAATGATATTACAAGTTTTTATACATATTTTTTTTACATCTATATATAATATAATTGCGCTCGATGTTTTCAATATGAAAAAGGTTATGAACCACTGCAGCGATGGATTGTTCAGCAGATATTGCCGTTAAGTTTGTGTAAATAGTTGGATTTTTATAAAATGGCGTAAAACGTGAAATCATTATTTGAAATGAAAAAAAGAACCAGTTCTTTTCGCGTTCGATGTTTAATAGTAACGAAACAATTATAACGAGGTAAGTTAAGTCGTAATTTATATTTAACGATTATCGCAATCTGCTAAATGCCAACGGATTCATGTTTATAATTTATTTCCTTTTAAAACTGGTATAATTTTCAATTGTGATTTATTTTTTCTTTTGCCGATTTACTACGTGTAAATCGATAAAAATTTTATACTAAATTATTGGGCATTTATTTACTACCTACATATATAACGAGTGTTTTATATATTAAATATTAATTATAACGATATAAAATATATATATATATATGTAAATTATTTAAATTTGCCATTGAAAAGTATATTTAGTGAAACAGGATTTGATTTACAAATTTATTGCTAAAACATTTCGATATATCTATAAAATATTCCACATGATCAAAGGATAACATTTTAACTAAAAGATTTAATAAATAATTTAAATATATATTTGCGAATACTTTTTTAAAATTCTTAGTCTGTCTTGAAATTTTTTTTTCAATAATTTTAAATCAATTTTTATAAAAATCTCAACCATAAATTTATAATTTCGTTCTTTTTTAATATCGTAAGAAGGATAAAAATTCCAAAAAATATACTAGTATGATAAATTACGATGATTATTTATTTTAAATTAATTATTTCTATTTTTATTTATAAAATATTATTCGAATTACAACAGTTTTTTTTTAAATTAACCATAATTATTTGTTATCGAATAATTGTTTTGATTATAAAATTATTCATAAATTATTCTATATATTAAATTATATGATGATAATGTGTAAATTATATATTTTAAATGTTTTTAATGATTAATTTTATTGTGTATTATTTTTATATTTTGTCAAAACAGTCGGAACTTTCTTTGTTTTCAAGCATATATTCAAAAATACTAAGGAAGTCGAGAGGTCACGTTTCTTTTAGGAGCTGCTGTGTCATTGATTTTTTTTTAATTCCATAATAAATTTTATATTTCAAATTATATATATAAATTTAAAAAATTGTGATTTAAAAAACACACTTAAAACATTTTATTTAAATACTTGTAAAGTTTTAAAGTGAAAAAAAAATCTATCATAAAAAATGAAACTTCAGTTTTATTCGTATTTTCTTATTTACTTACTATTTATAATTAAATTATATATATATATATATATATATATATATATATATATATATATATATATTTATTATTTTTCAATTAAAAATATTATGTTTTACAAACTATAAACTTTAAATATAATCAAATACCGATCGCTTTCATCGTTAAATACGTCATTAAAATGTATAATAAATTTTATGAAAACAATTCATAATTAAAAATGATATAATAAAGCATATTTAAGATTACTCAGAAAGCATAATATTATATCATGAATATTAATGCATAAAATTGCAATATGCATTTTAATTATTTAATAGACGTAAATATCTAGTTAATTAACTTTACTTACTATAATTTGCTGGAATATAAGATTGTTCATCTATCCAAGTTTTCAAAATTTTCATATTTTCTTCAAATATTTCTTTCGTTTCACCCAATTCTAATTCAATTGTAGCCATCTGAGCATCCGAAGGACCGTAAAGTATTGCCATATTTTTTTTAAAAGAAAATTATTTCTTCTATAAATAACACTAAATAGATATTTTTTTTTATTTATTAAAAAAAAATGTTTCATATGAACATTTGTGAAAAGAATTTTTTTTCAGTTTTTTTTCCTTTTTCAGGAATTAATGGTTTTGATGGAATGTTGTTATTGTTAAATATTATCAATTGCTAAATATTTCTTGAACACGGGCACAACCAGATCGTTTAAATTTTGCTATAAGACTAATAATTACAAGTGATCTATGACAAACCTTGCAATAAAACCAGTTCTTCTCAACATGATAATGTATTATCCGTGGTTTTTTTTTCTATCATTTTCTAATACTACATCTTGACCTCTATTTTCATATTTTTCGAAAACGTCCCATGCACGCAATTGACCGTTGCGATCAATTGTTCTATCGAATATTATAAAATATTAATTTACGAATTGAATATTCATATTTAATTAGCCGAGTTATGAGCAAACATTAAAAAAGATACCGTTGAAACACGTACCAGAATAAATAATATAAATATCTAAAAATAAAGTACGACTTTGCAAATAAATATTTATATTTCATTATATACATACATATATATATATATATATATATATATATATATATATATATATATATATATATATAACGAATACGTGACTTATTTTACATTATAAATTTATCGATTCATCAATTTTTCATTAATATTTTTGTTAATTTTTTTTATTATCACCTTTGACAATTGTTTGATTCTATATTTTCAAATCAATATATTATTAAATAAATAATACAACTATCTCAATTTATATTTAATATTCTCATAAAAAAAGTTATATATAAAAAATATTGATTTTCTTAACTATGGTAAGGAAATTTTAATGACGTGTTAATTTTAATAATAATTATATAAACTAAGTTTATATTAATACACTTACGATACGCTTATTAAAAAACATTTTATAAATAAATGTAAATTGATATTAAATACGGGTGTCGTAATAAGTATAATGTACAAGTTTGAGAAACATTATTACACATAAACGTAAACTGATATTAAATGCACATACATGTATAATATATGTTAAGTGAGCTAATAAAATCTAGAATAAAATGAATATAGCGTACTTGTTTGCTATAAATTCGATTAAAATATATTATGTTGTGTGTAATGAAATTAATACGCAAACATTCAAATTATTTTAAAGTAAATTATTATTTGAGTATTTTTAATTTTAACAATATACATATTTAGCTAAATCCTTTACGAATTTTGCAACAAAAATTTGAAGTATTCAACTTGTTTCGATAGCGAAATAACTCGAATAATAATAGGTTTCAATAGCTTATTGACACGAATAAAGTTGAATTATACAATTATTTTTTTAATTTGACATAGTATTTTTATTTTGAGTAAAAAATACCTTTTCAGTCTTGTTTCTAAAATACTATTAAATAAATTAAATAAAAATAAAAATTAATCAATAATAAACCAATATTAAATAATGGTTATTATATATCCGAATTATATGTAGATAAAGCTGAATTTATTTTAAGTATACGTTATTTAATTTTTCCCAATTAATACTTATTAATATTATATATTAACATTTTTCTATTTATCATTTTATGATTTAAAAAAATATACTCTTTAGTAATAATTAAATTTGATTTTATTTTTCAACAAAAATAAATAAATTTTTTTTAATGTTAATAATTGTAAGTGTATACCAAACATTTACTATTTAAATTAGGTAAAATTTCATATTAATTAAATTTTTTAAACATTTAATTATTCTTATAATTCGAATACCAAGAGATATTATATTAAACTATGGCAACACTAGGTTAAAATGAACCCATATTAGATTGGCGCCAAACAGTAAAAAATGTCAATGTGATTGTGGGCGAGATTCGACAAAATGGGCAGAATTAAGGTACTACCGATATTAAGATAAATTAATGTTTATAAGTTTTAATTAAATTTCATGATTTTTACTGATTGACAATATTATATTATTAATTAGTTATTTACTGTTTTTAACTTATTGATATTTGAATGTTTTGTTAACCTAAAGTCAGAGTAATATAATTAAATATGTTAAAGACGTATTCAATTAAGAAATAATTCAAAATATGTATGAATAAAATTTAAATTGTTTTAGTACAATTACCAAAAGATTTTGTTGATATTAAATTTTTTTTTTTTATTAAAATAAAGTTTAGTAAAAAAAAAACAGTAACAAATACAATTACATGTAAAAGGATTCAGATGATTGTATAAACATTAAGGTTATATTTATATAATTAAAATAATCCTATTAATAAAAACAATGAAATTTAAAAGTATGTTATATGCATTTTTTTAAATGAATAATATTGTTTCACTGCTATATTGATTAATGTTTTCATATTACGTAAGAAATAGGTTTTTTTTAAGTTATTTGTCTGTTTATATAAAAAAAGTATTTTTTTGTTACCATCATTTTTTGTCAAATTTTAACTCATTTATATGCTGGGACTATTTTAATACTTTGGAACTAATTCAATATTTTGAATATAGGTATGGTTCAATTATTTTTATGATTTTTTTTCTTTTTGCAGACAAAAGCTCAACCAAAATCTCAAATATCTCTTTTGTCATATTTTTCAAAACAATCGTGTGTAGATCAAGAATTTAAGCCAAACAAAAAGAGATCACCAGAGAAAATTAAAAAAGAAGAATCGAAAGAAAACGACGTAGCGACATGCAGTGAAGAATTTCAAAACGTTATTGAAGAAAAAATAAAAAATGACTCCACTTTAAAATGTTTGGAAAATATAAATATTATTAAAACCAGCCCTGTAAAAAGTTCAAGTTCTTCAGAAAGTGTTAATACAAATCGGTTAACAAAAAAGTTAAAATTATCGCAAGAACAATTTCATGAATATAATTCACAAAATTCTCACAAAACGTTAAGCTTCGAAAAAAAAACTCAGAATGAAATTTTCGATTCTGAAACTGATAGTGCGATATTTAGTTCTGATTTTTTTGACAACGAAGACGATATAGTAATTGCTAACTATTTTTACAAATAATAATTATGTATTTATGATTAATAGATATTATTTATGAGCTTAGGTAATCGAAGATCTCGATTTGTTAATTTGGCAAAGGTGTGTTGTTATTAATACCATTTTTGAAGAACATCGATTGATTTTAAAATTGAAATCTACTGTAACTGCACAATTAGGAACGTGTATTGTAAAAGATTATTGGTTTGTAAATTTTAATATTTTTGAAAAATAGTGATTTTGTTTTTATTCCATTTTCATAGTTTATAAATTTATATTTGTTTTGCAATTTTAGGAAAGATATTTTATTTGAAATTAATAATATTGTATCTATAATTGCAATTAAAGAATCTGATTGTCACTTTTATGTAACAAATCGTGGAGGATTTATAGTTTTAAACCCAGATAATCTTATAAGTGGCACTGAAATTGTTGGATCTCTTTTTTGTACAAGAAAATCAGTTTTACAAAATTATTTTAAAGGAATCGACTCAGGAAATAAATATGTAACAAGGCATTACAATTTTTGTTTTATACGTGTATACTTGTTTTCCTTTTTATATATATATATTTTTAGATGGTGATTGGTATACTTGTACACGAACTTTTTCAAAATTGCCTTAGAAAAAAAATTAATACTTTCGATAATATAAAAAGAGAATGTGCAAATATTCTACAAGATATTCAATTCAAATACATGTTATTTAACATTGAAATGAGTGAAAATAGTGCAATGGATGAAATGGAAAAATATATTTCTCATATTTTACAATTTATCGAAACTTATGTCTATGCCATTGTTCGTATTATTATTTTAAAAATATTTTTAAGTTATTATTTTCAAGTGATTCAAAAATAAATGTTTTGCAGCATGATCAGAAAAACATTAAAAAGTGGAATGGTAAGATCGATGAAGTCGTAGATATTGAAGAAAATATTTGGTCTCCTAAATATGGAATTTCTGGACGAATTGATGTAACAGTTGAAGTCACAATCCATAAGAGAAATTTTAATGGTGGTTTGATGTTTTGAATAAATATATTTTTAATTTCATCATTAATAATTATCAGTTACTTTGTTATATTTTTAAGGTTCTTCAAAAAAGTTAATGCCTTTGGAGTTAAAAACTGGTAAGGCTAGTAATTCTGCAGAACATCGTGGACAAGTTATTTTATACACCATGTTAATGTCTGATATATTAAAGAATGAGAATGAGATAACCGAAGGTCTTTTACTATATTTAAGGTAATGATAGTTTAATATTTAATCTTAAATAATTAGCAAACATTTAATATTAAGATATTTTTATCGTATATTAGAGATTCTGTTAACATCCAAGAAATAACATCGAATTGTAATGAAAAACGCGATTTAATTTTATTGAGGAATAAATTATCTTATTTTATTGAAAAATGGCGTATTACTACATTGTTAGAAGATAAATCGTCTATTTGTTTACCAATTCCAATTGATCATCACAACGCTTGTGAAAACTGTCCATATTTAACGTTATGTTCCTTGTATTTAAGGTAATATAAATTTTGTAATTCTTAGTCGTTAAAATATATTTTATTCCTCAAAGTTATGTTATAATATTTATTTTTCAGCAAAGATCATAATATAGAATTGCATAATAGTCATCTATTGAAAAAATTAGAAAATGAAGCTATAGGTCATCTATCTTCTGAAGATATTACGTATTTTTTACATTGGTGTAGACTTCTTGTCATTGAAGATAATGAAAATACAGATAATTTCCAAAGAAAAAGTTTATGGACTGTATCGCCAATAGCAAGGTATTTTTAAAATTTGTTATAAAAATATATTTTATTATAGTTTACATACTAATAATTTTAAACTTTTTAGAGAAAATCTTGGAAAATGTTTAAGTAATATGGAGTTGACTTCAGTTGTTTTACATAATAATTCTTATAAACATGTTTTTAACAAATCAAGAACTAGTAAATGTTTTTTATGATAAAAATTTATATAAATATTTTACTTTCTTTTAATCTAATATATTTCTATTAGTTCCATTTGTGAATGTTGATTTACGTTTGTCATCTTTACAAGAGGGAGATTATGTTGTAATCAGTAGTCATAATAAATATGGTGAATCGTTTGGGACTATTGATGAAATTTGCGATAAATCTATTACAATTATTCTAAATAAGTATAAATTATATTTTACTGTTTGATTTGAGATACCAATTTTAATTAATATTTTGATTTTTTTGTTATAGAAATTTATCTAAAAGGAATTCTAAAACAACTTTGTACGCCATAGATTGTTTGGAATCTAGAATATCTTTTGAATTTAATTTAACTAATCTAAGTATTCTAATGGAAAATAATGACAAATCTAATAGACTGAGACAGTAATGTTTTTTTATATATTTATTCCTATATAATTTTAACAATTAAATAGTAAAGACCTTTTTATTTTAGGATAATTGTACAAAGGAAACCTCCAAAAATTGTTGAAAAATTTTCTAGTAGAATTGTAAATAAAATGAAAGATGTTTTAAAAGAATTAAATTTGATTCAACAACGTGCTGTATTGAAATGTATAGCTGCAGAAGATTATATTCTGGTTAAGGGTATGCCCGGAACTGGTAAATTTTATTTTTATATTAATACTTAGGTTTACTTATATAAGTAAATATATGATATGAAATATTTTCCTTACGTTTATTTTCTAGGAAAAACCCAAACTATTATAGCGTTAATTAAATTATTAGCTAAATTAAATATGTCCATATTAATTACTAGTCATACTCATTCAGCAGTTGATAATATTTTTTTAAGGTAATACTTATTGTATTTTAAATGTTATTTATATATTTCAAAATTACTGATTTTTATGATAAATGTAAAAAAAATATGTTTTTTTTTTCAATTACACATGTATTTATTTGATCAGGTTAGCTGATAGTAATTTAGAAATGCTTCGATTAGGATCTCGTAGTAGAATACATAAGAAAATTCAACGTTTTAGCGAAACGGAATTGTTACAAAATTCTAAAACAATGGACATAGAAAAATTGTTAAATATTGTGAGTTTTTTTAACAGTTATATATTTAACATTATTATACAAATATCTCTGAATATTTTCTGGAACATTTATTTATACAAATAATTTTTATTTTGATATTTTAATTATAGAAAATTGTTGGTGTAACTTGTTTAGGATCTAATCACCCTCTTGTTTCAAAAAGAACTTTTGATGTTTGTATAGTTGATGAAAGTACTCAGGTAATAAATGTTTAGTAAATATTTGAATTTATTAACATATTTTGTAATATTCTTATTTACTTTCAGTTGTTACAGAGTTCTATAATAAGACCTTTACTTTTTGCTAATAAATTTATTCTTTTTGGTGATCCTGATCAATTGTCTCCAGTTGTTAGAAATATTCAAGCTAGGTATTAAATATTTTTCTTATATATGTTTTTCCAAAGCTTTACTTATAATCCACTCTATTTCAGATCCCTTGGATTAGAAGAAAGTTTATTTTCTCGATTAGATATGTTAGATTCAACATGTTTGTTAACTTTACAATACCGGATGAACAAAGTCATAATGAAACTAGCTAATTTATTAACGTATAATGACCATTTAGATTGTGATAATGAAAAAATAGCGAATGCAACTCTAAATATAAATTTGGAGGTGTGGTAAATGTCTTCATTATAAATAATCTGGTTTAAAAAGCATTACAATTTTTCTTGTTTTAGAATCTTAAAATTATTAAAAACACATATTTAGAAGAATGTTTATCGTCGTCCATTGAAGATTCTGCAATTATTCTTGATACCGGCAACACTTATTCTATATGTAATATGCATATTTTTAATGAGATTCCTGGTTTTGAAATTAATAATAACAAGTATAACAATATATGTGAAGCCTTAGTCATCCTGAAAATTGTTACTGCAATGTTATCGGTAATTGGGCGATATTATAAACTTATGATATTTTACATATCAATTTGAAAATAAGTCTTATTTAATTTGTTTTTAGGCGTCAGTTAAAAAACATCAAATAGGAATTATAGCTCCATATCGTGAACAAATTTCTTTGTTAAAGAAAGTTATTAAATTTAAAATGAATTCGACTCTTTGCAGTAATCAAAAGGAAAATAACGAGTGCGATATTGAAATAAATACTGTTGATCAATACCAAGGAAGAGATAAAGATGTTATTATATATTCTTGTACAAAATCACATTTTAATGGGGATAAAAACTGTTTGAAAGATTCTAAAGAAAGTATTATAAGAATTTATATAAATTGCATTTGTCATAAATGTAAATTTTCTCTCGTTATTTTCCTTAGGATGGACAGTTATTAGAAGACAAGCGACGTTTGACTGTAGCGATCACCAGAGCAAAACTCAAATTAATTATCGTAGGGGATGTAGAATCTTTGCGTTCATATAAACCATTCCAAAATTTATTTAATTCGTCAATTTCGAAACCGGTTGCAAAATATATTTCCATCCCACAGCTGCAAAAAAATAATCAGTTTTCGTGGGATAACTTGAAGACTTTTGAATAATTTTTTTTGTGAAATTATAATTTTATATTTTATACTTTTAAAGTGTGTAATATTTAGAGAATATTGTATTTGCATGAATTTTGATATTTTTCGTATTTTTATTTTTAGAACTCAATTATTTATTTGCATTTTTTTTTAAATTTATGTGTAATGTAATTAATATATTTTTTTTCTTCCGGTGTCTATTTATTTGTTTTTTGCGTCAATATAACTAATAATCAATTATTAAGATGACAATTTTTTACAATAAAAAAGGGCACAGTGGAAAATTGCTTATTGAAAAAAAGTAAAACACTATATAAAAAAAATTAGGTTCTTTTTTACTTTTTGTTTTTTCAATGGTTTTCAAGTAAATTTTTGATATTTCGCAATACTATACCCAGTCGACAAAAGTCTGTATGCAACTTTAACGGACTGTGGCATTTCATGCGATTAGTCATTTTAGCGGACTGCTGTGTGATTGGTTGATAGCTATTTCAAAAGGTCTGGAACGAAGGTCTCTTTTTTTTTTTATATGACCGTTTTGGTCGCACGATTCTAATAAATGTCACATATGGCGCACCTTACGTTTTATCTTAAATGGTAAATACATTTATATAAAATATTATTTTTATTGTAGTTACAGTATTATAATATATATTAAATTGATGTACCTGATATAAATAAATAAAATGAATACTATTAAAAAGTGAAAAAAAATAAAAATTAGATATATCATTGGTATTCATAAATTTTTGAAATATATTTTTTAAGAGAAAAAATGTTGTAATTATATAGATGTTAAGAGTATAAATTATATATAAAATATTTGATAGGATAGAAAATTGTACAGGTAATGGTAGCTATTTGAAGTGTTTGGAATGTCGAATGACGGACGTGTCGCCGCTGACAGATTGCGGCGTGTCGTCGCCACTGTAAATTCGTTATTCGTTTAGGTTCATAATACGAATAGAATTCGCGATGAGCGAATATTGTCTGTGGGTATTGTCTCTGTGTGCCCTCCTAGCTTCGGCTCGTTCCTACTCGATAACCGTTGACGCGTATGCCGAAGAATGTTTCTTCGATCGCGTCGAAGCCGGCACCAAAATGGGTCAGAAAACCTATTTCTTATACATTTTTTTTTATTGCTTGTGACGCGTTTAGAATAAACTATACGATATCCGTTAACATGGGTTGACGAATAATTTAAAAGATTTTCTTTTCAATCACTACTTTCCAAAATGAAAATGCCCATACTACTTTTGAAAATAAAACTACCAATTTATTGTAAATATTCGAGAGCTTAATTTTTTAATTGAATGTATTTTTTTAATTAAATATAAATTGAATGTATTCTATTAATCTGGAACAATATTTCAGTAATGGACTAAATATTTTAATTGTAAAATTAATCGTTGAAAAATAACAAGCGTTAATTTTTGTTTTAGGTCTCGTCTTTGAAATTGCCGAAGGAGGATTTCTTGACATAGATGTTAAAATTATGGATCCCTTTGGAAATGTAATGTATCAAGGCGAAAGAGAGTCTTCCGGAAAATATACGTTCGCCGCTCAAACAGCAGGAAAATATACTTATTGTTTTAGCAATAAAATGTCGACGATGACGCCAAAGGTGAAGTTATACAATAATAGCGATTACGGTTCTAAGCTTATAAAGCGATCATATAATAAGTATGAAATAATTATAAACAGGTTGTAATGTTCAATATGGATATTGGTGAAAGTCCTAATCGTCCACCGGGAGCCGAAAAAGAAGACGAAGCCGGTCATACGAAATTAGAAGATATGATTAGAGAACTTTCAGGTACTCTCACAGGAGTAAAACACGAACAAGAATATATGCAGGTAGTAGAAAAAATAAATATTTATTATATTTATTCGTGTAAGAGGTAATTTCCATTTATAATAAAATTTTAATCATGTATTTTAGGTAAGAGATAGAATACACAGAGCTATCAACGAAAGTACAAATTCTCGTGTTGTGATGTGGTCCATTTTTGAAGCCACCGTATTGGTTGCCATGACTTTAGGACAAGTCTATTATCTCAAACGTTTCTTCGAAGTAAGGCGTGTTGTATAGTGATGTGAGAATATAATATACGTTTATAGTTCTTTAATTTTAAATTTCTTATATTAATTGTATTTGGTTATTAAAAAATACCTAAATTTTTATTTTTTCTTTTACTTTAGACACCTATTTTATTTATTTAGATTATAACTGAGAAAAATATGACAAAATAGGTCATGATGAAATATTTGAAAGTTTTGTATTAAAGCATATATTAATAAGGTAGTGACTAGGAATTATTTGAATTCGTTATATTATTTTGGATTTTTATTCGATTAATTAGTTATCTTTTATATAGTGAATGTGCACATATTTTAATACTCACTTTAATTTTAAATAAAACTTGAGTATAAAATTAACTAAATCTGATTATTAAAACTTATGGACTTTTGTTATTTAACACAAATTGATAGATTTTTGATATTAAAAATATGTAATATAAAATAATACATTAATACTTATCAAAAATATACTTATTTATAATAGAACCATAATAACAGTAAATTGCGCACATCAGGACTCATTATGTATTATATATATGATTAATTAAGTAACAATGCAGATACTGCAGTACCTTTTAATATTTTTTTTTGTGTCTGTTTTAAACCTGGAAGTTCTATCAGTACATTAGCACCTGATGCATTCATGAGACGGCTACTTATCTAAAAACGAAATTTATTTAAATTTATTTTAGATTTGTCCTAATTAAAATACTTTTTAAAAGAAAATAATTAAGAATACCTGATTTCCGGTAAGTTTTGCCAAAGGATAAATATTATTTTCTGAATAGCATATAGTTGCACGGGCATAATGAGGACGCAGATCGAGTTCCACATCTTCATCCAATTCTACCTTAATTTTAGTAAGCTGATAATTACTTTGACCCAACCATAATTTTAAAGCAGGTTCTACAAGTAAATTGTAAGTAACAAAAGCAGAAACAGGATTGCCTGGCAAGGCAAAAATATATTTTTGTTCATTTTTATAAATGCATGTTGCAAATGTTGTTGGTTTTCCTGGTTTCATGTTAAGACGTCCAAATACAATTTCAGCATTAAATATTTTTTGTAATATTGGTTTCAATAAATCTCTATCTCCCATTGATACACCGCCTGTTGAAATTAAAACATTACATTTCTGGAATGCTTCTGTTAATTTACTGATAACTGCGGCTTCCTCGTCTTGAACTATACCCAAATCATGATAAGTAACATTCAGCTTACTGAAAAGTTAAAATATTTTACATGTTTTTTTTCTTCTATAAATTACTTAAAAAAGATCTTACCTCAGCAAACTTTGAATCATAATTTTATTGGAATCTCTAATATGTCCAGGTTTTATATCAGCAACAGAAAAGTTTTGAAGTTCATTTCCTGTAGATAAAACTCCAACTATCGGTTTTGCATAAACATTAAGTTTTGATACTCCAACAGTAGCTAATAAACCCATTTCAACAGGTGTGATGCACGTTCCTTTACTGATAACAACTTCATTTTCTTTTATATCTGATCCTATTTGTCGAATATCTTGTCCTAAAGTGGGTGCAACGAGAACATCAATAAGTTCTTCAGTACCATCGGACTTTGTTTTTAATAATTGTGTATCTTCAATCTACAATATGTTTTGAAATTTATTATTTTAAACTGTTTGACAGGAATAATTAGAAACTAACTAACTTGAACAACACAATTGGCTTGATTTGGGATTGGAGCACCAGTATTAATAAAAACACATTTTCCTCGAACTAAAACATTATCAGGGTCGTCACCAGCTGCTATATTTCCACACACAATTCGAGGTCCTTTCCCATCTTCCATCAAACAAGCATATCCATCTTTAATAGATGCTCTAAATGGAGGAAACGGTTCTCGAGCTTTGATATCGTTTGCTACAATAAATCCTAAAGAATCTGTCGATGATATTTCTATAATTGATTGAGCTGCATCTGTTTTTAAAGCTTCTGCAATTAAATACATCGCTTGATCCATTTCTATCATAGGATATGGAGAATGTCTTTGACGTGTTTTTTCTGAATTTTCAATTGTAATCGAATGATTACATTTTGTTTTGGAATGTTTCAATTCAACAGTAGAATTTTGCAATGATAAATGTGTTTTACTAACTGCTTCTTTGTTCTCATTAAGTAACGCTATAGTATGCGGTAAAATAGATTTGATTATATTAAAACATTCTCGAGCAGCTTTCAAACTTCCTGGAAAATTTATAATTAGTGTAGCATTTCTAATGCCGCTGACCAATCTTGACATCATGGCCATAGGTGTTATTTTCAGACTTTCTACAAGTAATGCTGTTTCGATTCCGGTAGCTTTTTTGTTTATAACCTTAAGAGTAGCTTCCGGAGTTACATCGCGACTTGAAAAGCCGGTACCACCAGTTGTTATTATAACATTGGCTTTAATAACGTCCGAATAATATATGAGAGACTTTGAAATGACATCCTCATCATCGGGAATAACGCTTGATTGTACTAAATGTGTTGGGAAATTGTCTCTAATACTTTGTACAAGAAAGGGTCCCGATTTATCCTTATCTTTATCAATAGTGCAAGTGTCACTTATGGTAAGTACAACAAATATATTTTTATCCATATTTAAACAGGTAATATTTAAATTAAAAAAAATGTTACAAGATTTTATTAAAATATGTTTTCTATCTTGCGTAACAACATCGACTGATAACACGAAAAAAAATGATACGAAACATTGACAGATATTAAAAGAACAATTGTCAAACTAATCACATGTTTTTTGGTCTCAAGTCATAAGATATAATAATAAACAATTGTTGTTTTATTAATGAAAAATAATATATATATTATATTAAAAATAACACAATACAATACACAATACAATAAACATAAATTTGTTTTATTTAAAAATAATTATGATCATTAAAAAATCTGTTCATTAAAATATTTAAACGTTTCATTAAAATATTAAGATGATCCTTGTCAATTATATTAATTGGGAATTTTTTATGTTGATTAAACATTTGTTTTCTAGTACTATAAATTGAAGGGATTTTATTACGATAATTATTATCATGAAGTCTGTTTAGTAGTTTGTTTCGAGTTGGTTGTGGTTGATATTTATTTTTAAATAAGAATGGCTGCATTTTATCCACTTTCTTTAAAAATTTTAGTAATTTATATTTGGTTAAAAGTTTCTTTAGTTTGAAATCTTTCCTTAACTGTAAATATTTAAGAAATTTATGTAAAATTTCTTTTACTGATTCAGGTAATTCTCTATCAGTCTCAACTTTTCTTTTATTATTTGATTTATGATATTTATCATTCAAATCTAAAAAATTCCTTTTATGCAATATATCGTTTTGTGAATTTTTCATTTTATTTTCATAACGATTATTTTTTTCTTTAAACGCATTTTTTCCTTTTGAAAATGATGGTAAAAACGTGTTGGAATATATAGGCGAGATATTTATCCATATAGGTCTATGATGATATTTTGGAGATAAACCTAATGGGGAACGTTTCACATGAAGATCACCATTAAAAAATCCAATTCGAGCATTAACCTACAAAAGTTCTATAGTATATAAATTTATACAAATATTGATAGAAAATATAAATACAATAATAGTTTCCTTACCGATCCATAAAGTATACAGATAAAAAAGAAAATAAAATTCAGCATAACAGAATTCATATAAATATATATTTTTTTTATAAAGATTTTACTATAATTTTATATTCGAAACCTTCCATTTAGATTAAAAGACTGATATACACTAAATCAAAAAAGTTTTTTTCAACAATCATTATATTTTTAAATATAAGCACGTACGATAAAAATTTTAACATTGCACTGTGTTTGCATTTTATTTTTTTCCTATAATAATTAGGTCAAATATATTAATCATTTATGATGTGTAATAGATAATTTGTAGTGTTCAGACAAAATTTGACTGTTTTAACAAATATCATAACTTAAGTATAAAATTTAATTTTATAAAGTTGTTATAAAGTATTATAAATAAAAAAGTATGAATTGACAATTATTTTAAATTTATTTAACATTAAATTGTGCTCTCTGATAATTTAATTTAGTTAGATTTGGATAGAAATAAAACATACTTTTATTAAAAAGGTTGCACAAGCTTGATTTATAGTAATAGAAATCAAAATACAAGAATTGAAGAATAAAAATCTAATTTATTGCAATAATAAGATTATAATCTAAAAATAAATTGTATTAATTTTTGATAATTACATATGAAAAAATATAAAAATTATAAGTGAGGTCCAAATCCAGATAGATGTGAATTTGTATGCCATGGATTATAATTTATATGGATTGGTTTGAAAATGTGGTGAGGACTATATCTAGGAAAACCAGGCAATTTGTGATAGTTTCCATTAAATATTCCAAGGCGAATAGAATATACCTAAATAGTTAAAATAAAGAAAAAAGTTTGTATTAATAGTATTATATAAAAAGGAAAATCTTTATTTTAATTAATTATACTTACATTTGATGATAAAAGAAGTAAAATGAAACATATGTATAAAAATACAATTTTCTTAGAAAATTCAAAACGCCAAAATGACATATTTAAAAATATAATTTAATAAAATATTTGTGTAAGTTGTGAGAAGTCAACAAAGAAAGATAAATATAGCGAGAACTCGAGCGATTTATGTGTAATATTTTGCTGAATAGTAATATAAAATTGCATTAAATCACGTTTGTAAAATGCTAATACATTTATTTAAAGCAATTGATTTCCGTACACAAATACAAAATGTTAAATTTATAAAATACAAGCAATTTTCAAATAAACAAAAATACGTGAAATTTCACCGTCGTTTCGTGTTTATAGTATAATAATAAATATTTATTATTTAAAAGTACTTTTTTAAAATTATTTTACAATGTGTTTTGAAATAATTTTATACAGTTAACAAATTCCTATAAATTATGAGAAAAAATCAGCGGCTTTAAGTCTATTTCTTTTTGGTAAATTTATTTGTAGCAAATCATCTGTGAGATTTTTTCTTAATTTTTTGTCTTCGTCAGTACTTGATGTTGATGGAGTATCTGGACGTTTTCGTATTATACCAGGAGTTGTTATTTTTGGGAAATAATCACGGCTAAGTTTTAGAGGAGTATAACATCTAGGAGTAGATTTTGGACTTGGTGAAACTGTTCCAATCATATGTCGCTTAAGTTGTGATGTTGCCAACCTTTGTGCTGCTGGAGACATCGAAGATAATCTATCTATAGTTGAACCCGTATTTATTCTTGGTGATGGTCTAAAAACATAATAGAAGTTTATTATAAAGAACATCCAAATTTTCAAAGAAATATTTAACATCTTTATGTTTTATTGAATTATGAAGATTACTCACGTTAACATTCTTCGTTTTGCAGCTTCCATTGCTTTTTGTTTAAGTGCTCTGTGTCTCTGACTTGCTTTTTCTGCAAGAGCTAAAGCTATTTGTTCCCTTTTTGAAGTACTAGCCATTTTGAATGAAGTACCAGCACCCTTTCTAAAAATTTGTAAGTTTTATTGATAAAAATAAATAAAAATAGTATTTTTATATGCAAAATATAATAAAAATGTAAAAAAAATATTATATATATATATATATATATATATATATATATATATATATATATATTTATATAATATATACCCTGGTAAAGGTGTGTCACCACCATCTAATCTGAAAGGTGTGCCTTCAATTTGACCCCATGTCATAAATGGGGATTCACCTGCTGCGCCAGGATATGGTGATGGAGTACGTACAAAACTATGAGATAATAATACATTAGGATTGGAATCTGAAAGAAAAATATTTATAAATAGTAAAACTTATGATTATTTTAATTGCTTTAAAATATTTATTTAAATAAATTAATACATGAAAAATAATAAACATACCTGAAGGGTTATCAGTTGATGTTTGATTTACTTTATCCTTGTTTTTGCTGTCTAATAATGTGCTACCATCTACCCCAATTCTTCCACTGAGAATTTTTTCCTTAAAATAAGAAAATGAAATGTTATTAAAGCAAAATACTTTTATTTTTTTTAAGATCGTCATGTCATTTTTTTTAGTATTCTTACTTGACTTTTAGCAAGTTGAGTAATTATTTCTTTGTTTTGTTGATGATCAAAGGGATCTGTCTCCATTCTTGTGTTAGTGTGTAAAATTGTCTGTTTTTGTGTTTCTGCTTCATTAGAAGTATGGCCATCTGGTACATACATAATATAATTTTTAGCTTTATAACTCCATGTATCAAGCTATAAAAATAATTTAAGCATATTTCATGAATAAAATAAAATTACAAAAAAATAAAATAATTAAATATATAATATACTTCTAAAGGTTTTTCAAGTTGATTTGCTTGATCTTCTATCGAAGGCACGATTGATGAAGTTATTTTTTTTAACTGACTTACTCGTTCTATTTCTAATTGTTCGGCGAATTTAACTTTACTTCGACTACCCATTTCTTCCATAAGTGATTGAAAACTGCAATTATCTTCACTTGTATATGTAGCTAAATAGCTATCTAAAATATTAAACAGTTAAAATATTAGTAAGAAAATGTGTTTATTTTTTATGTAAAATAAAAGATAATTACCCAAAGAATGTTTTGAAGCTATTGAGTTATCTCTATTTTCAAATGTCCTACTTTTATTTTTATCTGAACTAATGTGATTTTCATTATTTTCTATATTATCATCAATTAAATCTTTAGGAGTTCCAGGTATTCCATTATGAGGTGTTTCAAATGTGGCCGGGCTAGCATCTATAAAATAAAGTAAAATTTACATAACTAAATAATATAAAACAAAATTCTGGAACGAAAATTTCTAAAAATACTAACATCTTTCTGTTGGAGGACGTTGTCCACCACTATATTTAATATACAGTTCTCGTAATTTTTGATGATCTTTACGTTCAGTGGCATCTAAAAACTCATTTTGTGCATTTAATTTCTCTAGATCAGGGAAAAAATCACGCTGTATAATTTTTTCCATCTCCTAAAATTATAAAATATTAAGGTATGAAAATCAACAAATTATAAATAAATTTAACACAATTAGTAAATATTATATCAGAAATTATACACATTCGCTTAAAAAAATTATGTCATATAAATGTGCATATATAATAAAATGTTTTTTATTCAAGAATATTTTGTTATAAAGTTCATTCGCACAAGTGTCTATGTAATCTAATGAAAAAAAATTGTTATTGATAAACGCGATATCAAAATATATATTTATTAAACTTTTTAACATAATTTACTTTGGTTTCTGAACGTATAAATTTAATTTTTATGAGTTAATCGTTATTTCTTGCAATAATTTTGAATCAATCTACGTATGTAAATATAACAAAAAATGTCTTTTTCTTTAGTAATTTTTAATATGTATAGTATTTTTATGTATGTATGTAATTTATATGTATGTATTTAATATGTATGTATTTTTATATATATGTATGTAATTTTTAATATGTTTTTATAGTATTAAATTATTATTTCTACGTAAACACATATATTTATTATGTCTGAAAGAATAACAGTAAGAGTTAAAATGAAAATAATATTTTAAAACTCCTAAGATAGATTTTCGAATTTTACATATAGTGCGTTCAAAATGTTTAAATATAATTTAATACAAGACACATAATTAATTGGTTCATTAATATATTATGCGATAAATTGGACGATTAAAAGTAGAAATAAAATATGAATAATTTAACCTCAATGTACGTGTCCTCGTCTAGAACTTTCGGCATATTTTTTTTCCTTTTTGGAGGCGGTGCATTTGGAGTTTTAAAAGGATTTTCAGAAGAAGTGTTATTCAACATTTTGTCAATTTTTCCAGGTGATTTGACGTTTCTATTCATCGAACACAAACGTCAAACGCGACGTATACAACTCAAACTATTGCCAACCGTAAAAATTTTAATGTTGGCAACACTTAATATATATATTATGCTAAAAAGCAGTGGAAAGTTGAATACACAAAAGACAATAAAACAATTATTTTAAAATTAATAATTTAAATTTCGTATTATTCAATATTATTAATAAAATTTCGTTGTTAATATAAATTTTATAAAAAAACAAAATTTAAAAAAACTCGAAACAATTAATATGAAATAAAAATGATTATTATGAAGGTTTGCTTTAGTTTTTTTAATATCCATGTAAAATTAATCTGTTTTGAGATGTATATCGGCAAAAACCACGTAATAAAAAAAATTGAATTACGGGTTTATTCTATTCCTAATAACAAAATATTTTTTATTTTATGAGAATATAATATATTTTTTTTAAATCTTAACTCTAATTTTTGAGATAAAATTAAAACATTAAATATATCAAAATATTGGAAGTTTTTATAAAATATCAATCGAAATCTCCTTCTCTCGAGAGTAAAACTTTAAGACTTATTTTATATTGTTATGTAAAATAAATTTCGAAAAAAAATATTTTCAATTTTTTTGAAAAACAAAAACATTAATCTGATTAATCTAATAGGAGTGTCATATTTGATATTTATCATGCCCATCAATATTATTGTTATGGATACGATAAGAAAGAAGATTGATAAACATAAAAAGTGAAATATATAATTATATTTATATATTTTAATTTTATTTTATTTTAAAGATTTTATTTACAATAATTTTTTAATACGTTAGAAATAAAACATAGAAATTAATTTAAAATTTACAATTACGATACACTTATAAAAGAAAAATAATATATATGAAAATTTGTTTTCCTTTTTAATTGACAGTTAAAAATAAAATTATATATATAAATATGAAAGAATAGAAAATATTTAAACTATCTTGGCGTATAATCATGCATTGTATAATTTCCGACATTTGACGAATTCGCCGATGTTCTTGGAGCAACCTGATTCACGCTCGTTGGAAAGTATCCAGTTTGATACATATTATGCGCATTATTTCCATATACAGATCTAGGACTTCCGGCAAAGGGACTCGGCGAATTTGTACCGGGTTTTGTAGCATACGAGGGTATCTGATGATTATAAGTGTGATGATTCACTAAATGATGATGATATATCGGTCCATAATTGCATACGTCGCCGGTGTACGGCTGAGATATTTGAGCTAAATTCGACGGATTCGGTATCTGAAGTGTCGGAGGCGGTATCGTCTTAGACGAATATCTGGTTGATGACGCTTGAGATAGGGCCGCGTTTGGTTCGTTTAAATTGTTGTTGTTGGTCGGCACAAGGGTGGTTGATTGAATGGAATGCGAAGTTGGTGATGTTTGATTAACGTTTTCATCGTCTGAAAAAACATGGATTAAAAATATTTTTTTTAACCATCGTTTCCAATTCGATTTATAATATTATATTTAATAATATAATATATAACTAATTGTAATTATTTAAAATATATTTATAGATTATATATGATTAGAAGTGGATTGAATAAAAATAAAAATAAATATAAAGTTTATATCATATAATATATAGAGACCATCTTATTTAAAAAGAAAAAGAGGCCACAATATTGTCCTTCCTAAAGGAGAACGGTTGGTCACTTTAATTATATGTATTTTCCTATTATGAATTTTAAAAATAATATTATAAAATTAAAAAAAATCACCTTTCGTTCCTGAAGTTGGTGTCGTTCTGTGCTGATTTCGTCCACTTCTCTGATTACCAGCTAGTTGCAGTTGATTTATGACTTCTGTTCCGCTGTAAAAGTGCTCAAATTAATAAATTATCACACAAATCCGAAAGAAAATACATATTAATAAATATATATAAAGAGCATAATGAAATTAAATCCTGAACATTTCGTATAAGAATATATAACATCGTACGAAACACAAGAATAAAACGTGTGAAATATTTTAAGATGAAGACATTATAACGAGGTCTTAAATTATAAATTTAAATTCCAAAGAGATAGAAAAGCTCGCGTATCAACATACAAAAATAACTCGATTCGTTGTCCCGCAGGTGTGTAGCAGGATATTTTTTTATTCAATATTATCATATTTATATATGTGTATAAATAAATATAATATATATATATATATATATATATATATTTTTTTTTTTTTGATATTTTTCAATTATATTTCGCATAAAACCGTTGTATATTCATAAACTATTGCGGACAATTATGAATACCGGACGACGTTTTGTAGTTATATATTTTTTTTTTCCCCGAGTCAAATTTGATATAATAAAAAATGTTTTCTTTGAGTTTACGAGACAGAATAGTCATTTTGGAAACGATCAGTTATTTTTAATATGTAGCGATTAATCTTGATTATTTAGAATTTTGTTTGTAATACGCGATAAGTGGCACTATATGTATGATCTCGGTTTATTTCGATGACTGCAATAGTCAAAACACTACTGACTGACATACGTGTATATCGGCAGCGATTCGCAAATATGGCACACGATATATTAATATTATTTTATTTATCATATGATATTAAATATCTGAATATAATTATTCAGAAATGTAAGAAATATTTTAATAATTTTGAAAAAAAAAATGTAATTAGTAAAAAGATTTTAATATTATTTATTTTTAATATTAAAGAATAAGATTTTCTAATCTATTTTTTTTATAAAAATTACAATTAATTATCTAATTTATTTATTTTGAAATTTAAACGTTATTATGTATATTATTTTAGAAAAAAAAATAATTAAGAAAAATATGAAAGTTATTTTTAGTACTAAAATGTCATAATAATTAAAAAAATCGATAGAAATATATATAAATGAGTGATGCGTAAAAAGTTAAACTCAAATACATATATATATCATTTTATTAATGTGATAAAAATAATTGTTTTATATTATTTTTTTTTTAAAGAAAAAATAAAATATATACATATTGAACTTTATAGAATTCTAAAGATAAATATTATTCTAAAAAAAAGTTATTATTATATTATAAGATATACATTAAAATTTCAACACGCTATGTTGGAAAATGTATCGATTTCCCGACAAAAAGGTTGATCACAGATGCCGTCCGGTTTTTCTGAAGTTTTTCTCAAATTGTTTACGAGCGGCGGTGTCTCTTTGGTAAGCATTTAAAGAGCGTTAAGTTAAATATTATCGCCTCAAACACACACACACACACACACACACACAAAGAAAAATTGTTACAATTTTATTAGCGGAGATGTATATTGCTACCATATGTCGGAATGAAACTACACGTGCCAATAATAGAAAACGCGCGCGTATTTTAACTCCTTTCCGTTACTGTAAACACGATTCGCATTTTATTATCATAAAAAAGATTCGTTCGTTTATATATATATATATATATATATATATATATATATATATATATATATATATATATTTAAAGAAAATAAATCGTACTTACCAATCGTCAGGATCGCAATCGCGAAACCCTTTAGCGAATGGATTGCTTGCTATTTTCAGTTGCGTGATCTGAAAATATTATGAACGTATTTATATGTGAATATATAGATTATGTGTATTGAAATGTGAATTTTTTTTTATATATTATACCCTGTGATTTTGATACGCTGTTACAGCTGTAAAGCAAGTTTCAGGAAAAATAAAAGTGCGATAGTTTGCCGTGTTATCGGCAGGCGGTGCTCCACCGGGCGGTAAATAAACCACGTGAAATCTCGGTTGATATCTGTGCATTGAATTTAATATTATCTGAAATAATATTAATATTTTCATGTAAATTATTTGAAACGAATAATAAATCTGAAAATTTAATATAGAGTTAGATATATGATACATTTCAAGATAAATCGGGGACAAGAAAATTAAACAGGTATTTCAATGTAATTGTTACGTCGTCAATTAATTTTGTTATAATTGTTGTTGAAATAATGACAAATTTAGAGTTAAATATTTATATATTCTTTTAAGCCTTAGTAATATAATAATTTAATATTTTCGTATATTACTGTGGTTCGAATTACTTCAATTTATATAATACATTAAACGAAATAAACTTACATGTCCATTATCGTCTAATTGATTATTTGTAAGCTTCAATTTGTCGAATGAAACCAACTGCTTCATCCATTGAGATCCCGGTGCTGGTGAGTCTGGATGCAAATGAATTCGAGGTGGTGACGTGGGATCAGCTTTTCCTGCGACTACCCAGGATGAACTGCGACAATTAATCATAAAAACAAATAAGCAACCGAAAATAATAACAAAAAAAAAAAAACAACTCGAACCTAACGTTCGTCATCGAAATCTACGAAATTGAGTTCGAAAATAAGGTGGAAAAAAAAAGCATCTGGTTGAAAGGGGGCATCTGTTAAAATAAAATTACTCGAACCGCGTAAAAATGTCTCGAACGATAAGATAAATTGTTTAGAAAAATTATGCTCCACTTGAAAGTTTGCCTTTCGTAGAAATAATCGAATTCGTTTCGAATATGTCAAGGGCTAAAAAAAGGTTTCGGATAATGCGTTACAAATAGACGAATTTCATTGAAAAATGACAAAGTAATTATAATATTATATTATGATAAATAGCAGAATAAATTATAATAAATAAAGCAAACCTGTGAAATGCATATCTATATCTCTTATCATCAACCGGTACGAAGTCCATCATCAAAATATAATCAGCCGTGGGATCCAATCCACCAAGACGAGCCTGAAATGCTGGAAACATTCGTCGACCTGCCTTCGTCACAATCATTTCAGTGCCTAATTCATGAAATTCGTCCCACAGGGGTTTCATTTCCAATACTGCGCAACATGTCGCAAGACTGGGATGCAATGGCAAACTCTGTGTTCATTTTAAAATATATAAAATGCGAATTCTTTTTATTTATAATATAGTTTTTATTTATTATATATTACTTCTTTTCTTTGTGGTTGTCTATGAAGTGGAATAGGAGTTGAATCATCGTTGTCCAATCCCGAATCTCCAGCAATACCGGTACCTGGTGAAGAAGCATCCGTTCCAGTCACACGAATATCGTTTCTACTCCTTCCTGCACTTTGAATACAAGCTGTGAACAATGAATAAATAAATAAATTTATTTCTATTCCCTGAACTTTCGTAATTTGTTTAATTCTAAAACTCAATTTTTGTGAGTGAATTCGCGTTACGGTAATATAGTTTGAATAAAACCGCCTCGTAATAAATGCTAAGAATAATCCAGAATCTATCACACTAAATAAATTTCAAAGCTCAATATCGTCTCGATAGTATTTCGTTCGACTATTTGGCTATTGTTTCGTTGGCTAGTTAAAATCACATACTTCGTTTTCATCCGGAAAACTTCGCATTATCGGTCAAATATAATACAATTACTTGTTTTCGATTATAAAAGTCTATTATTTTTATTTAAATATACATTTAAAATTTTGATGATAATTAATATTTTATTTTATTATAATATATTTAACAATTTATTATTAATAATAAGCAAGTAAATGAATAAAAAAAACAATGATGATTGGATTTTTGTTAAAAAATATTTTGTTAAAATTAAAATTACGAAGATCAATCTGTAAAAATAATATTCATTCGAGAATGTTTCTCATCTGAAGTATTTAAAAAAAATTATAACAATTTTAGTTTAAATCAATTTTAGTACAATTTCTTAATTAATTTTAATTAATATTTATACAAAATACTTTTTAAAATACTAATACAAATCAAATAAATAAGGCGTATTTGGATAATTGAATTTTTATTGATTTTAACTCAAATTTTTAAACACTAGTTAATGTTAATATTTTATACAAATTAATATGATTAATTTCTATTATAAATTAAGATATCGTAATTTAAATATTGTTTTCGTGTATATATTATAATATATATATATATATATATATATATATATATATATATATATATATATATATATATATATTGTAACGAGAATATCATTAATTTATTTGAACGTATGACAATTAATGTCAAACTCAATACATCATATTCGACGAGAACGCTGGCTGTTTTCTATCATATAATATATAAAGTTAACAATGCGTCACATTCGAGTTCAAAAGAAAAATTATTATAATATTACACAGATCGATCTAAGTATAGCGCGCCGTTTTCCGATGATTTTTCACGATTTTCATCGATCGCGCATAAAAAAAAACGCGCGCACGAATAAAATTCTCCGAACATTTATATGTCATCGCGCAGTGTCCTATTTCGAAATATTTATTATGCCATCGCATATTTAAAATAGCTTAAAAATTCGACGATGATACGCGATAATTTTTATTTATTTATTTTTTTTTACACGGACATTTTGATTTATCAACCAAAACACGAGATGATTTATGCTAGGATACATTAAACGAAAACGAAACGCGTTTGATTTATACGCGTTAAAGTTCGCCGATATACTGGTTTTCAGACTGTACTGAAATAACACGCTGAAAATTACGACAAGTATAATTATTTGTTTTTTTTTATCAGATTATGAGTAACGCTATCGATTATATTATTCTATACAATGATTTAATATATTTCAAACATTTTTTTTTCAATATACTTAATTTAGCGATCTCATTGCTAAATTATTTTTTTTCTAATAATAATCAGTCAAAATCATAGATAAAAAGTTGCAGATTTATTATATTTTTAAAATTAAAATTTATTTATTATTATTTAAATAATTTTTTTGAACAAAATAATAAAGAATTGTTATTAATTTTTTATATATAATATTATTTAATTTGTTTTTTTAAATATTATTTATATATAATTTAACTATATATAAATTGTAAATTTAAAATTAAATACATCCTAAATATATTAAATATTTTACTGATATTTGAAAAAGAATTAGTATATAAATTTTTAGATGTATTTTCGGATCAAAAATATATAAAATTTAACGTATTATTTTTTATAGAAAATGTAATAAATATTATTTTGAATTTTTTCCTGAAAATATTACATAGTATCTAGATTATGATTGAAGAATTTAAATCTTTTTTAAATATGAGAAAATTGATATCTACAGGCGTCAATTTTAAATAGATTTTATAATGTCGGTTTAAACCATGATTATCTGGAAATATACGTTTGTTAAGGATGTGAAAATTTTAAAATGTGTCAACCCTGATCAAGACAGGTCTCATGAAAGTGCACTAATGAATGATTGTTGGCCAATTCTGTTTGTGTGTTAACAACGGACAGCAATTCGTGAAATGTTTGATGGCGCGTGGCCGTCGCTGAAATTTATTAGTTCAGTTCACCAGGTGACACTTACGAAGATTGTCGTCTGCCAATTTAACCGATGCCTGATACCAATTCATCAAATCGGTATTTAAGCTTCATCCAACCGGATGAGATTGCGCATATTCGTTTATATAAAACTTTAATCGGGACATTTGTCGATGGCGCAAGTTTCAATTGCGAACGTTTAAACGGGACGATTCTTTAAATAAAACTAACACGTTTGATGTCATCGATCAAAAAAAAAAAAAAAAAAAATATATATATATATATATATATATATATATATATAATTTCAATATTTTTTTATATAGGAAAAAAATATAAGAGAACACAATACATGTTAAAGCTATGGACTCGTAAGTGCTTTATGGGTCACGATTTATTGTCATGAGAGTCGAATATGATAAATAAATTTAATTAAAAATCTTAAATCTATACAAATTTTAATTGTAATATATTTAAAAAGTTGTCCTTAATGGCAAATTAAATTTTTACAAATTTTCAATAATACTTAAGATTAAATCTGACACATTATCAATTTTTCATCTCTTTAAATAAATGCTAAACGTATTTCTTAAAATATCTTCAATTGAAAATATAACGGAATTGAAGTTGTAACAAATGTGCCAAATTTGACGGAAGCAAGGGCGTAGTATTTTGCCATATTGTATTTTAATTTATGCGCATATTCTTAGAATACCGTTTACGGCATGGTATTTATATATTTTTGTTTATTTTTTGCCGGCTCCAAGTTTAACCAGCTCTGACGTCAGTTATTAAATTTCACGCGATACAAACATAATGTATCAATTAAGAAAAAAAAGTGAATTAAAAATGATTTATATTTAGATATAAAATGTTTTTCTATTTCTAATAATTTAAATTGAATATTATAATTTTAATGTAATCTAATTCTATAGAGATGGATTTAATGGAGAATTTAAAAAAATATATGAAATTATTTATTTTTATTTTCGAAAACGCTATTTAAATATAAATCTATTATAATTCTATAAAAGTTACAATTTATAAAGATAAAAATGGCTGACAAGACAATACGTATGAATACAACTTTAGAAATGTATCAGCTTTTTTATATTTGCTAACGATTGTTTTAAGAATGTTAAGTGCTATCGACCAAATAGAATTTGAACATAGAATATTTGTAAAATGGAAAAAAATATAATGCAATTGACGATATTAATTCTAATTGTAAAAATATGAATCAGATTTTTTATTATATGAAAAGAATACTATAGTGTGATATTTTGGATATGTTGTATAATAATTTACTCTATGAAAGTTAAATTATATATATATATATATATATATATATATATATATATATATATATATATATAGACAGTGGAATTGTTAATGATAAATATTAAATATAATTCAGTAGGTAAATTATTAAAAATACCAACTGCTCCAAACACGGTATCGTTTAGATAAAAAAAAATATCACTTTACAAAGTTTGAGAAATCTTTATCGTGTCATCGATAATAGCATAATTGAGGAAAATTTTCGCTTTCATTCACGATTTATATAAAGGGCACTCGTTCGGTATGATAAGTTTATTTATGTCGGTCGTCTTTCTGATTTGGTCGTCGGGAAGACGACGCATAAATCTTCGCGGCTTCGGCGTCTATCCGCCTGCCCCGGCGTTTGGAGAAACTCTTAAAAAAGATTTATGTCACGAATTTGTTGCACTAATTATTTGGCGTAAGACCTATTTGTTGTTTCGCTCTTCTTGATATACCATAATATTTTTTTTATTTATATTTTTTTTTTTACGAACGCATTCCGAACGGGCTCGGTATGCAACGGCGCATTCATATATTGTCTCAGTTTAATGGTTAAAAATATATGCAATACATATAGAGTTTTTGTTCGCTCGTTTTTATATATTTTTTTATTTTTATTCTTAAGAAGTTTAAACGAATTTTAATATGTGTAATTTTT
Organism: Leptonema lineaticorne; assembly: GCA_024500535.1. NCBI lineage: Eukaryota > Metazoa > Arthropoda > Insecta > Trichoptera > Hydropsychidae > Leptonema > Leptonema lineaticorne. The sequence continues at coordinate 6,953,071 of JANIJI010000017.1, forward strand.
CTAATCTGGCGACTATGGGATGATGTTTTATTTATTTTATTTCAGATCCATATCGTCACGCGTCCATTGTGAAGTATTTTAACGTGGCATTTTGACGTTGACACTTTTGAGTCAACCGACACCTACATAAAACAAAGCTAGTTTTCCTAATGATCATATATTTATTTGTATATTACATATATATATTTTTTTAATAAAAGAAATTTGTTCACAATTTAAAATTAAATCATTTTAAATGTGAAAATTTCGAATCCCACGTATATACCATAGATATGCGACAGAGATAACTAATTTTTATATTTGATTTTATTTTTATTGTCATATCATAAAATAAATTTTGTTAGTAGGCGTGATGAACTGTCTACAAAAATATATTTATATGTTTTTTTTATATATTTTAAATTATTTCCGGAATATTTTTTTAAATATTAAATGTGATTATTAAAATATATTTACGAATGACTTATGAAAATTATTATATAAAAGGGTGGTTGTAAAATAATTTTACATATTATTATTATTCATTGTTATTTTAGTAAAATAAAAAAAGTTCATATAACTAAGATATTTTTTTTTGGAACAAAATAATATTATTAACTTTTTTAAAGATACAAAAGATATATAAATAACTAAATTTCTTACCCACTATTTGCTAAATATCAAAAAAAAATATTATTCATATAAATTTATGAAAATCGTGTGTTATATATAAATTTATAATTGTTACATTTATAAAATAGGGAATGACAATTAAAATTAAATATCTAATTAAAATGAAATTTAATGTTATTCACTTTGAAACAATTATTAATATTTTAAAATTTGAAAATTAAATAAACAATAATACCATTAAAATTTTCACAGTGAAAATTGTTTTTAAATTGAAAATTAAAAAAAAAACGATTAAAATTTATATTGTGAAATCCGATTTACTCAAATAAAGAAAACAATAAATAATATAATAATTATTACTTTCGTGACAAGGTTAATTAGCATTAAATATATAGATGAGAAATATATTACTTTTGGTTTAACTTTTACCCCATCTCAGTCTCGAGCTCTTGAATAATAAATTATTACCGTACATCACAAATGCATACTATGTGTTTCAAAAATTCAAGTGCGATTATTGAATAGATAAGTCACCAATTTTCAAGTGGTGGTTAATTTTAACCGTGTCACATATTGCGTTCTAGGCCATCGTGTGCGGTCTTTTAAGTGTTAAACGTAATAAAGTCGAAAAAGATGTCCCGTTAGTTTTTTTTAACCAACGGTGATGAAATTGCGATTATATATATATATACCGAAAAAGGGTATAATAGATATGATAAAAAATAATAATTTAATATTTAATATAAAAACTATATTATTTGATTAGTAAAATATTCTGATTACAGTTTATTGTTTGAGTTTTAGAATTTAAATGTGTATGATATCATTTATGAAAAATAAAAATATGTTAACGATACCTATTTCAGAGGTTAAAACTCGATGCCTGCTGAACACTGAAAGATCAAACGGATTATCACAGATATTTTTAATATAAACATTTTAATTAAAAAATAATGATATTCTTATTAATATATACAGAATAATTGCAATATTATAGTACACTATAATAATCTTTTTTTTTCATGTTATTTTCAATGGTTCCGTGATTTATAAGTACTTCACATGCCTGTTTGTGGTTTCAGCATTAATACCAGACAAGTCGTGACATACCGAAACAAACTGCTCGCGCATGCCTGGAAGTCTAAAATTCCATAACCCACCCTCACCCTTAAGAATTTTTGACATTTTTTTACTTCATGTACTTCAAAACGTCTAATATTCAAAAAAAAAATGATGTGACATTTGATGCTTCATTGCACTGAAGAAATTATCATTTTAAAATTAATATGAAAATTAATTAAAAATCATTTGGATTTGAATAGAAAAAATGGTTGAAATATAATATTTTAAAATTATTAAATGTTGTCTAGCATAAGGGTATATATATTTGGTATTTAAATTTTTTGTTGCAAAACTGCGAAAAAAATGTCGATTAAATTGTAATCGGATATATTGGACTCACAGGGGGTCGAAACTGAAATATTTGTTTGCATAATAGGGTCTCATGGACCGGAACATGAATGCAAACGGGAGTTTACTATTTAGTCAGGTTTCTTAATGACCCCCTCAACTGTGTGTGAGTTCCTTGTTTTTATTTTTATATCATAGAGATTCTTAAAATTTCAATGAAATATGATTGTTTTATGATTTTTAAAATATATTAAAAATAATATGGTAATTAAAAATATTTTTTTGGAGACATTGAAATATATAATATATATATAATGGTTGAATTGTGAAATTTATTTGATTTGACTTAATTTGTTTATATATAAAGGTGTTCATGTAATAAAATTTGAAATGATGTATTTTTGTTTTAAAATTTACTCAATATTAAACATTTCTGATTTTATTTTTATATTAATAAGAATAATATTTAATTTAAATTACATTAAAAATATCTTTTAGAGACTCTATTAACATATGTTTTATTAATATCAAATCTACGTCTAAGTTATATAAAATTTTAAATTAAATATATTTTTTTAAGTAAGAAATTGACATTATATGATATCATTAATTTAAAAATATAATACAGATAATATAATGAATTCAGACATTTGTTTTCTGTTTAGTTTATATAATGAGAGAATTTGAAAGTTATTATAAATTATTTGAATAAAGTCATAATTTAAACATTTCTATTTAAAAAATTATTATCAAAAAAAAAATTAATCAATAAACTTCAATATAAAACATTTGAATTTTATATGTATATATATATATATATATATATATATATATATATATACATATATATATATATATATATATATATATATATATATATATTATATTATATATTATATTTAGAAGAAAATATATCATTTTAAAAATTTCTAGAAATATGAGACGAGTTTATAGTTCGTTCTAATAAAAATGCGCGTCCCACAGATTGGGAACAATTACGAATTTGGTTTCCGAGAATGTCTGTGTTCGTTTTGACACGTACATAATGAATGTCCGCCCATTCGTTAGTAAAACGTCCGTGGAAACTTATGTCACCCCCGACACTTTTCTTATATATATATATATATATATATATATATATATATCCTATATAGAGATAGAGACACAGTAAATTTATACCAGACGAGAAAGTAGTCTATAATCGTATATTAAACTTAACGCTTTTATTGCGACAATGAATCGACTTTAAAATTGGTCTAAAGATCATACAAAAAAAGAAAGAAAGAAAGAAAGAAAAACTGCGACCGCCGCCGTTATTTATTTTCACTATAAAATTTGGTATTTATTCAACGCCGGTTGTTTGTTTTTTTTTTTCAAATATAGAATCATATCGATTTTTTGAAAAATACGGTTAACATTATATTATGAATCGTAATATATTATTGTCGTTGACAAATCGTCGCGACGGGAACTCGAAAATTTTCCAAGTCATTAATTACATAGTGAAATCCATATGTGTAAATATTGTCACAAGTTAAATCCTCGATCTCACTTTTCGAATCCCTCGGGATTATCGCCTATTTTTTTTAAGACCAATATTCCATAAATCTTTCGAACGGAACAAAAATATATTTAATACGCTGTATTTCGTTTTCAAGAAAAAAATTAAAACTGAATTGAGTTTTATTTAAAAATTTAACATTTTATAAATTATGAAAATAAAAATATTAATAAATAAATAAAAATAAACGTACCTTCTATTTGTTTCATAGGGGTGACTGTACTTGTATATGGCGGAGCCCAAGGGCCGTAACAACATTCTTCTGGTTGCTGCATATTCTTGAATTTCACTAGTTTTTTTTAACACTATTGTCTTATTAATTATTTATACACAATCACTTTATAAATTTTCAATAGTTTTTAATATAAATTTTGTTCGATTCATATCAAAAAAAAATCATTGTTCAACGTCGAATCTGTAAAATAATATTAGTTTTTTTTAATGTAATATATTTAAGTTAATATACATCTTGAAATTGCTATTTTTCAATGTTAAAGATGAAAAATTATCATCGGTAAATATGTTGACTTTCATGTCACATACAGCATTATTTTATAAATATAATAAGAAAGGAGAAATTTTAAGAATTTTAAAAGTACAGTTTAATATAATGACGAAAGACAAGTCCGCGACTTAATGAGCCGACGATGGATAAAACTTTTTAAAGATTGTATATATGGTTTTTGGTAGAGCGTAAAAAATTAAAATTATTTATTTATAAAATCAAAAAAAAATCCAAAAATACTTAGTAAAAATATATAGTTTCAAAATATCGGTTTTCCGTCAATTAAATTTTTCGTTTTATCATGAGACAAGCTTATCAAAATAATATAATAATACGTATAAATTTCTCCACATAATTTATTAAATGCAAATTAATTAAATTATTGTTTCAACGAACATGAATCGTTTAATTATTATTTTTGGAAGAATTGAATAAATAAATATAAAGAAATTATACGAAAGTCGAAAAATATTTGTATGAAAAGAAATATAAAATATTCAATTATTTCTATGTGATGTGTTAGATAAATTTTCAGGAAAATTACATTAAATGTAAACCACGTATTTTTATACTAAAATGACAAACTACAAATAATTAATATTATGAATGAAAACAAGGGAACTATGTATTAAAAATTTTAATTCATTTATGTAATAAATGAATGTATGTACTTTGAAATTTTTAATTTTAATTCAATTGATTTAATTTTAACACGACATAAAAAATAACACCAATTGATTTTTGCTTGCATAATATATTTGTAAGCAAGTTACCGAGATCTGAAGTGATGATTTGTTAATTTTCAGTATACAACGAGAGTTTTCATGCTGTTTGTCCATTAACACCATCTCAATGGATAACTTGATGAATCTAAAATTATACAATACACGTATAGAATAAAAATAAACATTCTGCAAGCGCAAAAAAAATATAAAACGCATACAGTAAAATTTTTCTCGCAGATTCATGCGTTTTAAATGATATATTTTTCGCGTTAATAAATCTATTAACAAAACGATAATTTTCCCGCGGGGTGAAAATTCCCGACCTACGGCACACGATTCCCGATTGCGTTTTTTTTAAATTTTATTTCTGATATTATTATTATTTTTATATTAATTCATGATATTTAGTCTTCAGAAATCGTGTCGCGTATACACACACACACACAGACACACTGTCATTGAACTAATTATTTAAAAACGTCCAAACGCAATATTTACATCAGCGGAACAATATAGCGGGCGCGAAAAGACAAAAAAAAATCTTTTTTTCAATCAACGGCGACTTTGCGCTTTTCGTTGAGATTGTAAAAATGGCGCAATCGACGACGAAAAAATGGCCGCGCGGACATTTTGCAAAATTAGATAATAATAGTTTTATTTCGATTATGTCACTTTATTTGCGTATTTTAGAAGTTCAACGACCGTAACCGACCTTCGTTTGCGAAATTAAATTAGAAATTCTCAAAAATACAATAATATTTTAAATAAAGTTTTTAAAAAATATATAAAATTAAAATCATTTTCAAAATAATAATTTGGACAAATAGTGCTATAATTTAAAATTTTAATTAATATTTTTAAAATCACTATATAATGAAAATTTTTTAATATAATATTTATGTCCATATATTTTGATACAATCATTAGAATAATTATATTTTATCGTTTTTATAATATTAAAATATAAAAGTAAAGTGAGAATAAATTAATTGAAAAAAAAGATGAAATATGAATTTTTAGAATTACTTTAAAAAATAGAAATAAAATATCAAGAAAATTTAAATATTAGATTTTTTTATAAAAATTTAAAACTTTTTTATTAGAATTTCAATCTTTTATGCAAAAAAAATCATATTTTTTATTACGTTAAGATTTATATATATATATATATATATATATATATATATATATATATAATATTAAAATAATTAACATATATTCTCAAATCGATTTCACACAAACGGATTATATTATAGTTAAAAATTCTATCACAACACTGTATATTGACGATCAAAATTTCTATCACAACACTGTATATTTGACGATCGCATATTAAAAAATTAAAAATGTAAAAATATTTTTATTTTATTTTATTACGATTTTTATAACGTCGATTTGGGGGTTGAAGGTGGGGGGGGGGTGACGGATAGGCTCGTCTGTCGGTGGCGTTTATCGTCGTAGGCGTTTTCGATCGTCGTCGATGTCAACGACGAAGACGACGACGACGATGATGGTGGCCGTTGGTTTCTTGTTCCGCTGTTGTTGTTGTTGTTGACGTTGTTGTTGTTGTCGATTATTGGTGTTGGAGCTGGCTTTGGTGCACGCGAGCTGTCATCGGGCCTGGCAAGACCCGACTCCTGACAGCGAGAGGCGCTAAGAGATCCGCTACATTTTTGTCGGCTGCTTTTTTTGGATCGCTCGTAGTACTATACTCGCATATGTGTATATATATATATATATATTGCCTAGTATACTTGTATACCACTGTATACATATATAAATATATATACATATTGAATATTATATGTGTGTGTTTGTATAAAGGGGCGCCCCCGACGAATGATTCGTTCTTCCGTGCGTTTTCGTCGTCCATTTTATTCGCGCCGCGTATAAATTAAGTCTTGTATACGATTATAATATATAACGAGTAAATGGATATATCGCACTCGAACAATGTTCGAACAGGTAAAGTGGGAAAATTTAACGTTTTTCAGGTGCTATGCAACGATTCAATGCGGCTGATAATCGACGCTCATTCAAATTTACAATATGCGATATCCGACTATAAAATAAAATATCAAATATTTTGTTAACGATCGTTTATTTTGTTATATTATATATTTATTATATGGTGAATGATGTGCAAGTGTATGTAATAGTTATATTGGACATGCATATATATATATATATATATATATATATATATATATATATATATAAATATATATATATATATATATATATATATATATATATATATATATATATATATATATATAAATATATATATATATATATATATATATATATATATATATATATATATATATATATATATATATATAGTAGAAAATTATAGCATACTTTATTCATAGTTTTAAATTATTTAGTATTAATTTATATTTCAGTATTTATCACATTTACCATTTTCTTACATCAATGATTAATTTTTATATTGATAAATAAAATATATAATCCGGTTTAATAATAATATTATTTTTTTAATAATAAAATAATATGTAATGGAGAAAATTAAAAATTAATATTTTGAATGAATGGTTAAATTTTAATCTTTATTTTTTATTTTTTTAATTTTAAATTTTAGAAGGGATATAGTTAATTGATTCTTAATATATGAAAAATATTAACTCTTATTCTACTTTTATTGTTTATTTTTACAAATATAAAAATAATTGGAATTAAAATTTTAATTCTACCAGTTTATTTTAAATTATTAATTACTATAGTTTTAAATATTCCTGTTAGAACAATGTTTTAATAAATTATATGTACAAGCTTTTCTTGTTTTTATGAGACTGTTTATTTCAAAAACGCCAAAAATCAATTGCATTTATAAAACATATAAAAATATTTGAAAAAATATATTTCACAGCATTATAATGTTTTAGAACTTAAATTTTGAAATTTAACATCGTATTTATTTAAATTTAAAGAATACCGTTTATATAATAATCATAATTATTCGCATAATATTTATAATCGCTTGACATCTAATCATCAAAAACATATTTATATAACTGTTTTTAATATTATATAAATGTTGGACATATTTTTATTCTCTTTAAATTATATATTAATCAATGATTAAAATCGTATATATATATATATATATATATATATATATATATAATTATTAATGTAAAATAAAAATTATAATACCTATTATATATGATTAATAAGAAATATTTGATTACTTGCTAATTTTAACCATATTTTTTATGGATTTATGTTTACAATCAAATTTTAATGAAATAAATCCATATTTTGATTTAAAAATATGTTAATGATAAAAATATATTTTTGTCGATACAAAAAAAAAAGTTTTTAGTATTAATTAAATCAAAGACGCTTTATACACATTTATTTACGCATTTTTATTTATATTTGATAGTTTGGTTGATTAGTAATTTTGATTATATTATCCGTTTTTTTTTTTTGATTATATTTAAAACTTTTAAAATATTATAAAAAAAAACTTAATGCGTATCATGCGAAAAATAGGAAGAAATAATAAACAATTCGTCTAGCAAAATAAATAAAATACTTTGCCGACAAAAATATTAAAATATATTTCATAGTGTTTTTTAAAACATGCCTACGTAGCACTACCTCAAATATTTATGTTAAAATGTTTTCTTTTAAAAAAATTTCAAAATAATTTAAATAAAAAAAAAGTGTGGGTGGTAACACGAATTTACGCCCATCATGCGAACTGAAAGCTTACCATTGGTTTACTTTTTTCTAAGGCGTGGTCTCGAACGTCAGCTGTTTTGATTCGACGGCTCTCAAATAATCTATTTACTCTACACTTTTTTTTTTATAAAAATTGTCATTAAAATTATAAAAATAATTAAAATATTTTATTATAATCGTATAAATACATTGTGCAATACATTGTGGTTAACAATTTGAAGATAAATACATATTTTAATAACTTATCAAATAGACTATACATATTTTATTATTCTGTTTACTATAAATTAGAATAGTTATTGGGAAGAAAATTGTGCAATTAGAATACATTGGATTAATTGCTTAAACTATTGTAGTTTACAATGTAATAAAAATTAAGATAATCGGATATTTTCCTGATTAATATAATACATATTTTATAAAGCAAAGATTGTATTTTTTTTATCTAGCAAATTTATTTTTCTAAAGGAAAAGGATTTTTGTAAAATATAGTCGTGTGTTAAGAAAAAAAGCTTATAATGTTTTATGCATTTATTTACAATTTTATTTGTAATTACAATTTTTTATATAAAACTAGATTAATAACATTTGATTTAAATATTTTACTTGAGACAAAATCTATTTTCACTTTTATTTAACTATTCTTTTAGATGTTGATATTCATCTCTTTAACGACTATTATTACAGAACATTTAAATAATACCTTTATATTAATATTCAATTCTTACTTCTATCAAATAAATCATGCTTATATATAATATGTCATACAATATTTTTTGTTTATTTTCTATTCAATTAATAAAATATGTCATCACGCATATATTGTTAAACGATTGTTCTGAATTATAATCATAATTATATTTGTATTTTATTAATTTAGAAAATGTGATGAATACTGGTCATTCTATGAAAAATAAAATAAAGTTTTAGAAACAGTGGTATTTCAGGCGGAGCTTGGCCTACTGTCTGCACGTCACACCCAAGCTGAACCATTAACTTTAATTTCCTATACAAAACTTTTGGTGAATTTATGATGTGAACTTGTTTATTTAATTTTTACCGTAGAATCAAATTTTTCACATAGAACAGCCGTTACTAAGAGGAACGGAATTTTTCCCGCGGCCATCGCAAATAGGAACATGAAAAAAAAAAAACGCTTGAAAAAATAAATACCAATCGAATATATTATAATAATAAAATTCGAGACCTTTACGCACTTTTCAGAAGGATAAAATATCATTTTTTTTCCTCAAAAAAAGGAGATTATTAAATACAATTTTATTAAACTATATATCTTCTAAAATATGCTCCCTTGTCCGATTTCAAAATAAAATATAAATTATGAATGCATTATTTTCGCGTGCATGATTCTTTTATCCGAAATATGAGGCCAACGACACTCATAAATCATTGTTCCATTGTTTTGTGAGAGAAATATGTGGATGGTGCCAAGGAAAATTTTAAAATTTACACCGAAACTGCGCTGTATTTAATAAGATGGCGACGATTGACAAATGGCTGACATAATTATTCATTATGCGCCGTGACTAATAAGATGTTCGTGTGTGTGCGTTCGTGTTCGTTCGTGTATAAATATATGCTTGGACACATTCATGAAATATATATAAATAAAATAAATGTATTGATTCCGGTTCCTGTTTATGTATGAAATGTAAATATTGAATTAATAAATTTAAAGAGATTATGTTTATTATTATTTGTACATATATTATATATGATTGAAAATTTTATTTTTTTATAAAAATGACAATGAAAATAATATAAATTCTGATTGGTTTAATATATAGAATTCTAGTATCTTTTTTATCTTATTAGTAATTAAGATTTTAATTTTTATTATAATACTAATAAAATTTATTTCATAAATATAATAAAAAATATAAATTTATGACTATTTTATTTTCAAAAATTGGCAAAAAGATAAGTTTTTAGTGAAAAACCTTCATTTATAATTATAACACACTGTTAGTTCTCTATTTTCAAGAATTAAAAATAAAAAAAAATACATTTTACTTCCTGTCATCATCATTATCGTCAATCCTCTTTGATCTATTGTTAGAAGTAGGTATCTTCAAGTTTATGCCATTTATTGCAAATTCTTACAATCCTCATTTTATACTATGTTAATAATTTGTTATTGAAATATTGTAATAGTAAACAATATTGCAAATATCAAAAGTATGAATGATTACTATGTATATTTAGAACATTTTATGTTTTAATAATTAAAATGTATTTTATTCAAAATTTTCATATTCAAGTATAAAGATTTATTACATTTATCTAAATTCATCTTAAATGATCATGAATTATAAACATTTGCGAATAAATAAATCGCTTAAATTGAATTTAAACACAAATTACGGGAATAATTTTATCACATGCGACTGATTTATATAAGATTTGCATTAATACATCAATATGAATCATTCCATTACATTTTCGAATATTTATTTACGTATGAAAAATTTACATAATATATTATACTATACATTTAAATATATATGTATGTGTAACGAATGCGAGCGAAAGTGCACATACGTTAATCGGGAAACGAGAGAAAAATTAAAAATTGATAAAATAAATTATATATGTATATATGTATGTATATATATTGGTGAACCCTGGATTGAAGCCAAAGAGATATCCAGATCATGTCATTAACAGCTCGTTTGTAGATGGAAGTGTTTTGGTGTGCACGTGGAGACAGCTTATGGAGACCACACGAACAGAAAAACGCGAGACGTTGAGATAACAAACATTCAAAGAGCCAAACGTAAACTGAACCAGAAAAAAAAATCATCGCCAAAATGGTGAAAAACTATAAACTCTGAAATATTTCTCTATAAATTCGTCGATTTTTATATTAAAAAAGTGTTTAATTTATATGTAAATTGACTCGGGTTTTGCAATCTAACATATCATTTTCATTTAAAAGTATATTATAGAATTTATTAATATATATATATATATATATATATATATATATATATATATATATATATATATGTGTGTGTGTGTGTGTGTGTGTGTGTGTGTAATTTAAAGTTATAAGGTGAAAAGTATGGTATATCGCATTTATAGTAGTACCTTAAAAGGTCATTTGTTAAAATCGAAGCAAAATTGGATCGTAAATGTAAAAATATTTTATATGATATCATGTATAAATATTTTATATTTAAGATTAAACAGTAGAAATAAAGTAAAAAATGTAAAAAAAAGCTACACCACAACTTTACGCCAGCGCTAGAATTTTATATATGTGATGAATACAATATTAAATATTTTTTATTTATTCTATGTTTCAAAAAAATAATTTGGAAACGGTTTTAAAATTTGTATTACAAAAAGAAATCTGTATTAGAAAAATATCTAAACATCGATTTTCTTACATAATTATAATGTATGAACAATTTTATTAAATTACATAAATAATTTTCAATATCTTAAAAATATTTTTTAAAATATAAAAATAATGATATGTTATAACATAAAGAAAAATAATTAAATTTTAGAGAAATATATTGTAAGTATATTTTTGAGATTGTTATAATAATTATATATTATTATTTATATTTCATAAGTATTAAAGTATACGATTCAAATACAATATTTTCAGACTAGCTATTTTAATAATAGTAATTAAAAAAAAAAAAACATTAACAAGAAACTAAAGAATTGAACGAAAAATAGATACATTAAAAAAAAATATGAAATAACAATAATAATTTACGTTACGTTTTCGTTCACTATTTTTCACTAGACATATGTTTATTTAAAATTGTGCATTCTTAACGCACTTTACCGCACACATTATTTGTAAAGAGGAACGATATCCGTCTATTGCACAACGGTTGCATTATCGAAACATTTAACGCGTTCGCTCGCGAACACAAATAAACAATACAACGGATTCCTTTTTACTGGAAATGAAAAAAAATATGTCGGTTTTTTTTTATCAGATTGCGTTTTCTTTTTGTTTACTATTTTCACTCTTCTATTTCTCTTTTAACATGATTTGAAAATGTGTCGACATATTCACAATGTGCTTATATTATTCTTTTCAAAATAAGTTCAATGAGACGCGCCGTTGTGTTCCCGTTTGGTTTTATTTTTGATTTTTTTAAGCGATGCTAGTGTTATATTAATAAAAAAAAATTATGTCAATATATATGTATATTATTTTTTTGTAAAATTGATTTTTTTATGTGATATAATATTAAATTTGAAGATCAACATTCAAATTTTATAATATTGTATCAAATTATAGCAATAACGTTTTTTGGAAAATATTCATATTTAAAAAAAATATATATAGGATATAGATAAATTAATTTATGTTGATATTTTATTAATATTAATTAGGTATATTTAGATTTATGGTGCTTCAACAGAGCGTTTATAAATTTTATGATGTTGTTTTTATAGCTGTTCATAAAGGGAGCAAACACTTCAAAAGGTAACTTTTACAAAAAGTAAGGGACCTTTTATCGATGGTCTTTGTTTGAAGACGCCATTTCGAACGCAACATTAAAAATCAAGAGGCGTTGCTTGCATGCAAGAAGGTAATAAATATATTTTTAAGATCGTAAATATGATATTATAATGCAATATAATATTTCTATAGTGAAAGACATTTTTTTTTGAAATATTCGTTTAAAGATTTTATGTAAAGTGACGATTACTTTTAGTAATAAATAAAATTATAATGATAATCTTTATCTCGAGACGTTCTATTTGATTTTTAGTTTATATTAATTTTCAATTGATATTTTATTGCACATTAATTTAATATTTGAATAAGAAATATATTTTGAAAATGATGATTCGTTATATATTTTTAAAAGAAAATATTTATACTGATACGTGTACATGTGTCGGAATAAGCAAAATATTTTTCCTTTCTAAAAGGGAATACATAAAAGTGTCAGCCGAACAGCTTTGTTTATAATGTAACGATTTATTGCAAATTTTCTGATTATTACACGCAGAAGAAAGAACGATAACGAAGCTGTTTTTATAGACTAGAATAAATAGATGCGAAATACCAGTTAATTTGTTAAGCTGCGAACACATTGATAACATAATTATATGAAACGTATATGAAAATATATTTTATATATCCGCATCGAGTGGGAAAAAAAATAATTTCAATTTTTAAATCATACGTAATTTATTATATTTTATGAATGAATATTGTAAATTTATAAATAATTATGTATATGAATCTGGTGTATTATTTAATTATCTTAAAATTAAATAAATTTTAACGGGAATGACACAGAAAATGGATGTCGTCACGGGAAATCAAATTTTAAATCGTCTGTAAACAGCAGTAACGAGAACGCCATCAAAGTTAAAACATAGCACTGTGGAACACATTAAATATTAGAGGTGTTTAATTCTATATAAATTATATATATATATATATATATATATATATATATAACTAATATATATATATATATATATATATATATATAATATATATATATATATATATTAGTTTTAAAGAAAATAAAGAAATATATTAAAATATTTTTATTTGTTTTTATATCACAAAAAACATTTTTTTAGTATTTTTAGAAATTGATTAATTAAAAAAAAATATTATTTTTTTAAATCAAAGTTTTAATATCATTCGCTTTATTATGAAACAAATTCTAATTAGAATTTTTAATAAAATACATAATATTTATTACGAGACTATTGAATTGAAACGACTGGAATTTAAACTGATTAAATTTATTTTATCTATGAAGATTTTAATGTATTTTTTTTCATAAATAAAAAATATGTAAATTGAAAGAAGTGAAATGATTTAGTATGAATTGATATTATAACATATTTTCTCAACTACGTTCAGAAATCTCTATTTTATATAATAAAAAAATAATGATATAAATATTAATAATTTATTTATTCGTAATAAAATAGATTAGACAAATATTTTGTAGAAAATTGAAGATAAAACAGAAGTATACCGATCTATGTCGATTATGTTTTAAATAGATACAATCGAGTGAATCTTTGATCAAAGGAGTTAGATTGTCTAACGGTTCGTTTTCTTTCTATTATTATTATTATTATTTCACCTGAGACACCGCTGGAACACAAAAATGGTTTCTTTGTGTTTGTATGTTATTTTGTAAGCAAAAAGTGTTAAAGATGGCCGCTACTAGTATTTCCTGCGGTGTACTGAGCCCGTCGGTGACAGATAGACGGCCGTACGGAAGCAAGCGTCGTTAAACCTGTCATCGCTGTATTTTCTACTTTTCCTTCATTTTAAACCTAAAAGAAAAGCATATATACACACATACAAACACGTGCTCTTTTTTTTCTAAATCGATCTCAAAATATTTACTTATATTTAAAATATATATATATATATATATTCATAACAATATATATTAAATATATATTGTACCTTATTATTTATTAATAATACCTACATATTTACTTTGATTTTTATGTTTTTAAAATGTATTAAAAATATTAGATTAATAATAATTTTAAATATTTTAAGATATCTATATTCGATATAAATTGTTAGATAGATATTATTTTTTTATAATTGTAAATAAAAATACCTATTAAATTAATTTGAGAAAATATCGTGAAATTTTAATTTATTAGTGTATCTTAAAAAAATATTTTTAATTTTTAATGTACAATATTTTTCCAATGTGAATACAAACTGAAAATTTTCTTTGCATTATTACAACTTTCTATATTTTAAGTATTAAAAAAAAACATTAATAAAACCATTCGTTTTATAATATCGAATATTAGAAGAAAATACACTTAATAAAATGTAACATATATGTAGATACTTAGTTAATTCTAAATGTGGATATTAAAAATAATTTATGAAATAAAATACTATAGCAAAAATATAAATATAATATTTAGATTTAATAATTTTGATATAGTTTAGTAAAATGTCTTTACTACAACTTTGCTCTTAGATCAAATGTGATAAATTAAAGTTATATTATGTGATAAAATCAGTGTTTTCCAATCATTCTAGATTGAATTTCTTATTAAAAAAAGTTACATTGGTTTAGAAAAAAAATTTAAGAAATATTGAAATTATTTTTTTTAAATTTTAAGATTTTAGTTTTATTAAGTTTTAGATATATTTTTATAAAAAAATACGATTGTTTATATTAATGTGAAATTTAACTTAAAAATTAAAAAGTATTAATAACATACATAATTGAAAATATAATAAATACATAATTGAAAACAAAAAAGTAAGAATTTTAATAATTTTAAGAATAAATTTATTGTCACGTACATTTTATCATTAAATTCAAAAAGCGAATGAAAAATTTCCATATCAATTTATTTAAGTGGAGTCCTTGAAATGATTTAAGTGATACGAATCCGTTACGAATTATTGGAAAAATAAATATTTAAGTTTCAAGTACTTAAAAATATATATTTTTATGACTAACGTGCTCAAGAAAACCAATCGACTCAATCAACAGTAAAATAAATATACATGAATTATGAGCGCCGCATCTATATAACTATGTATTTTTAACACGGAATTGATTTTTATTTCTATTAATATATATTTTTTTATTTTTCCGACTCGATATATTGCATTTTTTCATACAAAAAATTTATTTAATACGCTGAAAAAATATTTTTTTTTATTAAAATAATCGAATGAGATTTTTTAAGAAATATAATTTAAATCGTAAAAATATCAAAACTTTGAAACATTGACGATTAAAAAATTTGTCTGGTTTATAAATATTTTTTTGATATTAAGAAATAATATATTTAGAATTGTAAGGTTGTTAATGAAAATAAAAAAAAATATATAGAATATATAAAGATGAAAATTTGAGAATATGAGTAACAAATAAATGCAGTCTTCGGCGTTTGGAAGTGCATCGGCAGCCGTTAACCATGTTGCGTCTGCAATTTGTTGGTGCGACGATTGAAATATATTCTTAACACGGGAGCCATACTTAACGCCGTAAGCCGTTTCCTTCGTGTATATACTTTTAATCGTAAACGTAAACTCGGGTCATTCACCTGAATATTTATATTATTATATTATATTTTTTGATACACATATATGCACCTATATAAATCGTTGACGATTATAAGAAATAGGTAGAGTGTGGTTTAAAAAAAATGTGTCTATAAGTAATATAAAGATAATAAAACCTATATAGTCGATTATAATATGAAATGTCACGTTTGGATCTAAAATAAATTATGAAAAATGAAATATTAAAATATATATATATATATATATATATATATATATATATATATATATATATATATATATATATATATATATATATATATAAATAGTAGTTACGAAACAAATTATGAAGTTTTTAAGTGACATCTTTAGATTGGAAAATAACATTAGAGGTGATATATTTTTTTTTATACCCGTTTAGCGAATTTAAATAAAATTTAAGAAATATTTTTTATTAAAAAAATATGAATTATGATAATTAGTCAAAAACAAATAGAAACGTATAGTAAATATTCTGAAAAAAATATTTTAAAATATATTCTGAAAAAAAGTTTTTAATGACATCTAACGATAAATATGTACAGTTTTATCGACGGTGAATTGCGTTCGGTTGCAATAAAATATGTTTATATTTAAGGTGACCAAATTTTTTACAATAAAAAGGAAGACACAACGGAAAATCCTTTTTTTAAAAAGTGGACACGATTAAATTGAAAATAATTTTCAAATTCTAAAGAAAAGACCGTCAAATTTCCGCGTCTCGATCTAAAAGTTGTATCCGAAAAAAATATTTTTAATCGATTTCAAACGTCTCGAAATCTTTAATTACGAAAAAATTACAAATAAAAAGCAAATTGTTAAAGAGAAAAACGTTAAGAAAAAAGGACCGTCCCCCTCGAAGCGGAACGACCGGCCAATTTATTACGCGATAATATTAATCGACGAGCGGTAATCGCGTATTTTTATATTGCGATAATTTGATTTTCGATCGATCGGTCGGAAATTTACGTTTCGGTGTTTGCGCGGATCGTCGTCCGTTAGGGCCGCCGGCTCGGTTTGACGGCGTGCGTCGTCCGTCCGGGAGTCGGTGTCGGCGTCGGCGTCGCGCGTTTGCGGACGGCGATCCCCGTTTCGCTACGGTGCAAACGTCCGCGTCCGAGTCGAGGTCGGGGGGCGGAGGCGCGACCGCTGCCGCGGACTTCGGCAACTCGTCGTCGTCGCGGCGGCGAGCGCTCGGCCGTCGGCGATGGCGGGTCGCGGCCGCGATCGGTGAAGTCGCGTCGCGGTGCTGGTCTCGAATGGCGGCGGGCGGGAGCGCCGGCGTCGCCGCCTCCTCAGAGACGGCCGCCTCGACCGGGGGCGCATCCGGATGGGCGGCCGCCGCCGAGAGACAGGCGGTCGCCGCCGCGGCCGCCGCCTACCACTGGGCGACGGACACGGAGCGCTCGGATCTGCCGGCGGCCTTCCTGCGCGTCTTCTGCGACCGCTTCGACGCGGAGGTCGCCCGACTGACCGCGTCCGGTCCCCTCGGAAGGACTCCGCTGCCGGGGCACGCGCTCGGACTCGCGCATGCGCACCACCACTACAACGGCAACGCCGAGGAAGACGACGTCGAGACCGACGGCGCCAAACACTCGCACAAACACTTCTTCCGCAGACTCTCCTTCAAGGGATTGCGCAGAGGTTCGATTTCGTCTTTTTTCAGTACTTATTATTTGTACGTTTTTTTTAAGGTCTCTTATTTATTTGCGCGCTCGTTTTCAGGTAAAGGACTGTTTCACAAGCAACATTCGGACGAGGTGGAATTATCCGGCAGTTCGGGACGACAGGCCAAAACCAAACTGGCCAAAATCGTCGTCGAGTGCCGCAAGGAAGGTTTAGTTAATTATTTGACGCCCGAAAGCTTAGACCAACCCAGCGGGCCGCACAAATGGGAGAAGTGTCGATTGGCTCTCGTGAAGACGGTCGGCGGTTACATGCTGGAATTTTATTCGCCTCCCAAATCGGACAAGCCTCGCAGCGGCGTGTTCTGTTTTTTAATAACGGACGCGAGGGAAACTACCGCCTTGGAAATGCCAGATCACGAAAACACTTTCGTTTTAAAGGTGCCGTATGCGCTTTTTTTACGTTCGCTCGAACATATCATTATTTGTGCGTTGTTTTTAGGCCGACAATAACATGGAATACGTGATCGAAGCCCACGACGCGGAAGATATGAGGTCCTGGTTGGCGACCATCAGATATTGTATGCGTAGCGCGCCGACTTCTCAACCGCCGCCCGGCGCGCTGATTCCGACCGCCGCGCCTCTAGACGCCGCTCTTCCGGCCGAAACGGCGCCGGCCGGAGACGTTGCGGCGTCCGCGCCCGACTTGCCTCCTCGTCGACCCGGGGACTGCACCAGTAATAGCAATAATCAGTTATCCACTGTCACCATGGTGGAAGAAGCCGGCGAAACGGGTTATTTGATATTTAAATTTGGTTTTGTATTAACGAATAGGGAAATTTCTATTATATTGACCATTTCCTTCGAAATGCAGTAAGAGACTGTTAGTTTTTTCCATTACCCAAGTTAAATAATGAAGATCGATATTAGCGGTTACCGTGTTCGTATTTTAATTTCATATATATTTTCTTAATTTATTTAGGTGTCGAAACCGAACAAGATTTTGCTATTCAATTAAGAAACCGGCCATGGTTTCACGGAACTCTCGCTAGATCGGAAGCCGCCGGTAGCGTTTTAGTCGGCGGAGCTGCGAATCACGGAGTGTATCTTGTAAGGCAAAGTGAAACTCGACGAGGGGAATATGTATTAACGTTTAATTTCCAAGTAAGTTTTTGAATGACCATATGTTTTTTTTCTTTTATAATTTTTTTCCATAACTACGTATTTCATTATATTTTTAAATACAATTAAAATTAATAATGCGATATCGCTATTGCAGGGTAGGGCTAAACATCTACGAATGACACTGAACGATCAAGGTCAGTGTAGAGTACAGCACCTATGGTTTCCAAATATTTATGATATGTTGGAGCATTTCAGACAGAATCCGATTCCTTTAGAAAGCGGCGGTACAGCAGATGTAACGCTTACAGAATACGTTATCAATAATCCTCAGCATAGACAAGTGAGATCTGCATAATTTTTTCATTTTAATTCACTTTATGTATGTAGTTGTAGTTGTAGCTTTCGCAAATAATCATCACAATTAATATTTTTCACTATTATTATTTATGCTTCTCGCTTTGATATCGAAAGGTTATTATTTTTATCAATTTATATTTTTGTGATGAAAATAACTGATTTTATATTTTATTTGTTTAATTATTTGTAATTATTTAATTAATAGCAACACTTTCTTAAATTGTGATGGATAATATATTTATATATCTGAAGATTTAAGAAATTTGGTAACATTACTTGTATGCATTTTTTAAATTTGTTTATATATATATATATATATATATATATGTGTGTGTGTGTGTGTGTGTGTGTGTGTGTGTGTTTAAAATTAATTTAAGGTTTTGTTTGAATATGAAAAAGATGTAGTTTGTTCACAATAATTTTTGTTTTTAAAGATGAAATTCTGTAAAAAATACATTTAATTTTTACTAATTGTTGGTGTTTTATATCTATATTTTATGTATAATTGTATTATTACATATTTATGTACTCAAAATATTTTGGTGTGGTTTCGTATGCAAATTGGTGTTTATCTTACTAATATATTTTATTATGTTTAATAATTGAAATATAATTATTTTGAATGATTCCTAAGCTACATTGAAATATGTTATTGCTTGATAATTTCTTTATTAGTCAAAATAGTTCTGGTTTAAATTAATAATATTTTAATTAAAAGCTCATATTAAAAAAAGGTTTTTATATTAGTGTCGTGTAATTAATACATATGTTTTTAAATATTATCAATTTATTTAATATTTTGTTTAAAATAATGCACTATAATATATAAGTGTAATAATATATGATGTTTTAATATTTAATTTAGTTTAAAAATAATTTTTAATAGTATTTTAGAATCTGTAAGTCATAATTTGATTTTAATTATACATAATTTGTGGAGAATTTAATTTTTATTAATAATAAAATTTTATCTAGGAATATATTTTGGTTCTTAGTTCTAACGTAAAATAAAAAAAAAATAAAACTTTTATTATATGTACATTTAATATAAAAAGTAAATTATTAAGCAAATTGTACTATATGTAGCTATTATTAAGCAAATTATACTATATGTAGTATTCAATGAATTAGTTATATCGTTGTAATCCTTTGTATATTGACATTCTATGTTTTTACTTTGTAAACGTTATTATTTAAAATGTTTGTTTGCTTATCTAAATTTATGTTTTCACAGCTATGTCTTTTATTATTTCAATAGTATTTCCAAGTTTTCTTTTAATTTAAAGTGATATATTTTATCGATGGACTTCCATTGTTGTGTAAATACAATATTATCAGTGAATGACATGTTTATTCGCCTTTAAATTACTATTACTTTCAGTTGGGTGCAACACATGGTACAGATGTGCGATTAAGAACATCAGATTTAGAAGCTCTTTGGAATGCTCAAGCTACTGGTTCTGGTGCAGAAACAACACCTGATGAGGAAGAGAATCCAAATGTTCCACTTCATGCTGTTGATAATCAATATAGTTTCGTTTGAACAGCTTTACATTCCTTTATTTGAATATCGTTTTTGGTTTAGTGAACATTTTAGAATAACGAGTGTTTAAATCAACTTATGAATCGCACAAGAAACTGGCTTTAAACACGAAAAAGAAAAAAGAAAGTGCTAACTAAAAGTTGTATTTATATTTTTTTCGTATATTTAACAATACAAATATAAACATCATTGGCATTTATATTATTATAATATTTTTGTTAATATTATTTCTATACCTGAAATACTGTAAATATTTATGTACACACGTACTTTTGTATCGTTACATATTTTATTATTTTATATTATATTTGGCCAAACACTGAATGTATTGCATCTTGTTGAAAAAAACTCCTAGTAATTTGGGTATATACTTCCATACAGGGATATTTTATTGGATAATAAAAAAAACATTTTTATATGTATGAGGTATATACATGAAAATTAAAAAAAAATAATAATTCGCAAGGTAATTATTTTTTGTGTCATATTTTATGTTTTATAGTATCTATTTTAAATAATTTTTAGAAAATTTTTAAGGAAAATATGTATATCTATGATAACGAAGTCTCTATAATATGTTAAATTCATAAAATTGAAGGGAAATAATGTTTATGATATTAATAAAAATTTATATATCAGTTGTATGACTAAAATATGAAATATATAATTGTCGAGTATTGATGTTATCATGATATTTGGCTTGAGGAAAAGTAATCAAATTTATTTACTAAATTTATCATGGCCTCATTGCATGTAATTTTTGACTGTATTAATACATATATTTAATGTATATAATACATTATGTTAAAATTGTTAGACGTATTGTTGTATTTTTAGTTTTAATGTTTTTTTCTGTTTTAGTTTTTTTTTAAGTAATTCAAATAATTTGAAATAACTTTTTACGATCAAAGTTTTTTAATGCACTTTGTTTCATGGACTAATTTCAGGATAAGCTTATGATCAACGAAGTGCCAATATATTGCAATAATTTAAGTCTTTGATTATTTTTACAGTTGTATCGATTTTGATCAAACGTGTTCGCTTATAAAAGAACTATGATTTGTTCTTAAGATTTTAACAAATATTTTTACGGGAAGTCAAACTCCCCATTTTTTATTATGAATATGAATAATGGCTTTAATAATGAAATGTACTCTAGGATAATATTTATTTCTTTTAATTTTGTGTATATTTTTTATTGTAAATATAGTATGTATAAATATTTTTTTTTGTAATATGAATTATGCACAAAGTCAAATCCCAGTGTTTTACGCTTTCCAACACAATGTTAATATAAATATTAAGAAAACAAGAGAACCAAGGAAACGTAAATTTTTAACATGTTTTGAAAGAAAAAAATTGTGGCATATTTTGTTATATTCTGTTGATTTATTATAATTAATTCTTATGAAGATGTTATACATAAATCGATTAATGACATTATTAATAAGTTATTTTGGTATGTGGTGATAATGGGAATA
This sequence comes from Leptonema lineaticorne, assembly GCA_024500535.1. Classification (NCBI taxonomy): domain Eukaryota; kingdom Metazoa; phylum Arthropoda; class Insecta; order Trichoptera; family Hydropsychidae; genus Leptonema; species Leptonema lineaticorne. The sequence goes on from JANIJI010000017.1 coordinate 6,975,800, forward strand.
TATGAAGTATAATTCATCTGAAAATAATCTTGTATTATATGATGGAGTTTTATATCTGACTTTTATCGTGCCTAGTATTTTTTATTGTAATTTAATCAACTTATAATTATAAAATTTTGTCTTTTAGTTCGCATTGATCGTTAATTTAAAATTTTTTATCCTTTCTATTTTACTTTTGTGCCATTTGATTCTATAAAATATTTTTATTTCATCGTAAAATCTTTGGTATATAAAGATTAAATATTTAATAATTACATTTAATTTTTGTTTGGGATTTATAAATGTAAAGGTAAAAGGCTTTAAAATATAATTTAATATAAAAAAACTCCAAATATAATTATAAGATTTTTTTGAGTTGATATTTCATGTTGTTGTTTTATTGTATTAATAATTCCTATTGTTTTTTTTTACAAATTATCAGTTTCTAATATATATATATATATATATATATATATATATATATATATATATATATATATATATATATTAATTCATACTTCGCATTATTTAGAAATTCAATGCTATTTGGTTTTTAACATCTGATAAAAATTTCAAAAACGTTAATCAGTTTTTTACTAAAAATTTAATTAAAAATTTTATTTTAATTAAATTTTATTTATTACTTTCACACTAGTTTAAATAATAATTAAATCGTATGTGGTGCAATTATAAATTGTATTTCTGTGGTGAATAACGAGAACAATATGCTACCTCAACAACGATTTTTTAAATTATGATAGTTTAACAAAACTGCCATATTATGTAAGTCGTCCAAAATATGACTGATTGTAGTTATTGCAATGAAACGTTTTCATTTAGAGTTTTTAGCTATTCGAATGTTTTCTTATGCTGTTTTTTTTAATAGACTTTTAAGTTATGTTTCATTAAAAATGAAGTTGGCTGTTACATTGAATAATGTAAAAAGAAAGTAAAAAAAAAATGTTTGGTAATTCAAAAACAATGTTCCTGATAGTAAATTTGTGTAGTGTTGCGACGTTATAATTATATTTTTTTTTTAATTTTAGGGATTTTAATGTATATTATTAGTTTTCTCAGTTAAGTTTATTTTTCTGAAAATTGATTTTTTTGAAGAAATCAAGGTGTATATGCATTTGTAAAAAGTTGATATGAAAACGCATTTAGTATTTTAATAATGATTGAATTATTGCAATTTAGAGTCGTTAATATTTAACAATATGTTTATATGAAAACAAAATAATATCACAAGATTAAATGTGTTATTTAAGAATTTATACAAAATATATGTAAACATCTCGTCTATGATGTATTTGATGTTATCAAGAATTACAATTTTATAACATATATAAGACAAGTTTCATAAAGTAATCAAATTAACAAACGAATATGTACAATAAGTATGCCAATTTTATTATACTCAGTGATATAGCTGAAGTGGAGTACATGAAAGTGATATAATTTGAAACATGACACTTATTATTATAAGAAAAAAATCTTGAATATTTTTGACGATCATCAATTACTCTATGTTACTTATTATTCTCCTTTCTCTTTTTTTATCTATTTAATTACTGATAATACAGTCTATTTCATAGTACAATTTTGTAAATGCAAATGCGTATTTAACTTATATTTATTGCTTTTTTTTGTCGTTATAGATATTCAGGGACTGTTTACAAGAAATCATGTAAATTTTATATAAAAATGATCATATACGACTTCAAATAAAATGATTTATAGCAATTAAATTAATTGCAAATTTATTTATCTTTGTGAAATTTTATGATATTTTTCAATGAACTGGGATGCGATTCTTTTTTAGTGTTATTTATTTTTAGGATATACATGTGAATCATTATGCATATGTAATTGAAGTTCCTCGTGTGTGATTTGTATCAGTTAAAAATTTCAATTTGCAGTGACAAAATAAAAAAAAAAGATAATTATATTTTATTACATATGTATGCCTTAAAATGAAATTATGGATTATGTCCTACTTATGTTTAATTTTTATTTACAGGATGTCCTGTTTAGACATTTGTAAAGTAAATTATAATACATATATATATATATATATATATATATATATATATATATATATATATATATATATATATATATATATATATATATATATATTTATATATATATAAGCATATACATGTGTATAAATCAAAAATATGTATATTGACTTGATACATGAAGATATTCGACATTTAATAAAATTGTAAAATGTTTTTATTTGTATTTTATTCATTGTATACACAATAGAAAAAAATTGAAATTTATATGTGTCTATATATCAGAATAAAATACACGTTTTTTTATATATTTTGAGGATTCTTTTTTATTTAAATTTATATTTTACCATATTCACGTTTTATTTTTTTTTAAATATATATGAGCACGTTATTGCATTTATTTATTTAAAATGGCATATAAATTTTATATCTTGGACATCGTAAGTATTTTTACTAGTGAAAATTTTATAATTCAATACTGTGTTTCATTAAAAGTTTGTTTTGAAGAATATCTTATTAATTTATTTTTTTAATCACCGAGATTTGTTTTTATTGGAATAATTAAATTACTTGACCTGTAATACATTAAAAAAATATTTTTTTAAGGAATATGCAATTCATAAACGCTATTTATCAATTATTGATAAAATTTTATTTTACTTGTGTACACATTTTTTTACATAGATGTCATTATAAACATTTTTATATCATTTCATTTTCTTGTATCATTATGTAAAATAAAGTAAATCCCATATTCCCATTTTAACGATAATATTTTGCACTTTTATTCGTTAAATTCACCGCAATATATTTCATGTGCAATATTTATACATGAAAGGTCTAAATTAAAAAATTAAAATTTGCAATATAGATTTATATTTTTGAAAGTTATTACAAAATTTGATTAGTGTTGCTGAAAACGTTAAATTTTTAATTTAGTTTTTTTTTATAGTGAGATCAAATTCTAAAGTAATTTAATTACAACAAAAATATTAATTATAGCACTACTTATAAATATACTAATTTTATAACATTTAAAAATTGTTTTACGATTTTACTCTTTGTTTTGTTAAATGAGGAAGAAAAAAATTTGTATATTTGTATGCGGTTATCGATTTTTTAGTAATTTCTTGTTAAGCAAAAATTTTAAATGAATAAGAAAGTAGTGAACTTTAACGATGTGTACCTATTTTTAGAACAATCTTTCTATGTCAAGATATAATGTATACTCTATATTTTCTTTAAAATTGAACCTGGAGGCGAAGTTCTTAACTTGAAATCGATTATATTATGAGTAGAGAGCTTTAGGGCAACTGGTGGTGTGGTAAAAAAGTTCAGAACGACAATAGATAGTTAGGATATTGGATGGAGGCAGTTCAATAGCTTTTCAGAATTTTTTTCAGATCAAATCTTAAATAGATGGATGTTGATAAAATATAGTTTTAACAGAATGGTTCTACAGTTTATACAATATGTACTGAATTTTGATGAAAATTGTGGTTCACAATTTTCTTAAGATATCTGATACTGAATCAAGATAACAAACCATAATCAGTTTGCTTTCTTAATTAAGTCTTCTGTGATTTTTATGATGATCGATGAAAAAGTTCATCAGGAAATGGCTTAAATTATACAGTTGACATTGGAATAAGTAGAGAAACTATAAAATTACATTATATTAGAACGACGAATATCGTCATCAAGATATAATATTTAATTTTTTTTATATTATTTTAAAAATAAATTATAAAATAAGTATCTATAATTTATTATAAAGTTGTGTTTTCAAAAAAAAATTTTTTTTTTGATACTTCATTCTATAGTTATAAATATATATGGGTATGTATAATAGAAATCAAAGATATATTAATATAAAATAAACTCTAAGTTGAACTCTCGGTTAATGAGTTCAAGGATCGATGGAAACATTGTATATAAATAGTTATATAATAGTTTAAAGTCTTCTTTGAAGTTTAACTATTAAAATTCACAACCTTAATGATTAGAAGAGATAACTGATATATTGCTATATGTACATGTAAATATTTATTTTCATATTGAAAAAAAAACTTGGTAATAAAAGTTTTTTTTTACGTTTACAAGACTTTATAGTGACACATTTTAACGTCAACACGGCCAAAGTGCTTGAATACTTTTTATTCTTTTTGCAAATCTGAGCAAAACTTCGATTCATTAACGTCTTTAAGGTGCTGAAGAGTGAACAGAGCCGTATTTATTTATTTTTTTAATATTATATACATACTTTTAATTTTTAATTGAATTATCATTCTACAAAAAAAAAAAAAACAAATTTATTATCAATTTTAAGTATGTTTTTATTTTCAAGTTTATAAGTTATTCGTTCTCTTTTATATTCCAACATATTTCTGTTTATATTCAGAAATTAAGTTTTTATATAAGAATATGCTTTTCATTTATTTAATTCGTTCGAGTTTACAATTTTCACATTTCGGTTATACTTTTATATTGTGAAATTTACGATTAATATATATATATATATATATATATATATGACGTAAAAATAAGATTGCGTTTTTCTTTTCATTGACATCTCTATTCATAAAAGTTTACTCAACTTCCAAACATGTCAATAAAAGAATAGGCAGATATATCTTTATAGCTTTATTTTGATAGAAATGAAACTAATTATATATATATATATATATATATATATATATATATATATATATATATATATTGTTTTATATTAAATGTTTTTATTGAATTATTCGAATGAAAGATTCTTATTGGAATTTTTCAATTTCAATTGAAAATTTATTTTTATGAAATCTTTTTTTATTTTCTATTTTATGAAATTCCACAGATTTCGAAATAAAATCCACGAGATTTAAAAAAAAATATAATAAAAACGCTAATGCTGCCCTGCATTATTAAAAGGTGCGACATTAAAATGGGAAAACGGAAAACGTCGGAAGTGCAGGAAAGATTGGACATTCGGAACATTTTTAAAGAATTTTTATTGGACGCGCCGAATGAACAATTCCTATCAAAGTTGAACAAATATTCGGAGAGTCGAATCGTTTCAGGTTCCGCAAACAGTTTTCAGGATCGGAACCGGTCGCCTTTCGCTGAAAAGTGTCCGGAAAATCGTTGAAAGAAAACCCCGGGGAATGGGAGACGAGGTGGCGGACGACGATCCGGGAACAGAACCCGTTTTCTCGTTTCCTTCGAACCGACGAAAAGGGAAGTCACCATGAGAACCTGGGGTTTGATGATGCAACGGGGACAAAGTGGCGGAAATGTGACCTTAAAAAAAAAAACCAACACGAAAAAAACGGCGCGACCTTATTCCACACTTTTTCTAAGGCCTAATGAATTTCAAACGTTTTTCGCCGAGCGTTGATGACAAATATGCACAATTTTCCTACACCGTGGTGAAAATTTTCCTTCGTCCACATTTTCTTTTCTTTTTTTTTTTTCACCCACTTTATTATTACGCTAATGCGTCCGATGCTTATCTTATTTACCGACATCTGCTCTGCCTCGTTCTTCCTTATTTTATTAAAAAAAGGGGGACAAAATTAGAATTATATATTTCGAGTTGCCCTTTAATAAAACGTTATCTAGTTTTAAACTTTTAATATATATATGTTGAATATTATATTATATAAAAATAATTAAAGCACGCTATCGTGTAATATTTTCGTACAGATTAATTTTGAAAATGCATCTTCAGAGATAACATCATTTGATTGACCTTTAACCCCATTTTAGGATCGATATATTCAGTTTATTTTTAGTCTAGAGAATATTTTATATATAGTATATAAAATTGTTTTATTTTATATAACGCAACATAAATCAACAAATTTGTATATATATAATATATGATTAAAAATAATTTTCATATTTAGCCCGAAAAAAAATAATATTATGATTACAAGCGTTTTAAGAATAACTATAAATTGTTTAAAAGCGCAATTTTCAAATAAGTATTCTGACGGAAGATTTGAAAACATCGTTTACTTTCTCTTTATCCGCGGATTAAGGCATCTTGTTCTTCCTTATTTCGCAGGAAATTTTCTTTTCCGGTAATGAAAAATCCGATAACACTTTCACAATTTCAGAGTTTCGCGCAGACGAAAAGATTACGTCTTATCTATGACATCGTCGATATTATTCAACGATGATTTTTTTTTTCTTCACAAAAATTCCATTATCTTTATGATGAAATACTATATTTTGAACAATAATTATTTTTTTACATTGTATAATGTGTGTGTGTGTGTGTAATACGATTCCGAATGTCGTATAATATAAAAGTTACACGATGATATGATGTAACAAGTGAAATTGTAGACACTTATTTGTATTGTTTCAATGTGTCGTTGCGTTCAATTTCAGGTATTCAAGTACGTTTCATAAGTCGCTTTCAGTTCTTTGTTCTGCCTGAAGGTTTTGTCTCTGGGGTGATGTAAAAAGTGGAAATGGAGTCGACGCACTATGTGTCGAGCTCCATAATGGACCATATGGAATATAAAATAAAATAAAATATAAATATAAATAAATATACATACATTTATTATTTTTTCAATAATTTTATATTGCATCAATATATTCGAATATTTTATTATAAAATAATTTATATATATATGTATATATTCAGTTATATTTTTTAATCAATAATAAAATTATACATTAAGTCAACAATTGTAAATGATATACGTGATATAATTTTCGAGCTAATTGTATTTCGAGAATATCATATAAATCAAAAGACCGCAACAGAGATGACATTTTATAATTTAAACGGGTTTATATTATTATATATCTAACGGTATGTTAACAGTTTAACGACTTATGTGGTTATCGAAATTATACTATCTATTTTATTATATTTACATTGATAATTTTACGTTGTTTTTTTCTTCTTCTTCATATCAACGTGTTTGTTTAGAATGAACGTTTGGGGTTTTTAATATTTAATTTTTATCATCACATCCCCTGAAAAGTAATGAATTTTTGTCTACTTTATTGTTGTTATACTTGTATTGCTTTGTAAATATATAATTTAGATACTATATAAAATATTATAATACTTTTTCAAAAATCATATTGAAAAATATGAGGGTTGAAAACCCTAGTCGCAGTTGTTCGCCCGCAATCATTTGATAGTCATAACCGTTTTGTAAAAAAAGGGTTTCACCAACATAGCAGTATCATAGTTCATTTTCATTTTTTCACGTTTTTTGCTTTATATATATATATATATATATAGTGTATTTCCTTTCGGAAATAAAGCTGTTTCTTTTTCACTTTTTAAACTACGTATTTTTCTGTTATTTTTTTTTTTGCTTTACCGGTAGAAAATACTTGGAAAATTTACATTCACTTTAATTGGCTATGCGGCCTTCATTAATACACATTTATATAGTAAAGAATTATGTTATTAGAAGTTTTATATTCATATTAAAGTATATAATATTAGATTTTTATAATATTTATTATAAATAAAATTGGCGATCCATTTTTGATACAGCTATACGAAAGAATTTTGTTGACGAATAGTTGAACCAACTACGAAGATCTTTAATAAGTTTTGACGTTTTCCTATCGATTTTTTACTCTGAATTTATTCTTCGAAAATAATCTAAAGGATTCCTCAAAATGTGGCTGAGGTACTCAAAATCTACTAATTTACTACTTTATCGGTGCAAGATATTCTTAGGATTCTTTGGTAGCACAACATTTCAAAGGAAATGAAATATTTATGGACAATTTAATTTAAATTAGACAAGGTCAATGATTATATTTATTTCCGTACTTCTAGACGAATCTAAGAATATCTTGGATCGATAAAGTATCATAGCAATTTAGGAAGTTTTGGAGAAAGTTAAAAAAACATCAGAAATACTAAAAACGGTTAAATTTAAAAATATGCAATATGATAAATACAGGTTTTTCCAGATAACTTTAAAAGGAAAAATTCAGGGGATACTTATGGTTTAAAGATCTTTGTCGTTGGTTATGTTGACTATGTTTTCGTTAGCCTTGAAGATCGACAACCTTCTTGAGGAGACAGTGTGAAGAAGAAGAAGAAATGATTATATCAAAATAAAAAATGAAAATGAATCACAGTAAAAATAAGTTTTTTTTTCTAGACGAAAGATGGGTTGAAATAGGAAGCGGACGACGGACAAGGAAAAGCTCGAGAAAAATCGTATAAGATGCGAAATCGAACGAAAAATTCACCGGTGTGCGAATTTTCCGACGTTTGACGGAAAACGTGTCGCAAAAATCACCCACCCATCCACCTTTTTTTTTTTTTTTTTTTTTTAGTAGCTACCCCCGACCTACATTCAAAAATAACAACGCCATTATCATAACGGCGACCCGGAGCTGACAAAGCGTGTGACGGCCGTTACCGCTAACAAAAGTCAACCCTTTCGCCGTTCGTCAAAGTGGAAATTTAAGCCTCCCTTAGCAGACGATACCAATCCTTAGACACTTTTTTTTCACCGATTCGATCATTTTCCAATAATATTACTATGTATCTGTATTTTCGAGACGAAGTATGTTTTATATGAATATATATATATATATATATATATATATATATATATATATATATATATATATATACAATGGCCGTGTTTAGTATGATTTATTGGTGTGTATGTATTGGAATTATAAAATATTTTGCAGATTAATCTGTGTAAATTTACAATTGTAACGCACTAATATGATAGATAAGATCTTTAAAACTAATGTCTGATTAAAAATCAAAAATTCTACTAATTTTAATCAATAAATGAGTAATTTAAGTTGGGTCGATATTTAATTGTAAAATTTATGTGCATTAATCTGTGATTCCTTTTATATAGTAAATATATATATATATATATATATATATATATATATATATATATATATATATATATATATATATATATATATAGTAAAAAGTGACTTATTTGACACTATATGGATTGTCAAACAGATATAATTCCAAAATATTACGTTTTTTATATTTTTAATATTAATTTTCAATTATATTGTTTTTATTAATGTAATTACTATTACATATATTTAATTTGTTCGATTTTTGAAAAAAAAATGTTTGTGATTCAATAGTGAAATATCATTAAATTTGTTACGAGAGCAAAAGGCTTATAATTAATATCGAAACATAATGAAAATGAATGGAAAAAAGTCGATTATTCATTCATAGTTCATCTTTATCACGATGAATCCATTAATTAATATTTTATCTGTTGGGATTCTAATCTGAATCTATTGAATGTAATATTACATTTACTATATAATCTGATAAAATAGGTTTTAATGAATTTAGACCTAATTGAATACGATTTAGTGTACGTATGGGATTTATATTCACATTGTATTTGTAATAAACATAATAACAATATTATATTATTGCTTCAGAGAAATATAATATTCATACATAAACATCATTTTATGAGTATGATATTTATTTATTTATTTTTTTTTAATAATAAATGAGTTTCATTTTAGTTTTTGAGTATATAAAAATTAAATTTCATTGCCTTTTCGGTAATTGAAGTATTCGAATTGAGGATTACGTGTACTAAAATGTTATCGCATGACTGAATGTCTATTGCTGATCAATAATTCATGAAACGTTAATACATTGAAGTGAAGCGTTTAACTCAACCTATTATACTGTAAATTGCCGTATAATATGTACTCGTGTTTAATATTTGACATACTATAAAAATAAAATACAATGTAGTGGTTTTATTTATTTATTTTTTACATAATTACATATATTTTTAATCAATTTTTATTTAATATTTTGATAATATTGCTCGATTGATATTCGGAGAGGATAAATGATAAAACTATGAAAAAGTGATTTAAAATAAATACAGTATGACAAATTTGGATATATGAAAAAAATGTTAAAATAAGGTTTTAAGTTTAAATAAGAGCAATAATTGACGTTCAATTATATTAGAATTGTGATTAGATAAGGTAAAACGAAACATGTGAGAATATATTGTCGAATCTTAAAAATAATATAGTTATAAATCTCAAATCAAAAAGTTAATTTTTGGAATTTGGTTTAATATAATATTTTTATGAAAAAAATGTATCATTTGAAGGGTATCGGATATTTATATGAAAATTTTTGATCTATTAAACTGTTGTGAACAATGATCTAATAGTCAAAAGATTTACCCGTGCATGTTTTGAATGATTATTTCATATATAAATTTGACGGATAAATAATCTTTAATTCATTAATAATTAAATTTCGAAAATGGCAAAATGTATATACAATTTATATCAATAGTGCTTCAAAATTAAATATATAATAAATATTCAATGTTAAATTGAGTAGTAATAAATATTGAAAATTTTTAATATTTATATTGATCGTTTTTAGTTAAATATTCTTAAACAATTTTATGTTTATGATTAAAAGACGATTAAAAATTTATCAAGCATGATCTTTTGCGGTATTTCGGGATAGGTTTAATCTTTTGGGAGAACGAAATTTTCGTGTAAAATGTTTGCTCGTTTTATAATAAAATATTTATGGATGTTTTGGTCCGTTTTAAACTAATGTGTGTCAACACGGAAAATGAGATTATTGTTAGAAATATTAAGGAATTTTAATAGGAGCGAAAGGGTTACGAGTGTATTTGTATGAAATTGAATTTTAGAAAGCAGAAATTTCGGGAGCTCTAAATAAATTATATATATATATATATATATATATATATATATTATTTTACAATATAAATGTCCTTAGATACAGTATTTGAATATTCTTTTCCATTTCCTAGTCAACGGTGAATTTTTTTCCATCTAGATTAGTATTTAAATGATTATCAAGGATTGTATATCAAACTGGAGTCAAACTCTTCATAGAGTTTTCATTTTTCAACTATTAAAACTTTTTATCCTTTCTAAAATCTGTTTTATTATAAAAAAATCAACATTAAAACTAATTAAAAAAAAACTATGGCAATATTATATGATTAAAAAATATAAAATATATCAAAAGTTAGAGAAGTGTATTAAATAAGTGGATAATTTTATTGATAATTAATGAATATATCTCATCTTAAACATGTATGGTATATCAGGGGACCGTAAAGAGTTAACACATTTTTGCGAGGTGTTTAAAAAATATCAGGATTTTGCAATTAAAGAATGTAGCAATAAAAAAAACAAGCAAAAGTAATCCTAGAAAAAACAAGATTATAATCACAATTTTTCTGGTTCCGATTTAATACAATATATTATGAATTGTAAAGAACAGCTTTTCTAGCGTTCAGAGTTTAATCTGTTATAAGACGTCGGTAAAACGCGGAACAAAAAAAAAATAGTCAAGAAAATTATTTAACCCTATTTTTGAACGCTTTTTTTTTATAAAAAAAAATAGAAACAGTTATATTTTAAATCTGATCAAATTTTGTGAGGTTTTTCGTATTTTTTTTTTTTTTTGAATAAAAGCTCTCTTTGGAAAATGTAACTTTACAATCTCTCATTAAACTCATTATGTAGAATACGCTTCCATAAAAAAAAATTCAACATTCACAAACAAAAAAAATATATCAATCATAAATATTAATCCACATTTTTATTTACAAGTAAACAAATATCCAACATTATTTTTATCGATGGCGTGCAAGCGGAACAAAATGAACGCAATAATAAGTGTCGTCTAATGTCATGTTTATATTTTATTATAGTATATTTGTCCGTTTGACCCTGACAATGACAGTTACCAATTTATTCATAAAACGTGTTGACACTGTTTGTTTTGGTGCTGCATTAAACTGCTACACATCATTACGCCCTGACACACGTATATAATGTTATATATAAATATATATATATATATATATATATATATATATATATATATATATATATATATATATAACATAATATTAAATATAGTATTTTTATATGTACGCGATACGACTGTGTTTATGTCCGTTATAGACACGTTGTGTAATATTCTTTGTAGTTTTTCCTCGTGTGCTAGCATTCAGTGAAAAGTTATCGCTTTATATAGGGCGGTTTTCCCAGTCGTTATAATGCCGTGTATACTTAACCGAAAAGTTTAACGTCGCGGCAATTACGTTAAGTGCTTTTAATTACGAGTGTGTGTATGTGATATTTTTAGTTTATCGTCGATTGTTATGTTTTAATTTAGATTTTCATATTATTATTATTATTATTATTTTAAAGAAAATTTAGAATATTTTAAAGTGGTGATGATTGTTGATGTTTTTTTTGTGTGTGTGTGTGTGTGTGTTATCGTTTAATTGTCGATAATTAAATTATTAGGATTCGATCTAAAAATATAAAAATATTAAACAGTACACATGGAGAAAAAAAACTTATAAAAACATATTCAGCTGAAACTGAGCGACTGCTTACACTTGTTAATTAGTAACAAAATGTAAATAAATTTGTGTATAATTTAAATTTCATTGAAAAACAGTACGAATAAATAAATAAAAAAACAGGACATTTATGCTTAAAAAAATGGGACAGCGTCTTAAAAAAAACAATACTGTCCTACCAAAAATAGTATGAATGGTCACCGTATTTATACGCTATCTATATATTACAACAATCTAAGCTTATAAATATGATTTATAATGAAGATTAATAAACATTTATCTTCATAGATAACCTTTTAATTTACAATTATAAAATTCTAATAGTGAATTTAATCAACTTAATTAAAAAAAAAATCATAAGATCTTTAAAATATTATATAATAATTATTCATAATGAATTAGCGACGTGATTATCAATCTCGCTCGACGCTCTTTATATAGCATCGATTAACTAACGCGTTATTTATCGCACTCTAACCGTTGACGGTTAGTAAACTCGTTTATGCGAATCAATTAAACGACGCGCTGCGATTGGTCGAAGCGCGCGACGGTGGCGCCGCGCGCTTCTCGCAACACTCGCGACACTTTGTTCGAGGTTTTCGCCGCCGTGACGCCATTATATTACACACACACACACACACACACACACACACACACATATATATATATATATATATATATATATATATATATATATATATAATGTTCATCATATAACGACATAATTCGATTTGACCGTGCACGAAGCCGAAGGGAATTCAATTAAGAGGCGTCGCGTGCAAAGCGTCGTCGACGGGAGCCAAAGTATGAGTTTTTACGGCGCACTTTCGCCACGTAATTTCGGCTTTGCGCGACGGACGCGCAAATTTCACCACCGTCTTTCACCATCTGCATCTATCCATTCTTTCTTTCGTCTCTCTCGTTCCAACACTCGACAGTTTTTATCTTATTTTTCTTCGAGAAAAGAAAAAAAGATTTTTGGACACCTTTTTTATCGTTCCACTCATCCTCCGTAATGTACTTTTTTTTTCCCCGCTTTCGGGTTCTACTCGCCGCTCGCCTTCTAAAAGGTTTCGTCCTAAAGTAATATTTTGTTATACAAATCTTTGTAGTGTTTGAAATCACCACGTCATTATTGTTTACGCCATGATGAATTTGTTAACTCATTTTTAAATTAAATACTATATACTTCATTATTTTTTATTAATATTTATACATAATAAAAAAATATATTAATACTAATAATAATTTATAATTTTATTTATACAAAATAATATGATGGTTGACTAGTCGAAATTGCAAATATTTTTATATAAAATAGCAAAAAAATATTTTATTTTCATTTAATACCGGTGAATCTTATATAATATATACTTGTTAACATGTTCATCAATTATTTATTAAACATCACCCGGTATTACTATCCCGAATCCAGATACATTACAGCTGATTTATGGGTAGCGAGTCAATCCTACTCTTTTTTCCTTTTTTTTATGTACATATGCTCATATAAGGCTTTTTACCCTGAGCTATTTTTACTATTACGACGCGTCGAATAGGATTTCACAAAATCGCACCGTGAAAATAAGGTAAAGAAAAAAAAAACACACCCACTTTTCCGTTCACGTATTGCATATTCTGCGAAAAACGAAACGTGTCAATGAGTTTTTTTTACTAGCACATACACACTTTATTTACAGGCATTATATACTTCATCAACATCATATTCATAGTATTACATATTGTCAATATAGATTCAATGTACATTTATTTATTTTTATGTGTATGCATTGTTGATCATATCGAACATTCACGACAAATATATATTAGTATAAAAATATTGATCATGAAATTAAAAATTAAAATAAATTTCAATTATAAAACATAATATTATTCATATTAATATAGAGATGAATATTTGCAATCTTATATTTAATCTTGAACCTATTATAAAATTCATATTGTTTATGAAGTCAAACGACTAAGAAATTCTTTGTTTAAAACGTTGAATAAAAATGTCAACTGCACATTTTCATAATCAAGATGTATTCGAAGAAAATTGCGTTTATTTATAGGGTTAATCGTGTATATAGTTGAATATTTGCAAATTCGGACACTGGTTTAATGTCTAAGGGTAGATCGTATATTATAATATATTCAAACTGCTTTATTTAAAGGGGTAGATCGTGCGGTGCGTCAAACATCATACTATTACCGATTAAATTCTGTTTCTAATTTCCTATTAGATAAGACAAGAGATGTAATTTGAAATATAGATTGTTCATAATTAAACTATAGGGTTGTGCAAAATTTTATAAATTTGATTAATTTATTTGAATATTATTGAACGAAAAAAAATATTATAATATGAATAATTTTATTAACCATTTGCATTTTATACGTTTTGCAGTATTTTTGGCAATTTTTTTATTCCTAATTGAAAATTATTATATATAAAAATTAACATATAAAACTTTTATATTCTATAATTTTATACATCTCTGTCGTTTAGTGGTTTTATATAGAAAATACGAATTTATTGAACAAATTTCTTATGCAAGAAAAAAAACAATTTTCTCCACCATTTCAGAAATTTTCTTAAAAAAAACGGTATTTTGAGGTATTCTAATCGTTGTATCGTTTCATATTTAAGGAGATTAAAAAAAATAAGCCTTAGTAATTCTTCTACCAAGATTGTCACATTTGAACTAAAAAAGTGGTTACGTACTAATTTAATAAGAAAAAATTAATTTCATCTAAAAGAGTGTCATTTTATACTTCATAATATTATACAATAAAAATTGTGGGAATTCGTTACACAGAAATTAACATAAATAATCATCGCATTAATTCAAATAGTGACAATGAAAATCGTTAATATCGAATAATATTATTTTTAATGTTGTGGTTTAGATTTATTGATCAAATTTAATGATAGGAATTTTGTATTTTTAGATATGTACGTTATTTATTTCGTTGCTTGGTTAATGATTGTAATTCGATATATTTACGTATATATATATATATATATATATATATATATATATATATATATATATATATATATATATATATATATATATGTATATATATATATATATATATATGTATATATATATATATATATGTATATGTATATATATATATATGTATATGTATATATATATATATATATATATATATATATATATATGTATATATATTATATATTACTTTGATTGTATGTTGAATTTGTTTTGTATTGTTCATAAATAGAAAACGTGATATCATTCGTGATTGTTCACAACCCTGACGTTGTCGAACAAGAAAAGACGATAATGTGTATAGGCTGTAAATGTTTTCGATAATAAAACTAGTGAGGGAGTGATATTGCGATTTTTTCGGACGCCCAAACGCTCGTTTTATCTCCGAACAAAAGTTTCAGCTATTCAAAACGTGAACGGGATAGAGCTTTAAGGGTGAAACGGATGGAGAAAAAAAAAACAAAAAAAAAAGTTTTGTTTGTTTTCGAAATTGGAAAAACCGGGCAACGCCTCTGAGGGTTGATATAAAGGCGTGAAGACGTAAGGAGGATACATAATGTACGAAGTCCGTGCGTTTTGTGATTCAAAACCCTAAAAATAACGTCGCAACCAGAGCAAAAGGAAAGCAAAAAAAAAAAAAAAAGGGCATGGAGAGGAAATAATTTTGGTGTGTCGACGAGTGGTTCTCAAAGTTTTTCTCGAGGCGTGCCCTTCTTCACGCAGCGGGCGGCACATTTTATTCGCATCATCATCATTACAAAGTTTTATCGAGATCTTACGACTCAATCGTACAAGGAAGGCGTCGAGGAGATACTAGGCACGCTTTAAGACTCGGGTTCAACTCCATCTCTTGACAACTCACCCTTATAACTTTCCACCTTCCACCCGAGAACCTGGTAATTTATGTCAGCGGCTGCAGGAAAAGCGCAGGTCTACCGAAGGGTGGATTCGAATGAACGGTGTGAGGATGGTTCCCGAGAAAATCCTCATCCCTAGATGAAAACTTGCGTTACGTCCGAAACGTATACTTTTTACAGGGATTGTCAACTCGACGTCAAACGCTTATATGTTAAAAGTTTAATGCTGTTTCGAACTCGCTTTGAATATTTTCTTTTACACTGTTGTGCCGTTGCCGGTGCAGGTCATTATTATGAAAATATATTACTTTTTCACAACTTTTCGTATCACTAAAGAGCACATGTGGGGATTTAATGGCTTTACATCATCCACATGGAGTATTTAAGCATGAAAATTATACCAGTTTGTGTAGAAATTGCTTGATTAAAATATGAATATTTAGTTATAAGCGTTATTTTGTTATACAAAATAATTTTATTGTTATACTTAAAAGTTTACAAAGTAAAATTTTTATTGTTTTTTTTTAATTTACATATTTTTAAATACAAATATTTAATATTTAGATAATTATTAATAATAAGAAAATGCAAAAAAAAAGTAAGAAAATTATTAGCTATATAAATAATAACTGGAATGTATAAAAAATTGAGAAAAAGACAAAAATTGAAAATAATAATTCATATAAAATCATAAATCGTTATATGAATTTTTACAAGAGGAATTATATATTGAAAAGGAAATGAATAAAATCCAATATTTATTATATTAAGAAATATATATAAATATAATATATAGTATATAACATCTGAATTTTACTCTTAATTGAGAAGGATCCACATTCTCACTTTTCGCAGTTTAATGACACAGTTTCATTTTTTTTTCCAAAGGTAATCTATCTATGTACCGAAACTATATCATCTATCTGCGTCAATATTGCTTTTTTTATTTTTGTAGATTTGTGGAATCGATCCGAGACCATCTTCGGGTCAACAGAGCATTGTTTTGTTACTTTTATCCACTTCGTAGTCGACATATCGATATCCTACTTTATAAAAGACTAATGTGTGTTTGCATTCGTGGACTATTAGGCGCATACGTCTTTTTGAATCTCGTTTTAGTGTATTCATATTTTATAAAATATAAATATATTTTATTTTTATATATGATAAGATGTAAATAAATGTTGTACGGTCTAAAATATGGGAATGGCACATAAAGGTGCGTGTCAGTGAAATATTCATTTGTGCAATGAATCACAATGTATATATATATATATATATATATATATATATATATATATATATATATATTTAATAAAGATCATGCTGAAGGTAGACAATGATAGATTAATAGGCGGAACGAAGTTGGTGCTACGGCAGTTCGTGTGTTAATATTGCAGACAATTGTAGAAATACGATCGATACACCGTGGTGAAAAATGGCTTATTTTTTTATATTCCGAGAGGGAAAATTGGATGAAAATGAAAGAAAAAACCTCGCACATAACGGAACGACTGTCTCCGGTCAGATAATAATTGTTTTATTCGAGCGGTTACAATTTTTACACTTTCAAATAATCGTTTGTACGAATTAATATTAATATTTGCAAATATTTTACTTTTTAATATATGTATATTGTTTAAAAATTATTTATATTTTTTTTTGTGTGATTATATATAATATTAATTCTATTTATAGTAAGGGTAGTAATTGGAATAAATTTCAATATTTTGTGTTAAAGATTGTGTATGATGATATTTATGGTAATAAATGGTTAAAATGGTAAATAACAACGGCAAGGGTAGTAACATAAGCCAACTTTGTTATTTTTAATTAAATGTTAAAATGTAATATATATCATATTATATTATATTCGAAATTCGTTAAAAGCAAATATATAGAATATGAAAATATTAATATTTTAAACAAACGGTTTGAGATGCTTATATATCGAATATTTTTTATTTATTATAATAAATATGAGGAATTTAATAAAATATAATATATTTTTTAATTCGGTTGATTTGAAACGTGAACACTTTCAAACATTGTTCGAAAAGCTTCTAAAATTGAATACAAGCTTGAAACAACAGATGGAGCCGTTTTCGCGATACACAGAAAAAGTTCGTTTCAATCTTTCGCAGCCGGAAATGAACGGCCGCGGGGTATTTCTCGTTTTCTGACTGTGGTCTGGGGTTTTCAAAATGGCAATTTCGTATGGTTTTGTTGGCGGGGCGAATTTGACCCCGTTCGTTGTCCCCTTATATTATAAATGTATATGACATACTGACGTGTCGTTTAATTAAAGCGCACTTAGTCACCTGAGGCGAAAGTCTCTCATTACACGATGTATCAAAATAGATTGAAATTTTATTTCATTATTATTATTTTTTAATTCGTGTCTGTGACACGCAATATTTTATGTAAAATATTTGTTTTTATTAAAAAAAATTATTGAAATTGAATTTTAAATAAATATTTTGCAATATATTTAATAAATATTTGTTTATTTATAAATATTGTATACAAGTATATTTATTTATTAAGTCTAAATATAAACACAATATATTATTATTAATCAAATATCTGAATAGGCGAACGGTTTAATTCATTTTCTTTCATTGAGTTATCGAAAACGCGAGAGTTTACACCTGCATTGTTATCATATAAATTACATTTCATTATTTTATATTATTACTTCTAATGAAGTTGTGTTATTTACGTTTTAAAAATAGTTTTTAAATAATTGCTGACAATTTGATCCTTAAAAATTTAAACCAATGTAGAAATCTTATTACATAGATATTATTTTTTTTTGTCCAATGTCTTTTATCACAATGTCAATTGTCTAATTGTCCACTTTTATTCAATTTGTACTATTTGTTTGTCGGAATGGAATCTTGTTATCAATTTTTTGACCATTTCTCATTATCTAATCGAGTTGAAATTTTGCATACTTGCTCATTTTCTATGACAATTCACTTCAATTCTTTATATGCTTTAATTATGTACGTTTTGCAATATTAATACATTTATTAGACTTTGATTTAATTTTATCTTTAAATTTACATCAATCAAAATATAGAAAAAAATTAAAATAATCACATTTTTATAAATTCAAAGTTTGTTATAATATTATTTATGATTTAGAAATATTTATAGGATCGAGTCATTAGTTCTTCAAATTCAGATATGGTTCTAAAAAAAGCTGTTATGATATATATATATATATATATATATATATATATATATATATATATATATATATATATATATATACATATTTGCAATACGACTTGTTATAGGTATATCTATTATAACACGTGTTGCGCTTTCGAAATGGCATCCGAGCGCCAACGTCGAATAAATCGAAAACCCCGCATAACGCGATCATCGAAATTCAAACGACCGAATGAGTGAATGAATGAAAAATATATTATATATATATATATATATATATATATATATATATGTATATATATATATATATATATATTTTCCATTATTGCGCTGTAGAATATTTATATATTTATTATAACTTGTTGCTTTGAAGGGAACGGGTTTTTTAGCGCGGCATATGCGCGCGCTTCGTTTTACCCCACATAACGTGGCGCGTATTCGTTTTTCTCAGTACGGATCGGTCTTTCGTTGGATGCGGATCCGTCACGGTGCGCCACTGTGTTTTTTTAAAAAAAAAAAATAAAATAAAAAAAAAAGTAAAAGTGCGACGCCGTTCCCGAATAAGCGCACTGCGCATGTCAGACGTGTGCAACCTACCTTTTTATTATTATTATATTATTATTATTATATACACGCGAAGCGCGCCTAAATTTGCATCCGCTAAACGATTTCGACGATACATTTTGCCGCCGTGTCGAAATCGGATCTAGTTCGTTATCTGGATAAATTTAATATTATATATATATATATATATATATATATATATATATATATATATATATATATATATATATATTGTATAAGATGTGTATATACGTTTATTATAAGTAAATGTTGGGGGCGCATAACGATCAACACGAATATACTTATTAATTAATTATCAATTTATTAAATTTACGAATCGTCTAATTTGTCTTTAAATATTTGTATATATATATATATATATATATATATATATATATATATATATATATATATATATATATATATATTTCAAATCAAATTAATTTTTCTTGATTATTATTGTTTATTAGAACTTTTTCTATGATAATTATAAATTGTTCAAATCACATTAGTGATGAATTGATTACAGGTTTGATTCTATAATATTGTTTGTTCTATATTTATGAAAAATATTAATATTTAAAATTGTGAATACGTATATAAGACACTTGAGTTGATAAAATTGCTTAATGATCAGGATGTGAGTGTTCAAGTATATCATTTATTTCAAGTATGTAAATATATTGTTGATTATATATGAGCATTAATTTAAAAAAATATGTGTTGTCACCTAAAATGAATTAAAATGAAAATATTTCATTTATTTTGAAAAGATTAATATATAAAGTTTGGGCGTAGAGCTAACAACTCGTCTTTTAAAAAAAATAAATTGTTACATTTAATTTCAACGATCTTTTATGAGATCGTTAAAAATATTTTAACGAAATAAATATACGTTGCATTCTTGTTTATTTCGCAATTATTATTAAAGTGGAACGAAGCGGTTCATTAAATTAAATTTATTTTCGATTGAAAAACTTTAACATTATATATATATATATATATATATATATATATATATATATATATTAAACTTTAATTTAAACGTCCACAGTAGGGCCGGATCTGCGTACAAAACGGACGAAGCGGCCGTTTTAAGGCCTTCAAATTGAGGAAGGGGCCTTCAAATCGAATGGGTCCCAGTGTTACTAATTCATTCAAAGTTTACAAAGGAGATCCATTTTGGGTCGTACTTACACGCTAGCAATTGAGATGCCAGTCGACGACCTCTCAGTACTTTTCGGGACTTCAAACGACTCAACAGTCCTTTTTTTTGAAGGCGAAAATCCGTTTTCTTCACATTTATGTGCTCCGATTTACGTCTTAGACTCAAAAAGCACTTAATCCTATCCAGTATATAGTAAATACGGTTCAAACTCGAGGATTTACAACTTAGTTCTGTACGAATTGAAAGATTTAAATTAAACTTAATACAAATTATATATATATATATATATATATATATATATATATATATATATATATATATATATCATGAGAAATATAATCAATCATTTTTGTAAAACTGATATTATATATTTTTACTACGATTTTTCCATTCGTTTTATAAATAGAGAAATATACGTGGAATATTTTGTAAATTGTATTAAATTTTTACGACGATCACTTTTCATGTTATTTTTTTTATCTTTTCGATTCATATGCGATCCAACTGGATCCTTTGATTCAATCCGCGGGTCCTTCGAAGGAAGTTTATTGGAGTGTATGGAATCTTAAATCTTTTACGAGAAACGTGACTACTTTAAAAATATATAATTTTTCGATTTAGCGTTATTTTTCCGCGCAACTTTTATATCTGAAATTTTTATTACTATAATTTAATCAAACTGATAGTTGAATTTTGTATTTTTTTTTATCATATAGTAAATTTATATGATATTTCAGTAACGATAATTTATGTTAAAAAATGCGAAGTTCGATTTCATGTAAATAATTTGGCATTACATATCTCGAATGATAAATTTGATAAAAAAACGAATGTTTCTTCATATTATTATTATATTTTATTTATTTATTTAAATTTAGTTCATGCACTAGAATGCAAATTTATTTAGTAAGAAGTAAATCTCGTATTCTATTTGTAAAATAATTGTCATTTCTAAATGCTAATTATAATCAATTTTATAGTTCAAGTTAAACTTTGATTACTTGCAGAGTTTGACGTCACAATTTAGAATCTAGTATACACACACACACACACACACACACACACACACACACACACACACATATATATATATATATATATATAATACATACAACATAATTGTTATAAAATATGAATATTTTGGTAGAAAATTGATTTTTCTCTAAACAAAATAATTTTATTTATTTTAAATATATATAAATTCATTCTAAATTTAATAGTTAAAATATCTAATATTATAAACTAAAATAGTTTTAATATGAAACCAAAGGATTTGAAAATATTGGTTGATAAGACGATCCGATTTAGTTTTAATTAATAATATGGAAAAAAAATCTGAGTATTAAAAAAAATATATATAATTTGAGAAAACGGCAATTAAAAGAAACATTGCGTGAAATCTGAACGATCGCTCGGAAAATATTTTTTCCGCTTGCCGATTTTCATATCGACGGTGAAAATTGTTTCCGCCCCTTTTTATTTTATTTTTTTTTTGTAAAAAAAATAATCAACGTGCAGCTTTACAATTAAGGCGACGATACATTTCGTAAAATTTTACTTATACGTCGCACGAAATACTCGGAAAATTCATTTCGACTCGCAAATATTTCCGCTTTTCTTTTCTCTCTCTCTCTCTCTCTCTCTTTCTCTTTTTCTCTTCAAAACTCACCCCTTATTATTATTTTTAATGTATTCAAAAGATTGCGTGCGAGTAACAGGTAAGGATAGACCGCTGTTTCCTTGGTACAAAATAAAGTAATCACGGTTATTTTTCGCGTAATATTTAGCGAAATATTTTGTTTTACATAATATTTACGTGCAACGTAATATATATATATATATATATATATATATATATATATATGCGTTATAAAAAGGCTTATTTTTAATAGACCATTGAGTTTTTCGTCGGTTTTTTTAGTGAGTGTAATTTTAAAATTTACGATGAACGTTACGTTTATATAAATTATTATTATTGTGTAAATTAAAATTATATTATTTATATTATAAATAAATCTCAGGATTTTAATTAAAGATATTACGCGAATATTTTTAATTAATTTAAAAATTATATTAATAGTTCAGTATGAAATATGTTAATCAAATTATTATATATTTAAAATTGATTAATTGATTGTATAAAAATAATTAAATTAGATTTAAAGAAGGTGAAATAATATTTTTAATAGTTAATCAATAAATATTTCCTTATTTTAAATAAGTATTATCTGTATAATCTTGGTATAAACTTTTTTGTTAATCCAATATGTAAAAAAATAGCTTTTGGGTTGAAAATTAAAATATACAATATTCAAATAAATATTAATTCAATTATAAGAAAAATGCTATATTTTTATATACACATTAATTAATTAACTTGTTAAAAAGCATATAATTTTATTTTCGTAGATTTTGAATTGTACAACTGATTTTATGATATTTTTTCGGGAATATACAATACACGCACATTGGATATATATATATATATATATATATATATATATATATATATATATATATATATATAGGGTAGTCGTTTTGTAAAATGTGTACTGTATTTCGATACGTAGAAAATTTTTCAAAGGCCGAAATGAGAACTCACCGAGCGAGATTAGAAGAAAAAGAATTATCTCGCAGTAATTCCGTGTAATCTTTACGTAAAACACTAGTATATTATTATTCAAGAAGGGAGCAAATGAAAAGAAAATACTTGCAACGTAATGAGAAACGTGGCGAGCAGGGGGATGAAGGAAAATTTTAACGCGGCGAATGTGTCTCAGTAATTTTCCTCGGCTGAAACAGAAAGAGAAAGGAAAATCGGTTGATCAAAGCGGCATCTGTGAAAACAAAGGTTTTTCCTTGTTCATTTTTTTTCCGCTCGTGCTCCGTTTTTTTTCCTCCTTCCGAAAAATATCGTGTTTTATTTTTTTCGGTTATATATATATATATATATATATATATATATATATATATATATATATATATATATATATATATACTTTTTTTTTGGTTCGTATTAAAAACATCTTGTCGCTTGCGGAAATATTAAGATTGTTATCATAGGCCAGAGGTGATCAACTTGAAAAATATTTTGTATAATATTTATTATTTTACATATTACATTAAAATTAATTTATGCTAATAAAATTTTTCACAAAAATAAATTGGTATTAACATATAACATTACCATTTTTAATTTATTTTTAATATATTTTGATTAATTTTTAAAAATAAATTTTATTTTTTTGCATTTAGTACGCCCGCCACTGGTTGTCCATTCATAGATTTGCTCATTTAGATTTTTGTACGTTTGTTCAAGTTAAATATAAAAATACGCAAAGTATTATATTTATATTTTATATTAACGTCCAACCGTTAATATAAATACTTTTTTTTTTAAATATTATTCATGAATATTGTCTATTGTTAAAATATTAAAAAAAGTATAATGCATTTTAAAATAAGTAATTTCAAGAGAAATTTTAGAATCGGTTAAATATAGAATAGAACCGAAATACAATCGTTTCTTACGTAATAATTTAAACTAAATGGTATTCGGTCACTTAATGCAAGTCCAGATATAATATCGAGCAGGTAAAATGTTCATATATATATATATATATATATATATATATATATATATATATATATATATATATATATATATATATATATATATATATATATACGAAAATAATGACTATGCAAAAAGCTGTAAGACGAAATAAATTCCATCTACGAAACATTATAGAATATAATAGATAGTTGTCCATTCACCGAAACTTAAACAACCTCTTTACCAAAAGAGTAAAGAGGTTGTTAAGATAGCTATGGTTAGATAGATTCAGAGAGCTTACAGCCAACCTTTAATAATTGGAGTGGCATCACAAGAAGAAGGGCCTCTTTTACACTAGTGAACACTTAAAGAGGACCACGTGAAGGGAATATAAAAAAAAAATAGTGAAAAATATCACTTTCGATCTCATACCGTTTTATAATATATTATGTGGTTTATATATATATATATATATATATATATATATATATATATATATATATATATATAAATATATATATATATTAAAAATTAAATATTGCCCGCGGGAGATTAGAATATTTACATGATATATACGAATAATATGTTCGTTTTAATATTGCGCAATAATTTTCGTCAAAATCTAATTTTCGAAACAAATAAAACTGATTGCGAAAAAACGTACACGTGAAAAATGCTTGTTTTTATTGTGAACGCGAACTTTTTTTTTATCATTTTCACCCCTCCCCCTCGCCTCTCGACTAATTTCGCAAAGCGTTCGGGAACGATTTTTTTTTAAATGGAGAAAATTTTCGTGTGAAAAGTTTTCTCCCGGTGGTTCTTCCTCATTTATCCTCGCTTTTTTTTCCTCAGCAACCTTCTCCCCCCTCAATTTTTCTCGTCGCAAAACACCAGTTCG
This sequence comes from Leptonema lineaticorne, assembly GCA_024500535.1. Classification (NCBI taxonomy): domain Eukaryota; kingdom Metazoa; phylum Arthropoda; class Insecta; order Trichoptera; family Hydropsychidae; genus Leptonema; species Leptonema lineaticorne. The sequence continues at coordinate 7,001,437 of JANIJI010000017.1, forward strand.
ATAATATAAAAAAGAGAGATACACTTCGTGTAGAAAGTGAAAAAAAAATAAAATAAAGGGGGGAAAATATGAATATTTCTCCCGGGAATCATTTCAATTCAAAAGTATTTCGGTTGTTAAATATGTAAATTGAATATCACGTCAGTCAACTTAATTAGTTGCGTGGGAAAGACGACACGTTATATATATATATATATATATATATATATATATATATATATATATATATATATATATATATATACGTGGATGTGTACGTGTCTTGGGCAATTTATATATTTTTCGAGATAGTCATTATGCAAAATATGCTGACGATTGCACGAAACATTTTTTAATATACAGGGTGGGTGGAAATGTGGCGTTTTAACCGTTTGCTCCTGGCATATTTGTTATTCATTTTTTTTTTGAAAATAACGTGAAGTATTTCTATATGTGAAATGAAGTTAATTTTGGTAAATATTTGATTAAATTTCCGCCATCGTCATAAATTGTAGTATATATCGCATTTTTTTTATATCAACAAAGACACAATTTTTTAATTTTCTAAAAAAAACATTTTTTAAATATAATTTTTTTGACATATTAAAATAAAAATATCGTTAAATAACACCATCTGTGATAAATAAAAAAATCAACATTTTTTTAAAATTAAATATGTAAAATAATTAATTTTCACATAAAGATTTTTTATATAAAATATTTTACTGAATATATTTTATTTTGTGACATTTTTCCTTCAAATAATAATAAAAAAATATTCTTGAAATATTAAAAAAATGTTTTTTTCATGAAGAAATGGAAATTAAGTGAAATTATATAAAATTTAAGTATGATTAATGAATAATTTTCCTTAATATTCATTTTAAAATTACGATAAAAATGTAATAATTGTTCAATAAAAAAAATATTTTCAAATCATAAATTAATAATGTTAATTTAACTGTAATTTAAAAACATATTTTTAATATCATTTTTATATTAAACACAAATTCATCCAAAAGTATGAAAATTTGAAGTATATATTTATAATATTATAAATTTTAATTTACAGAATAATATTATTTTCAATGGCTGTATTTATGTTGTAAATAATCTTTCAAGTAAACATTAAAGTTAAACAACACCGGACCATTTACCGCTAAGTGCCTAAATAAACAACGCTCTTGAAACTCGCGTATAGATGGCGCGCTTTCAGCTCTACGATAGATAATCATTTAAAAAAAAAAACAAATCAACATATTATCGATCATTGAAATTTATCAAGAAACTGAGCGAGATAAAAAAATTCGTCGAGAAAGGTTATTCGAGTTAATATATGAATAGTAAAATCTACAGTAATCAATCAACGCTTGTAGATTATATGAAAAATGCAATACTTTAAGCCTTTTATATACAGTTTAATTTTAATATTGTTTCGATATGAAAAATATGTATGTAATTTTGATATTGTTTTCTATTTAAAATCAATTATATTGTCATTTAAATATGTAAATATTATCGATCGGAGATTAAGCATGATGACTATATTATAGAAAGTGCCTAAAAATAAATCGCGCACAAATATTTATCTTCAATTTTAAATGCAAAATATACGACGCAAAATTTTGTAATTAATATGTTTATGTATATATTAAACGTGCTCCCTTCGAATATGAATAATTTTAAAGGAATTCGAGGAGATATTTTGAAAGCTTCCGCGAAAGTCTATTATTAAAACAAGAGTGAATTAATGATTCGAAATTTCTGTGCGATATTTAATTATTTATTGTGCATTTTGAGTGGAACGAGATCCATTAAAAGGTGACTTTCAGTTCGTTACGGATTGGGGGGACGAAAATTTTCAGCAAAGTTTCAGAATAAACATTCAATTTATGTCTGTAACGTACGTGACTCGTATATATTAACGACTATAAAATCACATATTTATTTTATAAATCAATTTACTAAAAACTAACCATTTATATTGATTGACTTCAATTATATGTAATTATACCCTTCTTCATATTTTATATTATATAATCATCTTTTCTATAGAGAAAATTTCATAATAATTTTAAATAATCCATTTAAAACTCATATATATATATATATATATATATATATATATATATATATATATATATATATATATAATTATACAAAAAAAATATATTGAATATATTAAATGATTTAACAATGTTAAAATAAACTGTTGTGAGCTTAACATTGTAGAAAATAAATATTTTTTTCAGATTTTCGGTTAAATTTTTCTCGTTACACAGTTACATGTCGGCGAACTGCGTATAAAATTAATTTATCTGTTTTTAATGTTTTCATAAACGCAATTTATAAAAAAAATATATTATTAAATTTAATAATAATAAACTCGAAACTATTAGCGATATAGTTAAATTATTATAATGCGACCGTGTTGTAAAGTTGGATTTATTTAGTTCAAGTTGTTGCATTATTAATATGCAAATTAGTTGCAAGATGTTAATGAATATATGGTAAATATAGCATGTGTATAATATTTACATAAATATGCATGAATTTTATTAATATAAAATCTAATATATAAACATTTTATTATCAACTATTATTTGAAAGTAAGTAAAACATCATTCAATATGTCTCCGATATGACATATGAATGTCAACACTGTTGAAAGATTTCATACATATATATTTTTTTATTAATAATATAATATATCAATATATATTTTATTGCATATTTAATTTACAACCCTCATCCTTGAGAATGAAACCCGTTGGCGATGTCATCTTTTATTTTCCAACTCGGTAAACACACAATCGGAAAATCGGTCCGAATAGGGACGTGAGGAAAACGTGGACAACTTTCGAATATCCTCACCCCTATATATATATATATATATATATATATATATATATATATATATATATATATATATATATATATATATATATATATATATATATATATATATATTTATTATATATAAATACACGACGCACAGTGATAAAAGTGTTCGCATAGTCCTCCGGTAGATCACGTTCGAGTTCGAGTTCGAGTACCGGCGTCCAATTTGAATGATGCGTGTCGAATTTTGATGACTATTAAATATAGAGAAGGTTTTGTTTTCGAAGGTTTGATGGCGCAGTTTGGATCTCGTCCGACTGTGGTTACCTTTTAATCGCGGTTCGATTTCGGTGCTCCAATTGACGAACGTGTACTTTCAATTTAATATGCGCAATCACGCTCACCATCAGCTTGATTGTCTATTGAAATAATATATATATATATATATATATATATATATATATATATATATATATATATATATATATATATATACAAATACTATCATATATCATATGCATATACATATATGTATCATGTGGTGTTGTAGCATTTTTTTCGTTAAATGCTACTTTATTTTTAAAATTTATTCTACAACTCAAAATATAAATCCTTGCTATGCCGAAATTCAACTTACTAATATATGATATCATATAAAATATTTCAAAATTTATGATCTATTTTTGCTTCGATTTCCTTCGATTTTGACAACTGGACTCTATACGGCTATAAACGCTATATACAATTATTTTCACCTATATAATTTTAATGCAATAAAACAACATTTTTTTGCTATCATAATTTTATATATAATATATGTGTGAATTCGTACATGGATCCACTTGTTCATAATAAAAATTTAATTAATTAACATATACGCTAGTAAATTCATAGTTTTATTTATTATACGCACGGAGTTATAACTGGTGAATATGGAGGTTGGTGCATTATCACATTGAAAAAAATCATTAATAATATTATTTATAAACACGTCTTAGTCTGTTCAAAGAGTAATAATAATTTTATGGATTATTACAATATTTAAGACATTGGTAAAATTTTTAAACTATATCAAATAATTAGTATCTATAAATAAAATTATACCAAAAAAAATATTATCGTTACATTTTAAACACATTGTGTATATGTTTATATATTAAATATTATTACATGAAAATTTTGAAAGCGACTGGTCTGCCCATATAAACTGGCTATATATATTTTTATGGATGCATTTTACTTTAAATTTTCACGTGGATATAGGGCTGCTGCAGGATAAAATGGGTTACGGTCCTTTTTAGATTTATACTTGGTCATACACGTGCATAAGTTTATTACTCATACGTGTATATGTACGCTCATATAAATTCGCTATATAATTTCAAAAAAAAAATATATTAATCAATAGTCATTAAGTATTTTTTTTAATATATCTTATGTAAAAATGTATAATTTAAATCGCTTAAAAAAAGTCTAGATATATTTTTAAATAATTACAGAGTCGCATTATCCGTCGCGAACTAAATTAGATCGACATATCGAAATAATAAATTATCTACGTCGGTTCACTTTATCTACGTCAAGATAAAATGGAGATCGAAAGAAATTTGTTTAAAGAGATTTATTATAGCTCGGGGGACGAGGGGAGAAATTTTATTATAAAATATATAAATTGGCGAAAAATTTTAATATGCGAATTCATAAGGAATGACGTCGGAAAAATGGCAACACATTATTATATTATTATTATTATTTTATATTTTCAGTGCGTATGAATTTTTATACATATTTTTCCACTTTTTTTTATTTTTGTTTCATTTAGTCGTTATTTATTGCGCTCTATACGTGAGCAATCTTATCAGCGTTTACGATTTTTTTATGTTGCTTCTCGCAGGTATTTTCTATTTTTTTTTTGGTTAAAGGAAAAAATATTATTTTTTAGGCCTCTTTTTTTTTGGATATTTAAACGGTTCGGTTATGACGTTTAGTTCATGACTTATATAAATTTTCATAATATATTCATGAAGTTTGTTAGGTGCGCTAGAATAGATCGCATCTTTGATAATGAAAAAAAAATAAATTTCACACCTTTTTCATACGTGTTTCATTATATGTTATTTTTATGCAAATTAGAAAAATAAAATAAAAATGAAAATTATTTATTTTAAATCATATATATTTTTAATAATATTTAAATCAAAAGAGAAATATTTAAAAGTATAAGTTGGTTACCCCTGAATTAACTGATTGTGTTGATATTATATATATATAATTTTTATTTCAACAAAAAAGTTTGTAGATTAAGAGTTTAATATACATATATATATATTTTGTATATATTATGGAGGAAATATATTTTATTAAATTTAAGATTATGTAAATTATTAATATAAAATAATTTAAAATTAATTATATTAATAATCCATTTTTATATTTTAAAATGTTTATCAAGAAAAAGATTATTTATAAACATTTTTATCGTTCTTTTTTAATATAAATTTTGTAAAAATTACAATATGAAAGAATATTGAATGGAAAATTAATCTAAGAAATCGATTAAAAATTTACTTCTCTATCGATATTAATTATTTTCATTATATGTAATTAACGTTAAAGCAATAAATTTAGCATTATATATATATATATATATATATATATATATATATATATATATATATATATATATATATATATATATATATATATATATATATATATATATATAAGGAAAATCCGTTATAATCGAATTGTTAATTAGAAACGTTTTAAGCATTATTTTAATTGAAAAATTGAATTTTCTCTGCTCGTTTACTAACATCATTTATTAATTATAATACTTACTAAATTAATTACAAGTTAATCCATCGCGCTTATTATATATATACACATATAAAAATTTGTATAGTTTAATTTATATTATATAATATATAAAATATGTAAGTAATTATATTTTTTATTTAGATTGTTGTGTATAATGCAAAGCTTACATTGAATATATGGTAATAGAAAATGATATTAAAAATTGTATTATGCGGGTTATTCGATATTCTAATATGAATGAAAATTATTTTAATATTTATGATATATATATATATATATATATATATATATATATATATATATATTTGCTTGAATTATTGATGATTAAAAAATACGTATTATAAATATACGGGAAATTTCTATTGAACTTGACGTATAATTGTATCGAACAAAATAAAAGTTTTTTATATCAACATTTCGAGTCGTGTCCGTAATTTATTATTAGTACTCGAATAAAATAGAAATAAATCATTATTTACGATTGTTCGCTTTTATGACTTTTGTAAAATTCCGGTCGATTTTGATTCGAATTCTTCAATCGACGTGAAATTGCCTAATTTACCAGTATTATTTGTATACGAATTTTTTTCACATTTTAGAACGGTGTGTGTTTTTTTTTTCTATAATTTTTGCCTAATTTTCATACTTTATTCAGGATATATTTTCTTTAATGCAATTTTCTTTGTTCTTTCGTCTAAGCATAATTTTGATAATATCACGAACTTTCTGCTTTTTGGCATCTGTTACATTCGTCCTACTTATTTAAACTTTTTATATAGTAATTATTTTATTATTATATATGTTTTTATCAAGTTTATATACTTTAAAAATTCAATTATTTTCTATATAAAAAAATAAATAAATTCAATTTAATTTATTGTTCACATATAAATGAGTATCGAAAATTTCAACATTAAAATTGTATTGTATCGAATATAAATTATCAACGTAATTGTGCGCAAAAATGTTATTTACAACTGATGAAGTTGATTGATAAACGATTGACGAAAAACCCTGTCGGTTTGTTCGGTTTCTTTGAATAGACGCCTTTCGTATCGAACAAGGGAAACTTGGTTATGGGCGGGCTACAGGTGTGGGTCGAAAATGAGGGGGGGCGGCCGACCCTTAATGGGTTATTATTTTCAATTATTTAGAGCACGGCACAAAGCCCGTTCCCCCATTGTAAAGGACACGGGTGGGCGGTTGGGCGGCTGAGCGGGCGGTTTTTGCGAGTCGGGGGGGGGGGGGGTCACAATAAAACACCCACCAGAAAACTCTGCCTAAACGTTAATGGCTCCCATCGCTTGTTTCATTACGAATATTGCACGCTTAAAACGGCCGGTTTTTACGTCGACCCCCTGTATTCTATAGTCGTCGACAACGACTACGACAAAGATGCTAGAAAAACAAAAATAATAATAGCGCGCGGTGTATTTAAAAAATATCCGGAATTATTTGGTATTCTCATAATATTCAATATGTATATATATACAATATATTATTTTTAAAATAATTAAATATTTATATCGGTCATTTATGGTACACTCACGTTGTGAGTGGGACTCACAACGTATGGTTCGTAAGTGCATTTGAATATACTATCTGCTATCATAGTGGTGCATTTAAATTTACAATTTTAATGCACCAGTATGATAGGTAAGATCTTTAAGAATAATATAGAATTAAAAAAAAACTGTACCTGTTATAATTTATCAATAAGCAATTTAAAATTTTCAACAGGGTTGACATTTTTATTTAACATAATATACTATAAGTTCAAAATGATTTTTAAAATAATTATTGAGACCAATAAACAAGCAGACAAAAATTAGAAACATGACTATTAATTCAAGATTATGAAGTAATTGCAAAGATGCAATTTATGAAGAATTTCAGAAGATATATTTAATTAAAATTTGAGTTTTCTTTCCAAAAGATCATAACATAGTGAGGAATATTATGATTATTGATGTAAATACTGTTAAATGTATTTAATTTTATTGACTTAAAAAAGGAAAACGTTTTTTCTGACTTGACGAAAAAATTTCACTAAATCTGTTATGAGAGCAAACGGTTAAATATATAATAATATGATTTTTTACATATTTATATAAATTATAATGATGCCTTTGTATGTAAATATCGAACAAAATTATCAGATAACACGTTCCAGGTGCAATTTTCGATTTATGACCATTATTATTTTGATGTTTTTTTTTGCTGTCTTTTTATTATGAGGCACAGTAAAATGCAGCGGTATATAAAAATATATTGTATATAAAAGAAGAAAAATTGGTATAATAAAATAAACTAATAATAATCCCATATAAAGATCTATAGCTTTAATATTATAAATAAGAAAGTCGGTTTTCCTTTTATTTATATAAATTTTATTTTAGCAATATTTAAAAAAAAGTTTATATTATATATATATATATATATATATATATATATATACTTGATTTTTTTATGAAAATCGAGGTCTTAATACGAATTTTCTGAAGCTTCATGAAATCGACAAAAATAAAATAAAAAAAGAGGCTTTTTCAAAAGGAAGGGTAAAAAAAAGACGAGACTGCCGTATAAAAAAAAATATAAATAAATAAAATAAAAAAAGTCCATATCTCGCCTTGGTCCGTCGATTCTGTTGTTCTTTTTCATTTTATTTTTTCTTATTATTAGACGGCGCGTTGTATCGCGTAATTGGGCGCAGTTTTTCTTTCGCGTTGCTTGCGTTGCGTGCGCGCTGGAAAATTTTCGGAAAAGCCGCAATCAAGATTTTCCTTTGTTGCGCTCGCGTAACGAATCGTCTTCGACCGATATCGTGTCATATATTTATAAATATATGAGCGTAAAATGTGTGTTACTGTACGTTATATTTATAAATGTTCGATTTTATATATATATATATATATATATATATATATATATATATAGTATATTCGATACGGAAATGGTCTTTTTCTCGCGTCGTAAGCATTGTGAACGGAACACAAGAAACATTGGCGAATACGACAATTTTTCCTCAGTCGTTTCACATGAATGTGCTTCGAGAATTTCGTATTAGAATTTCATATATGAATATATATATATATATATATATATAAATTTTATTTTATATATCTCACTTATATACATATTCGGTAGTAGATTCGTAAAATTCGAACGCCTTTTCAAATATATGTACTATAAGTCCTTTATTAGATTTTTTCAATTTCATATACAATAAACTATTCAAATTCAATATTAAAGATATATTATAATATTAATTTTTATTTTATATATATATATATATATATATATATATATATATATATATATATAAAAGATTTTCATTAAAAAAAATATCAAATAAAAAAAAACAATATTATAATTTATTGTGTCAAAGTAATCTTGAAAAATTGTATAATCGATTAAATTTTCTTTATATAATAATCAGATTATTTATTATTATTATAACAAAGAAATTTTCTATATTGTGTATATATAATTTTATATATAATTTTGTCGAGTTAAGAAGAATGAGGAAATGAGAAACACTTATAAGTCTTGAAGAAGTGGTTTGAGAATAATTCCTTAACAAAAACATTTTTGAGTAAATATATTTTTTATATGGCTTCATTATTTATATTTATTATATTTATTTGTTTTTCATTGCTTTTGTTTTATTTTTTTTATGTAATAATTATATAAATTTATATTAATTCATTAACAAAAAACAACGTGATTTTTTGAATCTTTTCAAAGTTTTACACATTACTTTTTTATATAGAATAAATTAAAAATATAAACTATTGCAAAAAATTTTTTTTGGTATTGTATCATTTTAAAAGTAGTTTTAATCCGAACGTATTTTAATTCTGTCTATTTTAATTATCGCATTCCATTCTGGCGAAAATTCCCATTTCGAATGGGAAATTTTATTATTCATGCAAAAATTAAAATACCCTTTTGTCACTTTAAATAAATACACATATTGTATAAAATATAATACAATGAAATAGATGTATCTAGGTTAATAGTAACATACAATGAATGCCTTCATTCTTCAAATTAACGTAGTACGAAATTAGAATTTTTGTTACATCGTTATCTGCGAAGGTATTTTTCGTGACCATTGTTTCGTTTTATTGTACGAAACGTCGATGAAAATTCCGTCATTTAAATTACTATATTCATTCATCCGTAGGAAAACTTTGCGGCAACGAAACTATCGCATTGAAAAAAAAAACTCTTTTTTTTGCCTTCCCCATTATTCAACCATTTTTGTTATAAATAGAACGAGACGAAAAGAAAAAAAATATCGCTTTTCCCTTCGCTCTTCTGACGAATTTTCCGATTTACATGAGCGCGAATACGACCGGAAAAATCGAATTTTCACCAAAATAATAATAATAATAATGTTAAAGCCGATTCGATTGTTGCATTTTCGCGTATAAAAGGGCGCGCAAATAGAATCGATGTGCGTTAAAATCGCATAGTCTAGAAAATAAAAATGAATATAGCATATAGCAATAGAAAAAAAAATGGAAAAAGCACGAATTGATTATTCATTCATATTATTCGGCGTTTAAAGTCGATTTGGAATAATATCGATTATGTGCCAGTCTGATAAATCGTTTTGTCGAATCTAATTTTGTAGTTGTCAATCATGGCGTGTTCATACGAAAATTATCATAATATTATTAGTATGGGAAAAATCATGAAAATTTTCCACGACTATATGGAAAAAATGCGCATATATTTAATTTTATATATCAGCATATATTTGTAATTTTTGATACAAAATTGTTAAGAATAAATAGTATTATATTATTTCCAAATTTAAATGAAAACTTTGAGTCATATTGTGTGACTAAACTAATTTAACTATTTCATATGAATAAAAAATATATATTCAGTATGATTTATAAGATATAAACATTCAAAATATATTTTATATATTCTGACGAAAGAAAATATATTACAAAACTTTATATTTTCGGTTCATGTTTAAAGTCATAAATTCGCGATGCTTCGCATCCTGAAATAAACGAATACGTATTAATATAAATTAGCTCGATTTTTTTACAGCTACGCCGTATCATGGGCTCGAGAAATATTTCAGACAATAAAATATTGATGAGATGTCACTCTTTTAGACGGTGTGCCTTTCAGCTGAAAGAGGTAGACATAGAAATAAACAGCGATCGCGAAATATTTCATGAGTTGTTGAACTTGCGAGGAGTCGACTCCATCATCAACCGATACTTTGCTGAAAAGAGCTTACAATTACTGCTTAAATTTTAGTTTCAACCAAATTCATTATCGTAGTGAAAATTTTAAAACATCAACTTTTAACCTTTTTCTCATCTTAATGATCTATATATAATATATTAAATATAAAATATAAAACGATTTTTTTATTGATGAAATTTATGATATAATTATGGCGAATTGATTTAGATTATGTTTTATATATAGAAAGTGTTATAAAAGAAGATAATTCGTGTAGGGCGTCGATCCTGTTTTGGGGTTAATTAGCTTCTTTACGAAATTAAATAATTAAATTTACGTTTGACCTTTATTTTTTGTCGAGGAAATTTCATTTTGCCCTGAGTTATTCTTAAATCTGTATATAAATTTTATAATGCATTAGATAATTTTCAAAAATTATAAACGTTGTTTATTATTAAGAATATTTTAATTTATAATAATGTTATATAAAAAATAATAAATAAATATAAGAGAAATTTTATCTTATCATATACGTATATTCATAAAAGTAACAAAAGATACTAGTAGAAAAACTTGTCTTCGCACTTATGAAGTTCTGAAAAAGTTTCAGCAGATAAATAATTTCATTTTCACGCTATAACGTCAATATTGATCTCACTTCACGTTGATACATTAACGATAGTATTATGTTTTATATTAACGAAATATTCAGTGAAGTTTAATTTTATTACATGAATTAATAATTTATTTTTTAAATGACGATTGTAAAAAAAGGTATATTTTATTATATAATTATAAATAAATAAATCGTAAAATTTTCTAAAATATTATAAATGCCGTTGATGACGCGTAAAACCGCGAAATATCGATCGATCAAAACGTATATTAAAAAAAAAATAAATGAAAAAAAAACTAATAATAAAAAATCTCCCCCTTTTACGTGTAGAATAAAAAAAATCGAAGAAAGAAGCACGTCATGGGGGGGGGGGGTTGTATGGAAATTAACAAGCGTTGAAAATTTTAATTTCCGGACGAGTCGCCGTTGCCTTATTTCGCGAAAACAGAACTTTATTGGGGTCGTTTTGCTGTTGCAAAGATGGGCAGGCGTTCAAAAATTTGTTAATGTTTTTCAACCGTTAACTAAGGAAAACTTCGAACAGAGCCTCACATGCTATCCTTACATTAACCTCTATTCGTGAAGAATTTCCAATTTTTTTTTTTGTTTTTTTTTTCCGATTCATTAAATCGAAACAGAGCGCAAAATGAAAATTTTATACGGATTCATTTTGATTAGACTAAAAATGAAATTGGTAAAAATACGACTATTTTTTTATTCGAATTAATATACCTTAATTATTTATTACTATTAAAAAACTAATAAAAAATAATTTTATTAAATATATTTAATAACTAAATATATATAGTCAACTTTATATTTTATATATACTATATATACAGTAAAATCGTGTTAAGTAGAATATAAAAGGAATACAAATGAAGGAAATACAATTTGTGTTATATCGAAATATCTATAAAATATATAGAAGAATATCACGCTATAGGAAAATTCACGTACTATTTTATCCAAACTATTTTTTATATTATATTATATTATATTAATAAAAATTTATTTTTAGATAAATCAAATAAAAAATTAATATAATATATATATATATATATATATATATATATATATATATATATATATATATATATATATAAATAGAAAAATATCACGTGAAATATTTCAAACCATTTTTATAATGAAATTAGACGGAATGATTATATGAGGAAAAAAATGTAATCAACGTTTTTTTCTCATAATTTTTAATCTGGTTGTTATTTTATTCAAAAGAGTACTTCGAAATTTTGAAGGGAAAGTTGACGTATTTTTGATCAAATGGGAAAACGTCAAGGAGCACTTCATTAGTAAAAAATACACGTTTCGTATTGCTGATATTTTTCATTTCAAATACGCCGAATGAAAATAAATATATTAAAATTAATACATATATTAAAAATATTCTTTATATATTTATATATATTATTGGTTCGTAACATATTTATATATATTAAATATATGGTCAATTATTACGAACAAATGGAATATAAAAATAGCCTCAATCAACTATAATGTCGTAAATATGGCACATAAATGTCAATAATGACACACTCCAATGCTATTTGAGTCATATTGAATGGTCGCGTATGAAATATGAGCTAATCTATTTTCATTCGAATGTAAGTTATAAATTATTACCATTGAGTAAATATGGAATATATTGAAAAATTATAAGTATTACATATGGAAATTTTCGATAAAGATCAATATTATATAAAAATATAAGCTGAAAATTTTAAATATATATATATATATATATATATATATATATATATATGTAGCATTTGAAAATGGACTGAAGAAGAGGGATTTTAGAGTTTCTTTTGAGGAACAAAGGCATGAACTTTTCGGATATCCTCGCGTGTATTGCCATTTTCCGACGTTTCCGCACGTTACGATCAATGAAACACTACATAAAATTTATATGAATGGATACTTAAATATGTGTATATATATATTTTTTTTTTCATCATAAATTATTAAACGTTTTATAATACGTAAAGTGAATTCGACAAATAATAGATTTAAAATAGACGTTTCAATTTATTTATATTGGTATTGTATTGTTAAACGTTAGTCGTTTTAATGTTTGAAAGCGTTGATACAACTTAAACCGTTCATTTGTTATTACATGGTAAATGTGCTGAAAATTCAATAGAACGGACCCTTTAAGGGGTAATTGTACTAATGATAACATCCTTTTATGTGAAAACACGTATATGGACATTGATTCGTATCTCGTATATTTAGAAATACGTAAATGTCTAAGATATTTTTAATTACCGGTTGTTGTTATAATGTAGATAAGTCATGCGATGGTTATATTTGAAATAGTAGAGTGATATTATATATATATATATATATATATATATATATATATGTGTGTGTGTGTGTGTGTGTGTGTGTTGAAATGAGTATTGATTTTGAAAGAGTCGATATAGTATTACGTTTCATTAATTAAATAAGCGAAATTGAAAGTAGTAAAATTAACAGTAATTTAAATCTATAATTATTTTTTTTAAACAAATGTGTAACTGGAATTTATAATATTTTAAGTTCATTTTTATACTTAAAAATGAATAACGTAATATATATATATATATACATACACACACATATATATATATATATATATATATATATATACATACATATATATATATATATATATATATATATATATATATATATATATATTAATCAAGTCTCTCTTTTGAGATTTGAAATACTGATTGAGTAATCAGTTGATATATTATATTAATTTTTTTTTGGATGAAAATCGTCCAATATATTATGTTCATGAATACAATATATGACTTTTTCGCATATTAATATATTAATTCATATGAAAACATTATAGAAATACAAATTTAATACATTGTATCGGTAATGATTAACGCGACGCGAGCATTATTCGAGTGCGTTGCGAATTTTCGCATTTAATATGTATTTCACCTGCGGGTGTCGTTAAAGTGCTACGACTGAAATATACTATGAAAAGCTTCAGCGTCAACCCTTGGCGAATTTTACCTATATATATATATATATTTATATATATATATATATATATATTTAGAATAAATTTTATATATGCGCCCGCGTGTGCTTACAAGTAGAAATAAAACGAGCTTTCTGATAAACGTTTGGCAGTTTTGAATTGTGAATTTTCGCCACCCGCTCCCCCCGCCTCTCCCCCCGTTATTTTTGGAAAACGATTTCTGCCGGAGGTGTGACTGCGATTGACAACGTAATAAAGTCCCACCCAGCGCTTTTCAAATTGTCGATTTTGAGTGCTTCGGTTTACGTGTGATTTCAAAAATTTTAAATATATATATATATATATATATATATATATATATATATATATCTGACGAAATTTTTCATTAAAATATAGTTAATTTTCAAAATTTTTTTTGTACATAATCTTATATAATATTGTCTCAATTAAATAATTACTTATAATAAAAAAATATTAAATAATAATAATAATGTTTTATAAATATTTTAAAGTTTTTCATGATGTTATTCAAATGAAATCCATTAAAGACAAATAAATTTGTATACTTGGCTATCTAACAAAAAAACTCAAAAACTAAAGAAATTAGAAAAAAATATAATAATATCTAGAAAAGGTTTAAACAATACTTATAATTAAAATATTTGTTTCATAGAATTACTTACATAAATTTGTATATAAAATTACCTATAATACTTATACATTAAAGTTCATTTATATAAAATATATTTATGTATATATCGATACACATTCAATATTATAAGGATCAATTTTGCGATTGAACAAAACGGCGATTATTGAAAATTATTTCACACAGACACACGAATAATCCCGTCAAATTTTTGTAGATCGGTTATTAAATAGATAACATATAATCCATTACTTATGAGCGCAATTATTATTTTTTTTTTGTGTATAGAAAATATAATATTATTATAAGCGTTCGTTTATTATAAAAGGGTGGATTATTACGTATATCACGGTTTTATTTCAACGAGCCAATTTTAATCACATACATTATTAATAATATATGTTAAATTTTGCAATTATCCTAACGAACGACAATATCAAAATTTATTACAATAAATTAAAATGTTATATTATTATCAATATAGAAAATATATATCGCCGTTAAGTGATCGATATATATATATATATATATATATATATATATATATATATATATATATATATTATTAAAATTAATTAATTAAGCAGAAATTTCATATCTGTAGCACATATTTCGTATGCCAATTAATGAATTGTTGTACACGTGAATAAGTTTTGACGATACGTGTATTTTATATAAACAATGCTCGTTGTTTACATGATATGATTTTATATCGTAATTGGCTCGCATGTTTATTTCTCATATTGCACAATTAAGAAAAAATATTATAAAAATATATATATGTTGTTTTATGTTATATTTATATGGATGATCAATGGTTTATGTTGTTCTCTCTCTCGTTATAGAATATTTTTGATTTTTATATGAAAATATTTTTATTTTTATAATACAAAATGTGGGATGAAATGTGAGAATGTTTTGATGATGTCAATGATCTATATTTATGACAGATTTTGTTTTAATATTATGTTATTTTTATACGATTTTTTTTCTATATTTTACGTTCAATATTTAAAATAATAAAATGACGAATTTAGCACATAAAAAATTAAAATTGATGTATGAAAGTGTAATTTTTCCAATGTAGATTCATTTAAAAATAATATGTATATGTTATATCATATTTAACTAAAGGTTAAACTGCCAGTTATTTTTATTATAAAAAAATTTGAACATTTTTATAAATTATATAACAGTATTTTGAATATTTTAAAATGGGAATATTAAGTAAAGAGTTTTTTTTATAATTAATTCAATTTTTTCTGATCTGAAATATACATAAATATAATTTTTTAACATTAAACCGAAAGGTTGTACATTATATGTAATTAGCATTAAAATATCAATTAGATTCGTATATTAACATTTTTGTGTCACTGATGTCGAGCGATAGATCAAAAGCGTCACACATAGAGTGTATTAGCATCAGTTTTACTCGTTAATATTAACTGAGCACGAAAATTTATGATGTATTGGATTACCGTGTCATTAAAACAACATGGCACGTTATTAATAATTCATCATCTTCCCGTTTATAGTCGGGGTTGAAAGGATCATCAGCCTCATATAAGACGCGACGTTTCAAGTTTATAATTCGTCAAATATTACGCGGTTTCGATTCTAATATAAATTATCCGTTTCTATTTATTTATTATATATTTTTATAATATAAATTGTTTTGTTTTTTTTTTTTACTTTGTAAATTTAATATATCTATACGTCTATCGAGTAACGGCGATGCGACGTAATAAAATCTGAAGGGAAACATTTCTTGTCCACTGAAATTGAACGAAATGCAATCGTAGCAGATTTGTTCGAAATAAAATTGCACCGTTCGTGTTCGGGATAAAATTGTTACGTATCTATCCTTTCTATTTTAGTGAAAAAAAAAAAAAAAGATTTTTTTCTTTTGAATACGATATTACTTTTATGAAATTTTGACATGATACGCGTGTATTGATATTTTTCCACGTGATTTTACACGTGTCGATTTATCGATCGTTGTCATTTTAATTTCGACCCGAGCAATTAACGTTTGATGAATGATACTCGTTCAATCATCGTTTTTTTTTTCGAGCTTATTCTCAATGAAAAAAAAATCACTAGTTAAATCGGAAAATTTAGATTTTTTTTATTACATAAAATAAAAATATATAATTTTATTTCGTTCGAAATAATATAAAAATGTTATGATTTTTTTATATAGATAAAAATATGTTAATTTCATATTAAACGGATGAAATTAATGAAAATAATATTTATAAACTGGTTTACATAAAAAAAAATATTACGTATGTATAATTAAACATAAATTTGAATTTTATGATAAAAATTTCATTCAAATTTAAAATTTATATACATGTGAAAAATAATATTATATAGGTACAAAAATAACTTAAAATTATTCTTACCACAATACTATATTAAATATAAAATATAATAATACACTACTTAACGATAATAAATTTAATTTTTATTATTTATTATTATAGTATTAATTAATGGATATAAATAAATATTTAACTGGACGTTGAAATCACGCCATAATTTCGAATACTGCTGTTTTAAATGATTTATATTTTTGTTTTTCATCACGTAATATAGTAATATGTCAAATTTCTCAAGAAAAGCCATGGGTCGGATATAAATTTTATAAACTAAACTCTCGTAAAAAAAAACTAAATTGACACAAAGAATCTGTAAAACGAGGTCAAAACTCGCAAGGCTCTGGCGTTCCTGATTAACATAGATAAATATTTAATTCGATATGAAAGAACATTATGAATATTTAAGTATGAAAATTTATCTATATTTAAACATTTTCGTTGAGCGCTTTAAGGAAAATACCGTATAATTCTTATTATTTTTAATTATCAAAATCACTAACGGAAAATCATATGATATTATTTTTATTATTCATATAATATATATTATAATATAAATGCAGTAGAAAATATCGTATTTCTTCCGTCACGTTAAAATATCATAACTTTTTTTTTATTACAACAATGAATATCGTGCTCCTTAGGCATTTGCGATTCAATAAATCTTGATTATAAATATAATTAAGGCAATTTGCGACAATAAAATTCACATATTTGTACGCATAAAAATAAATTACAGACGAAGTCATACTATTGTATATTTATTTTACACGTTATTTTGCTGCGTATTATTATTTTTTTTTATTTAGATTTTTTTTCATATTTTATTGTTGTTTGGTGATTTTATATTACTCATAAAAATGATTCAACCTTTTTTTTAATGGTATAAAGATCAATTTTCCGCACCGTCATCTCAAATGATTAATTTATTTGTTAACGTAAAATTTAGAGTGTAAAACAATTTATATGTAAACAATATATATATTATTAATATAAAGTATTTTTTAACATTATAATTTTGAATTGTAAACTTTTAGATTTATATTTTAATATTTTATGGCAATATCTTTAAAAAAATGTAATCAATTTGAATGTTAAATTTATAGTATAAAAATGAACATTTTCTTATATTAAATATATTAAAACTATATTTAAAATAAAATTGTCATACACTGAAACGAATATCGTTTATATTTTATGAAATAAGCTGATAATATATTTTTACATTTATAAATCCTGATTTTTATATGAGAATTTATTCTTTAAAATTATATAAAAAATAACATTTTTGTAAACATCTCGTAGACAAGACGTTTTATTCTTATATTTCTGCAATTTCTTATAAGATTGTACAATTTTGAGCACACATAGAAAGTTTTATATAAAAATTTACAATAAACGGAAAAGCGCTATTTAGAAAACGTTCCATTCGGTATGTCAGAAACATTTATTTTAAGAACATAAAAATCCTATCTAATTCGATAAAGTTTAAATCGACGGCCTCTTACATTTTTAATGCTGCGAAAAGAAACTCGAAAAGTTTATATATATATTTTTTTTACAAAAATAAACATAAATCTTTTGAACAAAAAAAAAAATATTCGAATACGAAAATAACACAAAATGACGTGTTTTTTTTTTTAACTATAATAAAATATCAAAATATGCATTATTTTTTACGTGTTTCGCGAACCGTACAAATCTTTCACCGTGCGACAAAACATAATAGATATTTATACGTGTTTGAAGCTCTTTTAAGGCTTATATTTTTATTGGTGTGATCAATTGAGGCCGGTTTTCCTGGGAATACCTCGACTTGGGAACGAGAGGGGAGGAAGGGGCGCGGAGGCGGAGGCGCAGCCTCTGCGTGGGCTAAAAGGGGAACGAGAGGTGGCTTCTGGGGGGGCGGAGCACCCTCGACCGTCTCCAGTCTACGTTCAGATTCCGAGAACGGCGGGTGCACAACTCTATAACCCGCTCTACATTACAAATTGCGACCGACTACACGATTTCCGTTTCAAATGTCCGAAACACGGTCAGTGCAACGCCAGCCTCGTAAAATAATACACATCATACATGTATACATGAAAACAATATAATTTTTCATCGTTTTCAAACGTGGCACACACGCTAGATTTTCATTATATGCTTGCAGCGCGAACTTATCGCGGGCGCGGATCGGAAAATTCTCTTCAAGTTTTCCGCTCACGGTTTTCGTGCGTTAGTTTTCATCCGGGTGAGATTTAAGTGAAAGCTCGAAAGTTTTGCGAAACTTTACGATATTATAATAATAAACTTGTATGTTTAAACGCACGCCTTTCTCAGTCTAACGAGCTTTAATTAATTGCGTTACACGACGAAACTCACTTTTATCCCTTATCCATCTACGGTTTTCTTTTATTCGTCTACAATTTATTTTAGATTTTTACTGTTTTTCTATTAAATATATTTTACAATTCCACGATTATAAAAAAAATAAAAAATATAATATTTATTTACGATATATGTCTCATCCTAGCAATATAATGAAATATATTACAAACTCTCCCTCTCTCTCTTTCTCTCACTGTCTGTTAAACTTTAAAACAAGATAAACACATTAATAGGGCTTTAGTTAATTAAAAGTTCGTGTTCTTTGAACAGTATTCGTTTGTTAATTAATTACATTGAACTTTGTGTAAAATGTTTCCAATGATCTTAAATTTTTCATAATTGATCAAATTAAAATGTTATTTATTCATTATGATCTGATTTAAAAAGAATTTTCAAAGTCGCATTATATTTATTTCCAATATATTTAATACGAAAAATCGTAGAATGAATATCTAAATATATATATAACGTGTATTTAATTTTAAATTATTTATACTATTTATTTACAGTAATTATAAAATATTTAGACATTAGATATATTTGAATCTTTTATATAAATTATGACACCGCATCGACGATAAGATTAATAAATTAAAAAACGCATAAAAAGACAACGCAAAAACCGATCGAAAATACGATAAATTTAAGAACGGAGGGAGGGGGGAGGGAAGATGTAGAGGGTTGGAGAAAAATGAGGCCAATTTTAACGGAAAGTTTGCGCGTTTCGAATTCGCCAAGAGGACCACTTTGTTCGCAAGAACAATATCGGCAAGTCGTAAAGTACATGAGGGACGATTGTCGATATTACGTCGAATAACGTCGGTTGGATTTTCAAAATTCAGGATCGCATTTAGGGGCGGTGGAAAGGAGATATTCGGTCATGTCGACACGTATAATTAGGGCCAGAACCGACCCTGTTCATACTTCGATTATATAAATAAGGGAAATATTGAATCGAACATTATCGATATAACCGATCGCGACGTTCCGCACCCTTATTATAATAATAATATTGGAAATGTATTTCGGAAACGTGCCGATTGCGTTTTTCCTAAAGCGCGATAATCGTACGATGTGATTGATTTTAATTGAATATTTTTTTACTTATATATATATATATATATATATATATATATATATATATATATATATAAAGTGCTCATTTTTATTATGTTTAGTGCGTGTAGAATCATGTGTTTTTGATTCGAGTGTGTGCGATTGTTTAGCGTGTGCAAACGGTCGGCGGTCGGTTTACATAGCTGACACAGTGTGTTGGTGATAATCAATTTGAAATATAAAACGTGATAATGATGATAGCGAGCTAATCTATCGATGTGTCGACGGTGTGCCGCGATGCACTACCTTCGGCTTTGAGTCAATGCTTATTTAATTCAACGACATCGTCCGCCATTGCCGTTGATTAACAACAATGGCGGCCTGCACTTCGCTCAGGAGCGTGTTCTGCATCACCGTCATTTTGCTGGTCTACTGTTGGAAATTGACAGGTATTTATAGTGTTAAATAATACATATTGATATTAATATAGTAATCTGTCATATAAGCATGCATATGTTAATACAATAATCTCTCGTTACTCTACTTCGCGGTTCATTTATCGCGATAAATATTTATAAAGATATTCTTAACATTGTATAAAAGATTATTAAAGAAATTGGAAAGTGTTAAATATTGTATAAATGAGTGGATTTTTTTATTAAAATATAAAATAATACATAATTACTAAAATACTACTTCGCGGATTTTCGTTTATCGCGGGTAATCTTAGAACGCTATCAATATTAATAATATATAATTTTTGATGATGATTTTCATTCTTTTAAAAATTTACTTTAATTCTTTTAAGAATTTCAGCTTGATTTATTCAATTTCTATACTATAAATTAATAGTTTATTTGATTATCTAATACTGCATTTTTATGATAAAATTAAAAATATTTAATAATCGGAAATTTTGAAAATATGTATTATAAAAAATGCAACAACATTTCAGATGCATTGTTCCGCGATTTATAATATAATAGAAATTTTGATTTTAGAAAAGAGTTATCGTCGATTTAATTCAATATGTTGAATCTCGGTCGTACGTTTCAGAAGAATTTTTAATATTTTTCATGACGTTGAAAAATAATCGATATATGTTAGGCGGCTTTTGTCGGGAGCCGGTGAGGCGTTGGCCTCATAACTTCGTCTACGGCTCGTTTGTTCACGAAACGAATTATTAATGATTGATCCTTTTCGCATGGACATTTTTACTCGATTGAATATATATATATATATATATATATATATATATATATATATATATATATATATATATAGAAGAATTTGGGGGGATAGCAATATTTTTTTTATTGTTCTTTTTCTTTCTTGATTTTTATTTTCTTCACCTTTTTTATTCTCTTCTGAATGCTAGATTTGTTATTCACTTTTTTATTTTCTTTCATTTCATCACGTTCTTTTTTATTGTTTTTGAATATCGATTTTTCATCCTTAATTATTATAACAAGTAAAGAAAAATGAAATTGAAAGCTTAATTTTAACGAGATTCTTTATTATCAATCATGAATTGTATTAGATGATATAAAATTCTAAATAATATATAATACATAAAATAATACTTTTTTTTTTAACTTTAAAGATTAAATTTAAACCTGTATTATAATTATGATTTTAAAAAAATGCAATATTTTCAAATTGTGAATTAAATCAAAAATTAGAATGTTTAATTATATTATTAACATAAAAAAATACAAAACAAAAAATTAACACTTGTCGCCATCTGTTGATTCTTCTTTAAATCTTTTAATATAAACAATACAACACATATAGACAAAAGTGTAATTTATATAACATAAGATTAAATAAAGTACATGAAATAATAATATACTTATTGTATTAGTAATTTACGGCAGCGTTTCTCAAATTTTTTTGACCACCGCCCGGTACGAGATTTAAAATTTTATCGCGACCCACCTTATAAAAAAACATTTATTTATAAAAATAAATAATAAAAATCAAAATTTAAGTTATTTGTTTGTTTATTTCATTCACAGAAAAATGCAAAATAATTATATAATAAAACGTTGCCACCTGCAAGATTTGAAAAAGTTTCAAAAAATTTGAAATTTGGAGCAAAATGTTATAGATTTTTTGTATTTTTGCAATTTTTGCCACGACTCAGCTGAATTTTTCTGCGGTTCGGTGCCGGATCGCGACCCACACTTTGAGAAACGCTAATTTATGGTATAACCAAGTAGCTGGGAAATTAGTGAATCATAAAATAAGAATTATTATATTTACATTAATATGTTAATAAAGTAATAAAATATTAAATAATATCCATTATATATAATTATTATACATTTTTTACTATTATTTTAAATATGATAGAAAATTATCATGGGTTATTGAAATTAAACGATGATTATTTTTAAAAATCTCGGTTCATATGTAAATTTATTCAATTAATATGTAATATTTCTGATGAAATTGGCACTCAAATATATGATTATAAATAGTTCAAATTATTATTAAAAGATTAAGCACAGATTTACTGAACCCTAAATTTCACCATTAAAATAATTTATTCGACATATCGAATAAATTATGTAATTTATTACTAGTATTATATAAATTATTTATATATAATATCATTATACATTTAATAAAATATAGTCATAATTAATATAGAATAAAAATTTTACTAGAAAGTATAGAATAAAATAAATTAAATATATTCTTGAATATATACCTCAATATTAAATCAAATACAAAATATAAAATCAAATACAATTTAAAATTGAAGCAAAATTGATTTGTTTTGACTATAAAAATATAACTGAATAATATATTATATTTTGTTTCCGTGAACTCAAATATGGTTCTAAAAATTTGACATTTGAATCATTGATTGAAATTGAAAAGTGAGTTGAATACTAAAATAGAATTGTTCAAGGAAATCTAAAATAAAATAATGTTTATATTACAAAATATTACTATTTCAAAACTATTACGCTATAACTAAAAAAAAGCATTTTTATATACATTTTTATTAAATAAATAATAAATAAAATATTTCAGTTATAAATAATATGAGATTTGTATTTTAATCCGCGTATATTAATCAACGATTATTTAGCGAATTAAAGGTTAAGTTGGGTCAGTACGACTGGTCTACGAATAAATTTAACCTTTAGACGTGTCATTAATTGTCCGCAGATGACACCCCCCCCCCCGAAATTGCCATGACCTCGTTTAAGGGTACGTTTAAATTTTTTTTTTCAGAAACTTTTAGCGAATGAATAAATTTTTGACAAATTTTATGACATATATGCGACAAAATATATATATATATATATATATATATATATATATATATATATATATATATATATATATATATATATAAACATATTTCGTGTGAAAAAAAAAAATATATATACATATGTTTAAATCGAAATAAAAAGTTAGTTAAGTCCAACGAGTGAAAAGTGTTATATATGATGTCAATAATTATTTATATATACCATATATGTATATATTTTTTCTGAAAAATAGAAACACGTTATAAAACTTTATAAATTTGCTCGCTGAGTTTTTCTCGGAAAAAATATATCAGTTAATTAAACTTTTCTACGTTAAATATATATATATATATATATATATATATATATATATATATATATATATATATATATATATATATATATATATATATATTAATAAAACTTGTTAATGCAGTTACTCTCTTTATAAAGATTTATTTTATTGCGGCGAAAAAAATATTTTATAATGGAAGTAGTTGTATAAAATAACAAGATAACAAACAAAGATAGTCTGATAATATAAAGTTTAGTTGAAATATTAGATTTACGTTTAGCGTTCCTAAAGTTTTGGTAATAACGATCTAATTGAATTATGCAAAGTTAACTATCAGTGTTTTCATGTCTAGATTGGTCTAGATATACATTTTCAGCTGAATTTTAACTTAAATGACTAACAAATTTTAGTATTATGAATTTGCAGATTATTTATTGTAAAACGTTATTTTCAGTAGTTTTAAATTTATAATTATTATTAATGTAATATTAAATTATTTTATTTAATTCTAAATAATTATATAATATAAAGATTTTTTTATGGCGTATAGTAAAAATTTCAGGATTATTTTATAAATTATATAATAAAATTTTTAATTAATTGAGTATTATATTTTAAGACAGATGGATAAACATATTATAATAATACTTTATAATTATTAATTTAATAAAATACACGTATGAAAACACAATCGGATTTTAAGTATGATAGAATACGTAAAATCGTGGAATTTCCATCGCGTTGCATTTTAAATGAACCGGCATTCATTTGCTAACTTAATAAATGGTTATGAAAGTTGTTTTGCATTTTTGATTGGGCAAAATTATTTCAATGAAAGCGAACATGTAATAAAATTAAATTTTAATAATTATATATGTGTGCGTGTGTATGTTTATTTAAACGATTATTGTATTAGGACAGTTCAAATCTCTTAAAATAATAATGTAAATATAGTTTTATTATTTTTTTTGAAGTGTGATAAAAATAAATGATATATATTAATATAATTTTCAAATTATTCAGATGAATTAATGTATTAAAAATGTGAAATGAAATCATAGTGGATTATTATAAATAAATTTACATTATTATTATGTATAAAATAAGGATTATGTAAAATGAGAAATTTTCACATTTCTTTGAGACGCGCTTAAATAAAAAAAAATATATTCGTTTACGATGGAACTTTTCATTGAAGAAAAACTATTATGTAATATTATAACGGAAAATATGATAAAAAAAAATATGCAGAGATGAGAAGAACCGCACAAAAAATATCTTTATTAAAATCTGCATACTTTATGAGGCTGCGGTACGTTTTAATTTAATAAGTTTTTTTTTAAGATTTCACGGCTGCGTTATGTAGTAATAGATATTGAATTTTTGATGGTATCATGAAAAATTTTCCAGATTTATTCCGGAACTTCCGGTGTTATCTTTGATGCAACTTTTCTTCTTTTTTCTCCTCTCTTCAGTGCTAACCGAAAGCGAATAAAATGCATAATTGGATTTTTCATTTATTATATGAAAAAAAAATTAAAATAAAATAGAGTTTTACTTCTATGAAACGGTTCACTTAACAATCACACGACGATATATTATTCGATAATTTTATTATTTTTTGGCGCGCTTTTTCCTTTTATTTTCACGTTCTCCCCCGCGAAAAAACACGTAATTTCAGCATTGCAGTAATGTCTTATTTATGTTACAGCGGAATACATTATTATAAATGATTTTATTGCTTTTTTTTATTGCCTCGTCGTTCCCACGCATTTTTATTATATATACATATAAAGTTAGATTATATCCTTGCAGAACATTAATGTTGCTGAACAAAATATCTGATACGTTCTCGAGACATTTATGGAGTTCGAATTTTGCTTATATATTCGCTATATATATATATATATATATATATATATATATATATATATATATATACATGAATGTAATTGTTTTTTTTATGCGTCATTTTTATGTTTTCCAAATAATAATCGAGATGAATCATAATATTATATTTTTGTACGTTTTATTTATTATTAATGCGCTATATGAGAGAGCAACGTGTATTATGAATGAAATCGTCTAAATTTAAATCATTCAGAAATTCAATTTCAAAGTTTATATTAAAAATATTTTCGCTTTGTTCAATGTTTTTCAATTATTTTCATTCCATTTATTATATGTATATATATAATAATAATAAATATATATACCATATATAACATATTTATAACATGCATAATAATTTTCGTATAATATTATATATTCTTGTAATTGATTTAAATTTTATTTAAAATATCAGTATAGAGTCAATTTTAAATAATCGATTTAATATATAAATATTTTATTGTATTTTATGAAATATTTATTACATTTGCTGTTGATATATTTTATATTAATATAAATATAAAACGAAAATGTATCATACAATGTAATAAAAGTCTGTTTTTTCTAAATATAGATTTAATATAATAAAAGCTTCGAAGAGTGCGATAAATTTTTTTTACATTTAAATAAAAGTCCAAAAAGTATATATATATATATATATATATATATAAATCTAACAAGTACAATCTCCCAAAACTGGTGGTAATATACATGAACAAAATATGAATAATTCATATGTGAAAATCTAAATTTGAGCAAACACAACTGGAAAATTGATACGTTTTTAATATAAAATTTATATATTTTCACACAGTTTATGAATAACGTACTGTTTAAAAAAAAAATCTTTTCCAAATTATGCGTTATGTATGTATTTTATTTTTATTTTATACACATACGTACGAAATATCTTAACCGAAACAAAGTGAGAAAGGGAACAAGTGTTGAATTTTCACGCGATCTCGCGTTAAGCTTTTACCATATTTCTATATGAACGTTTGACATGCTATTTTTGGGCATGTTTTTTCTACATATATATATATATATATATAAGAAAAAAGGGCATATATTCGACAACGTATTATATGTATATAATATAATAATGGCTTGCACATTGTGTACAATAGCATATTATTAAATTTTCCATACGTTTGCACGTTCGAGTTTGTGTGTTCATAGTCGTTATATCCCCATGTCGCTCATAAAGGCCATTGACAAATAAAGTTTTTGGGCAGAAGACGCCATCAATGAACGGTTGTCACGCCAACTACTTTCATAAAAGAGGTTGTTTTTATATATTTTATATATATATATATATATATATATATATATATATATTACTAGGGTATGTTTGTCGGACTAGTTCTTGGTAAACAGCCATATTGTGGCGTCAGTCAGGTGACCTTTGCTAACTTTTATTTAGTCTCCAATTCCTTTAATGGTTGGATATCTAAACCATTCACGAAGAGAAAAATGTAGGACGAGTATATTTTTCTAGCGTAATAACATTGGAAAAATATTTTCTTTTATATAAGTATAAATATATTTCTGATATAGAAATATATTGATTTCATATATATATATATATATATATATATATATATATATATATATATATATATATATATATATATATATATATATATATTTTCAACGACGCCGTTTTATCGTACTATATTTCATTAATCAAATAATTTCCGATGTAATATATTAACAAAATATTTATTTTTTTGACGTAGCCATATATTTTATTATTTTGCAACAATATAATATATTGATTTCTTATCAATAATTCATTCTTGGGGATTTCAAGTAAATCCAAAAAAAGTAGTTCCATATTGATGGGTCTGAAAAATATCTTGACATGGAGCATCCTTTACTCTGAAAATAACATGGGTTGAAAACAACCCTCAAACCATAGACATGAATGTATCGGTAATATGGATCATCGCTTCTTGAACCATGGATTGTTGAGATCGATTTCACCCTGATATAGTTACGGAGCAAGGAAGTTTCTTAATATTTCCGCATATTAGACAGGAGTAACTGCATATCAATCTATTTTGATGAAAGTGAATGTCTATAATTCTAAAACTTGTTACATATAATAAAATACTAATACTAATTAATTATAATTTAAATTTATTTGAAATATATAAATATGAATGAAAAAATATATATTTATTTCTGAATACTTCTTTTAGCATTGTTTTTCATGATAAAATGTGTTGTTTAAATGGTAATCTGTAATTTTTATTCAAAACACACAAGCTATATAATCTTTCGTATTTGTCATATGTTTTGTAAAAATTGGTATAAATATAAACAAGATAAAAATATAGTATGTACAATAAAGTGGACATATTCATTATTTTACAGAGCTTTCGAAGTGAATGAACTTTTATTTCGTGCATTACACTATGCAAATTACAAGTTTAACAGACGTAAAAGTCTTACAGTAATCAGTCGTTTGTTACAAAAATTATCCTTTATTTGTATTTTTTTAATGATAATTACGTTAACGACGTTGTCGGAAAAACAAATTCATAGCTGTAAAAAATTCACGTTAACGTCGCGCTTTCAGATTACTTTCGTTTAAAAAAAAAAAATAACGGACGCGCTTTTCATATTCTACACGAGCTTATCGTGTGCATAGTTAAAAATGTACATTTTGATTTTGTTTTCTTTGTAAAATAAATAAATAAAAGTCAGAATTTTTATTTGTTGTCGTCCGTCCGACGAATAGAATTATCCGTTGAGTTATCGGATTAAATATATTCCGTAGAAATAACATTAAATGTCGTCGTAAATTCAATATTTTCCCCTTAACCCCGCTCCGTGCTAATGTATGTTATTTTTGTACCGAGTTTCGTTAAAAAAATATTTGATTTTATATATATAAATTCGGTTTATTCGCGATGAATATATAGAATGACGGTTTGAAGTGCTCTTAAGGGGTGCGCAAAATGAAAAACAACTCGAAGTGTAATAATATTTCGAGTAAATTTGAAAAGTGTTCTCGGATTAAAAAGTGGAAATTTCTCGATTCTATCGATGAAATTATAGAATTCGCAATATTTTCAGCTACTTCAATATCGGTATAAAAATATCGTGAAAAAATTTTTAAGTGGAAAATCTCGGGGTTTTTTTTTACTTTCAATAAAATTTGTTTTTTTTTTAATATCCTAATATGAAAGCGTTGAAGTGATTAACGTCGATTTGAATGCTGAACGTATGAGTTTAAAAATAAATATTTGAATGAATGTATAAATGGTCTTTCATTGATGTTAAGCATCATTTAATAAATCAATACTCGAGTATGTCAACAAATCATATGTTATGTATATATTTCATTAGGTAATTTTATTTATTTATTTTTCGTTATAAAGAAACAAAATTAATTGGAACATTTTTTGTGAAAATTTTTTTTTTAATATAAAAATTGTTTTAGTATAAATATTTGTGTATTTAGATCATAAAACCAATATTTAAAATATTGATTGATAGTGTAGTTTGAAAACTACAATAATTATTTATATTTATTAGATACATTAAAAAAAATATGCAGTCGATGTATTTAATTATATTTATTTAGAGATAAATACTTTTGTTCAACCAACATTGAGTTTAATAATAATATGATATAATAGCAATATATGACAATAATAATAATAATAATAAAATCGATTTTCATATCTCTTTGAAAACATTCCATACAACGCTTTAACGTCGCATATAGAAAAACCATTATATAAGATAGAATCGTATTAATTAACCGCAATTAGTTAATTAAGAAACGTCGATAGTGAACACACCGGCATAGAATATCCAATTTCAATTAATCGTATAATTTAAACATGAATTTCTTAGTGTTGCCCAATTACCGATTTAATGGTTCAATACTTTGGTTATACCAATACTATCTGCATGTTTGTGTGACATCACAACATAAATAGTTAATGATTAATCAATAGCCGTTATTAAAGACTCTATTAGTATATATATATATATATCATTATGTATACTATTTTTTATAGATACACATATTATTTTCTAGATATATTATAAAGGAAATTAATAATTTTATGAGTCATAACGTAGTTTAAACTCTTACAGCCTATTCAGCCCTTATATAACAATGTAAACTTTATCACAGATTTAACAAACATGTTAAAATGAATAGGATATTAAATTATATTTTTTTCACTATAATATTAAGGCGAACGATCGTTATAACTGCATATTTCTATATTAAGAATCTTAATATATCTATATATAAAAATAATAAATAAATAATATAACGATTATTATAAAGTATTAACACGTCGAGCACACGAATAACGTTTTTAATACATACTTGAACATTAATTAAATTTCTTTATAATCAAGTTAGCGCCTTTTTAAAAGCAACGAGCCTCTCAGAGTTCGCTTAACTCAGAATAAATTTTCTTTTATATAATATATACATATATGAATAAATACGTATATATATATATATATATATATATATATATATATATATATATATATATATATATATATATATATTAACGTAAACGTGTTCAACAAAGATTTTTCAAGCCGAGTTTCCTCGCAACGATTTTCAAAGTGTATAGAAGACATTCATCCGCGGCTTGGCGTGTCCGACAAAAGCGGCTTTGAGCTTTTGGAAACCGCGTTTGAAAATATAGCCGCAAAATATGTGAATACTTTACGGTGCTGAAGCCTCAAATAATAAATCAAAACCTTCAGGCTTAACTTTGCGGCTTGAGGTGTGGCGAATTCGAAGCCGACATCGACAGTCGAAACACCCTTATGCTTTCTATTGCTAATTGATATATTAATATAAGCACAATTATATATTAAATATATATATATAATATTATATATATATATTCTATTGTTTTCAAGTATATATGTATATTATGTATTTATGTATCTTAGCAGTAGGTTAAAATAGTCTTAGGACTAGCTTTTGAAGCTGGAAATCGATACGGCACATTTCAGGGGTTAAAGTTGAATATTACGTATCTAACTATACTAAGTTTGATACGTAGTTTATATTGTAAATCTTTCGATTTATATAACATAAATATTTATAAGTCTTAATTAATTAAAATCTATTTATAAAATTAATAAATCTTATTTTGATATGTATAAAAATATCAGTATTATATATATATATACAATATATATATATATATATATATTTGATATTTCAAACCTTTTTTGATGTAGCTTATGCTCGGTGGTTGATTTTATATTTAAGCTTCATACTACTTTAACTAAAAGTCTCAGTGTTCCAGCTCATTTTAAATGTGAATGGAGGACGTAAAACAAGATTTGAAAATGTTTGCGGACCGTATTCTTTTGAATGACTTTTACAAAAGTAGAAATTTTCTAGCAAAAACTTAAATTCTTATAAAATTATTTTACATTTTAATATTTTAAAAATATGAAGATAAAGTTTCTATAAAGGTTTTAAAAAGCAGTTTTTAATCACAATAATTATAGATCAATAGTTCTTAATTATTTCTGTGTAATATTTATATTTCGAATATCTTGAGAGAGAGTTTTATCAGAATTTAAAAATCAATATAAATTAAAAATAATAACTTAATATAAGATAAAAATATTTTTTTTATAAAAAAAGTGACTATGATAAATTTATATATTAAAATGCAAAAAAATATTCGGTTTATTTTACATTGACGAATAAAGTACTAACATTAGTAAATTGTGATTTAAATTATTTTTTTAATAATTAAAAAATATTTGAAATATTATTGTAATATAGAATGTTCTCATTGTTTCAATTAACACTATGATCTTTATAATTTTGTAATAATAAAAATCAATTATTCAAACATAAAAAATTTACAAACCCGACAAAAAAAAATCACAAATACATCACAGATTATATACATTAAAGCTCTACGATCCGCAAGTTTGTCACTATAATCGATCCGTTTAAAATTAATCGCGAACATTTTCCACGTTTCACCGTCGAAAAACCGTATCGTGAAAAGCTAATATATAATAATCGCCGTCGTAATTCCGGTTACTTTTCAGAAACACACACACACACCCTCTTTTACGTTTAAATATATGATATGCTAGGGTATATGTAAAGGCTCAAACGTGCGCGCACGTTCCACCAAATATTTAACGTCTCCAATACAACCATAAATATTGCGGAAAAGCGTCGTAAAGAGAACGCACCATCCGGTTATATACCGCTTGTTACAGTAATGTACCAAAATTAAAATGAAAATCTATGAAATATTCACCATACACTCGCATAATATAAATATTGAAATTTTTAAGAGTTGAAAAATAAATAGAAATCGAGTAAGACAAGCTGATGTTCAACGTTTTTCCTCGTTACAATTGAATTCATTAAATAATATATTTATATATAATAAATTTTATTCTATTTATTTTGAACAATCGTATGCTATTATATATTATTCTGCGATATCAATGGTATAAAATGAAGAAAAATTTTCGAAACTTATTTTTAAACTATATATATATATATATATATATATATATATATATATATATATATATATATATATATATATATCTATATATATATATATATATATATATATATATATATATATAGTGCAAAGAAAATATCTCTGGTGAAAGCTTGTTACGATTTTCCCGAATTGAATTGAAAGATCTCGTTTCAGATTATATACTATTCCGAAGTATTTCGTTGGATTTCGATACAAAAACTCAAAATACTTTATAGTATATAAATAGTTAATAAAAATTACGTTAAAGAAAATTGTAAATTTATTTATAAATATATATTTATATATAGTACGTGTTGCGAAGATGTTTTCAATCCGATTTGTATTTTATTTTGAAGTATTCCATTTCGAATAAAAGAGATTTTATCGTCGAGTAAGCATTATAGGGTACGAAAAAAGTTTTAGTTTGGAAACTTTTACACCTATTTCCATTTACACTTTTCACAATGGAGTTTTTAGTGGAAAACATCTAAATAAATTACGCGAAAAAAAAAGCTCGTTTGTTTGTCGAATGGATTTGAATTGAATCATTATTGTAATATATTATATTTAAATTTTCGAAGCATAATTGGGAAAATAATTGTTGTGAATCGTTTATTTCTATTCATACTCAATTTAGTTTACTATTTTATTATATTATCGTTCAATAAAAGGTTCAATTTTGTACGAAAATATATTTAATATTTTATTGAATGTATAAAATATGCTTATTGTGTACGAATAATGAATAGGAATTTTGTGAGGTTTCATTATATTAAAAATGTATTATGTGATTAATATATAACGTATCGGTAATAATGGAAAAAAATACGACCGCGGAAAAATCTGATTTATTACATTACGACAAAATACTCTTTGAATATTTTTCGGTTATTGTGCGAAGTAAAATAAAAAAAAAAGTATGTATATACATATACAATTGCTATACAGCGAGCTTTTCCTTGTTAAGCAACGAGGAAAAAGCTACTTGCACATGGCGCGCCGTAACATCGCAAGCCGAGACAGATTTTCCTTTTCGAATTTCGTAACTACAAAACTTTTCCGTTTTTCCAGGATTTATATTGTCACATTCCATAACGAATGTGTTCGCCGTAATGTCTACTTGAAACATCAAACCTTTCTTTTGGTATATTCATACACGTGTACATTTTTATACGTGAAATTTTTCTTTTTATAGAACAGAAAAAAAACTTTTAGTAGAGAAAATTTCCTCCATAAAAACTTAAGATTCGTATATATATATATATATATATATATATATATATATATATATATATATATATATATATATAATTTTAATCACATATAAAATATTTACTATAAAATTATTTATAAATTATAATTAGTATACAAAAATTATAATATTAAATTTAGAAAACATCAGCTTAAAAAATATAATGTATATTTTATAAGCAAAAAAAATAGGAGTGATTTTGAATAATTATTCTTTAAGATCTTACAGAATGTATACATATATTATATTTTATGAGAAGGTCGTAGAAGATCAAGGGATGATGGAAGACTAAAAGTGGTATATATATATATATGTTTTTTATGTATACAAATTGCAATATATATTTTTTAATAAAAAGTTAGAATATAGGTATTCTAAAAAATATAAAGCGCATATTTAATAGGAAATTCAAAAGGCCGAGAGATATCCTAGGGGATTACTCTGGGTTATATATTTTATTCCATTTTTTATAGATTCATATTAAACTTGATATCTATATGTATTAGGAATCAAATTAAAATTTGAATTTTTTGCATATGCGGATTATTATTTTTTTCTTCCACATTACATCTTGTATGATTTGATGAAAAATGAAAGTTTCGTATAAAATATATTTAAATATTTTCAAAATGTATTAACACAAAAATTTTATTTGCAAATGAAGTAATAGTAAAAATTTTCCAAAAATAAAAACCTCATAGAAAAAGATGAAAATTTGACGTCAATTAGTACATCAATATTTAATAAGTTTTTAAAAAATATTTTTAATGGTTTTTAAATTATAAAAGTCATTCTAAAAAAATCCAGAACTTTATATTGAATGATTTTATATACGAGTAATAGAACTTGATACTAAGAGACTAATTAAAGGAACGTTACGGTCTTTATTTCTGTATTTCAAAGAATTATTATATTTTCGTTATAAAAAAAAAATACCCGACAAAGTAGAGCGCTTACAGTCGGTTAATTATATTTATATTACGGCTATTATAATAATCTTACGTTATTTTTCAAGTACTTAAGACCGTATTACGTTGCATCGTAAAAATGCGACGCTGAAACGCAAACAATTACCCATTTTGGCATATAAAAAAAATGTGTATATATATATATATTAGAAAGTCTCGCCGTGAAAAATGCAGATTAAATTCAAACGTATTTTCAGTTTCCAAAAAAAAAAAAAAATACAAAATTTATACGTGGACGAATTATTAGCATTTTTATTAAAAACTACCGTTTTCATATTCAAATTTATCCGCGGTGTGCCGTCGAAAATTTCTTTTTAATTTCGTTGTCGGGAAAATTAAAAATTGATTAGCGCTACAGCATTCTTCCGATTCGACCGAATTAGTAAGGGATGCGATGTGGAAAAACGGCGAAAATTCGCAGGGATGAGTTCTACGTTTTAAGGGAGAAAACGGAAAAAAATCCGATTTTACACGTGTCTAATGAATATTTTAAACGTACATTTCGTAAGGGATGAGAATGAAGCGAAATCGCCTTGATTTCATTAAACGAAAACGGAAAACGAAATGTTTAAATTCTATATGTTTTATAAACGCGTTGTCTGTCTCGCAGACTTTACTAATTTACTTTAATGAACGTGACAACCGAGAAATTTCCACGTTATACATTTATATTTTGGTTTTGGCGTAATTTATATTCGAGTACATTATATATTAATTTGTCGTCACGATTTGCGATTAAATAATGGATGTTATCTCGACTCGGCTTTACTAAATATGTACGTGAATATGGACGCGCAATACATTCGATATATCAAACTTTATTCATCAGTCATTTATTTTATTCGTAATTGTATATACTTATCCATATTAAACATTTCATAATGAAAAAGTTCATTAAGTGTCGTAACAATAATAATATTCAATAATCAAGATATTTATGATTCAATTTATTTAAATAAAAAGTTATAAAATATTTAAAATAGATCTAAATTTAAATAAAAATAATCTAAAATAAAAGAACTGTTTTATATCCTAGTTTTCAATATATATATATATATATAGTTATATAGTAGTAAATAAGGTTAATTATCCTTAGAAATAGACAAAATTACACCCTTGAGCATAATTATCATTGGTTTAAGAATCGTTGCACTTCGTTAGCGTATAATGCGAAACTTTTGCTAATTAGAAGTCGGAAAAGTGTTTATTTATAATATATTATATTTTTGTTCAAATTAATTAAATGTAACAAAAATAAATAAATATATATATATATTGAAATATATGTATTAAAGGATGTTATTATCTTTTTCGTTGAATTCGAAATTAAAATCGTTATCCCGGAAAATCTATATTATAAAATTTTTGTTTACGTTTACATTTTCCAAATAGGAAAAATTTACATTATGCATACATTTGCATATTATGAAAATATACTATTTCCGAAACTGTAAATGTGATATATTTTTATTTTACATAAAATCGATTAAAATAATATTCACGGTTTTATATATAAAGTTGTATATTATTTTATCAGATTTTTTTTTTATACGTGATAGGTTAAATAAAAAACTTTCATAAATATTTACGTAGTTACATATGTCGCTTTAAACTGTCACGTATGTTAAGCTAAGGTTTTATATATATATATATAAATTTGTGTGTGTGTGTATGTGTGTACATCCATAATCCATTCGGTGTTGGTTGATGGTCTTCATTCTTATAAGGGTAAACTATCTCTGACATGTTCAGCAAATGGGTCTGTTAGTTTTCCGTGTACGTGTTTCTGCTTAGAAAGGGTGGTTCTTTTGATGTAGCGCTTTATAACTCAGATATGGGTCATCGTTTGATTTATATATATATATATATGAATTTTTTTTCTATTTTGTACCGAATCAAGGTTTGGAATTTGATATAAATGAGAACGTATTCATATTTCAAATATTAGAATTATTTTTACGTCAATTATATTATTTATTAATTAATTGACTTTTGAGTTTTTATTTATTTATTTATTTATTCATCATGTACGATGGCTATTGAAAAAAAATATTGAAAAATTAATTTTTTTTATCCCCCGTATCGAGTGGAAAACTTCGTGTATGACATATTCATAGTGTAACAGCTGAACCATGCGATCGGAAAAATGAACTGTTACGGCACGGGGAATTTTCCGTGTTGCAGGAAAAAAAAATGGGATACGCTTCCCGAAAGTCCTGTACCATGAAAATCTATGGAAGCAGTCAATGGTTTTTTTTTCAAAGTCCTTTTAGTAAACTGCGGTGGTGTGTGTTTCGTTTTTGTCACATATCATATTATTTTATCACGGAAACTTTTTTTTTAAAACGAATTCCTATTAGTATTTCAGTTTTGAAATATATATTTTTATACCAATATTAATATTTTTAATATAAATAAAATTTATTATAGTTAATTTTTAACGTTTTTAGACTTTTATTTTAAATACTCTTTTTGGTGTGATATGAATTTGGTATATAAAAAGAGAATCAAATGTGTTTTGCTGGTATTTTAAATTATTCTAATGTATATCCGAAAATAGAAACAGAAACATGCGATTTGACTATTTAAAAAGATCTAAAATTAAAAAAGAGGTCAAGTGATTCACGTTTGTTTTGTTTTTAATAAATATCGCTACAATTTTTCCGCATATATTAATATGTATATAAAATTCATAAGAATATTTAGATAGAAGATTTATAGAAGGTATACAAATATATACATAAAAATTAACGAATCTCCAATATTTTTACGATATAAATTCTTCGTTTCAATATGTATATATAACATTTGTATGATGTATTTTGATGATGTTGGTTGAAGCTATCAAAATTTGATGTGACTATATAAAATTATATATATTTATAGGAATTTGGACCTATAAAAGATTACAGCGGCCGAAGTTAATAATAGAATAGCTTTATATTATAGATACCATATATATATATACAACATCTACATTCACAAAATATGAATACACTGGATTACTAGGGTGTTCCAGGGAATATTTTTATTGGGGCGTGTATTCGTGACACGCATTCGACAACAGGTTAAACTATCGTTATTGCCAAGGTTTAACATTGCTTATTAAATTTTCGTACGACAGGCGAAATTTACGACAAAGCCTTCGGGGTCGAAATTAACTTTTCCGAAACTGTATGGCGCTCAACAGGCCGACTCTGTCGGATCTGGCCTAGTTTCTTCACTTTACAGGAGGGGTGTGACGATCTTTTTTTTATTTATCTTTTTTATATATATTTTTATACGAAAACGGTCGAAGGGGGTCGAGATGAGTCATCGTCGGTATTCCAATTTATGGACTCGGGGAACCGGAACCATATTTTTACAGTTTGGTTGTGCACGTGGTGCCCCAGTTGAATTTGCCTACGCGTCCCGAAGCAGGATAATCCATCTGACTTTTTTCCTCTGGATTTTTTTCTGCCTTTTGCCCCTTTTTTATATTTTTTTTTATATTTTTTTTTCGGGAAAGCTCACTTTTCGAATTTATCGCCGTTTGGGTCGTTTTGTTGCGACGACAACTTTTCCGAACGGGAGTTTTGTCGCCGCCGTGTGTGTCGACAAGACTTTTCTTTTCGTTTTTCAATTTTCCACGGTCGATATCGCCCTGTGATATCGCCATTTTATGTTATTCACACACGCATACTACACATATACTACAGTCGGTTCCAAAACGAATTGTATTCCCTCCATGTGTGAGAATGGAATTATCTTCTTAAGTCGTATTCCTGAGTGGTTTTTCGCTTTTTTGCCTATTTCCTAGGGAGTAAGAATTTTTTTAAAGTATATATATATATATATATATATATATATATATATATATACGCTATCATAAAAATATATTTTCTAAATACTTGTTCAATTTTTAAAATGAAATAACTTTTTTAACTGTATTGTATTTATTTTATTGAAATATTTAAAAATTGAATACTCTATATTAGTTTATTTTGGAAATTGTTAAATATTATATACAAAAAATATACATGTATTTATTTATTTTTATTTTTTGTGCATTCATTTCTATTTATATTTTTCAATAATATAAAAGCACAATCATAGAATATTATATATGTATATGTCTTATACATTATTGCTTTCAAGAATTAATGAAAAATTTATATATAGATATTTAAAACTTTTTAGAAAATGTCTTTTTTAAATATTTCGAATTTAAACTTGTATGAAAAAAAAATCTATAAATAAAATCATAAAAAGTGGTATTCTTTAAGAATTGTAATATTGTTATTGATTTTGTTATAACATAATATTTTAAAAAATATATATTAAATAAATCTTCTCGGAAATTTAAAAATACAATATTAAAGATTAAATTCGCGCTTTGATCAAAGCTATAAGCTAGGTAAAAGATATTTGTAATGGTAATTAAGAAGGTTGCATCGTAAAAAAAGCAGGTGCTTTTAGAGCCGGTGTCACCTTCAGCTTATATTTATCGCTTAACGTGGGAAATTCAGGTTAACGGACAGACCTACCAGGAAAACGTTTTAACGTCAGTGGATACTGAAATCAAGCGGAAAGAGGGTGAATTTTCGCATATAAGCAAAACAACCGACGATCCTTATTTTATTTTATTTTATTTATAAAACTATGATACGAGTCACGATAATAATACTAGACGGTCGTAACTTTAACGCCAAAAAAAAAAAAAAAAAAAGAATAATAATAATACATATAAAAGTTTTTCCACTCTCATACTACGGACAGATTATAACTGACCTTCGAAACAACAACTTTGAGATTTACGATAAAAAATAAAATTGTGACCATTTCTTGTTTTATTCATTTTTTTTTGCGTCATGAGAATGTATATCTCGTTTTGTAAAGTGGTCCACTTCTTTCTAGTGCTTGGATATAAGCTTATACAAGTGCAAAATACGTATGCGTTTATACGGTATATACATATATATATATATTATTATGTGAAATGTGCCCGTATTCCATATATAGAAATATTGGATGTTTCTTCGCGAAAATATCGCACTCTCATAGTAAATATTTGAGATCTCTTATGTAACAACGTCGATGCGCAGTTTTTGTTTTTCTACCTCTTGTTTATCTCCATTCTAGTCGGTCGCTTGTTAAAAGAAATAAATCATAAATTAAGATGATCCCGCAGTTTTCCTTCGGAAAAATAACGCGTTTCCACGTTACACTGCGTACTCGATGAGGAAAGATTTCTTTTTTTTTCTATCTATCTATTCACCCATCCATTCATCCATCCATCCATCTATATCTATCTATATATATATATTGTATTCTTTCGTTTTTCGATAATTTGATTTAACAAGTCTCTCGTGCTTCGGTTATTTATATACGCGCATTTATGTATGGATTTATGTGCGCGATAAATTCCCGATGGAATATTCGGGAATGGTAACGGCAATATACGTAAGCGTAATTAGGTTGCGACGTTACTTATTCCCTTATAAGTGCGTGAAGTTGGCGGGGTTATTTTGGAATTTTCGACGTTACCGATAATGTAATTTGTTGAGTGTCTTTAAGTAAATGTGAAATTGTTCGACTAAATCGATTAATATAACACAATGCGCCCGGGGAGTCAATCGGCGCAATCTTGACATTAAAATCTATAATGGTTAAACCATTGAAAATTGTCGATTATTATATATTATATATGTATGTATATATTAAAAATGAATTGTTTTATTATTTATCTGTTTTTTTTTATTTTTACATAGATTGATGTATTAATTTGAAAGTTGTCGGTTAACTTTAACGTATAAACGACGCGGACGTTAAATTGACACGTATTTGACATATGTAAACTATATGTGTTCAGTTAAAATTTTGACAGTTATCTGTGAAAAATTTGCATATATTCTGTATTATACAAAAAAATATATGTATAATACAGAAAAAAAAATATATTACATTTGATGTTGTTTAATAGTTATTGATAAAATTTGAAATATGATACGTAAAAGTTTAAATTTATGTATCTATATTAGCTTGTTTAGATCGTAAAGGATTCAAATCTTCTATATCATCGTATATCATTTCATAAAATGTTTTTAATATATTATGTAATACTTATTTATAAAAGTAATAAATTTCTGTTTTAATTTGAAAAATAAAATATATATATATATATATATATATATATATATATATATATATATATATATATATATTTATATATAAAAATAAAATATAAATTAAAAAAAATAGAATAAATGAATTTTCATTCGGCATCGTAGAGGTCGTCAAAATAGTTCCGAACAAGGACGCGCCTCATTTTACGTGTTAATCGTAAATACTTACATAAATACCGATTGTTTTCGTTATGTTCCAAGGACATGAGACAGAAAACAATCAAATCAATGTATGCGATGCTCTAAATAAAAATCCAGAGCAGCCAGAATAGATTACATTACCATTTTATCTCTAGTGTTACGGCTTGTTGACGCCAACGACGCATAAAGTTTCCCAGTTCGACTCCAGCCGACGTAATAAACTCAAAATATATACACGTACATTATATTATATTATATTATTTTATGTAGATATTCTTTTTTTCATTATTTTGTTGTTAACACTGAAAACGCGACGATCGATCGACGAACGAATGATATCAAATTTGACAGTATTTTATCCTTTCAAATGTCTGCAAACATAAAAGACATACGCCGAACCTAAATAATATTAATCGGGGGACGATACAGGTGTGCTTTATTATTGTCGACGATTGGACTTTATTATATGTTGATAATGGAGGCAATTTGAAAATTTCGTTTATGTCGAATTTATAATGAAACATCCGTGGATTCGACGCAGTACACCCGGTGAATTCTAAGCACGCCGGACTATTAACATTTTGAATACGGGATAAAATGTCAACGGGGGACGAAATCCGCTTTTAGGGGGACGCGAGTCGTTTACATTTTATTACAATTTCACGTGTACAAAATATACGAAACACGCGCGCAAAATCATATATGCGAAACGTAATAAATATTATTGTTTATTTGTGCAAGTTAGAAAGCGTAATGAATTTATGCGAAATCAATGTAAATTTTACGTATTTCACGTAAAACTTGGATCCATTGACGGAATAGGTTTAATTTTGAATAGTTAGTTTAATTAATTCCGGTGAAGTAGTCAAAGTGAAAACGGAGTAATTGTGTTTATCGGATAGGATTATTTTATTACGAGTATTTTATACGCTCGATTAAAATATAAATTATTTTATTTATATCGAAAAACGTTTATTAAATCGTTCTTATTTTATAATTTTAATTCAAAAATATTAATCTATATAATTAAATGAATTTTAAATTATTAATATTTTTTAATACATTAATATTTTAAGTATCTGTTTATTCATTATTGATTTTTAATTTATTAATTAATCCTTATAATTCTAATTAACTTTTTTAAATATAATAAAAATATATATAATTAAGCATAAATTTTTATTGTATAAAACTTTAAATTATTATATTGTATATCGATTATAGACTAAATTGAGATAATTGCGAGTTTCATAATTGTAAAGTGGTGTATAATCGCTAACTTTATATATAATAATTGTTATAATAAACTATTCAAATAAGCAAAACTTAGGAAAATACTTTACGTAACAATTGAAGATCGATTTATATGCGGATATAAATCGAAATACAGTTATATCTAAATTCAAAATACTATCACACAAAGTATATAAGCATTAGATGAAATTTTTCCAGTTAAACCGTCATCGTATTAATAACACATTTTGGTTTGCAAAATCCGCAGATATCCAAACATGAAGTATTGAAAATTGAAGATTTCCTTTACATACTTCAATATATATTTATATATATATACATATATACGCATAGATAAGCGGATAAAATATGTAGATTTATAGCATGAGGTACGTCATCAAATTGTAACAAACGGCTCGACATTGGAAATATATTAGTTTAGGGAACGAGAGACCTTTTCCTCCCTCGTCATAAAAGCCGATTGTCCGACGGTTCAAAACGACAGCGTTCTATGACGCCGTTTCGAGTTCGTAATTCGACACAACTCGAAAATATACATATATTTTTCCTTTATCATATATACAGTCAGTTCTCGACTTACGACATGGTTCGGTTCCATAACTTTGAACGTAAGTCGAATTTCATACAAAAATAAATAATATAATATGATTGACATATATGTATATATTATATAAGCAAATATAATTGATTTCATTTAATTAAATAGCTACATACATAAATAAGTATATATATATATATATATATATAAGCATTATTCTGGCTTATGGTCGATTATCATCTGAGCTACTGATATTCATTGCTGTCTCTTGAGATTTATCAACGAGTGTTTGTTTTTTCTTCTCGTTATAAATTTCATCATAACAGGCAATTGCTTGGTGAATATTGAGTTGTATCTTCAAAAATCTATCGTTGTCAAAAAAATGTCAAAAATCGTCAGAAGCGTGCAAGATTATATTAGATATGTATGTGACGAAAATTATAAAAAAAAATTGACACATTTTTTAGAAAAAAAATTATGAATTTTCGTAAGTCGAGGTGGTCATAACTCGAGAACTGAATGTATATATATTAATATTTTTTTTTCTGTCGTCGTACAGGTGGT
Source organism: Leptonema lineaticorne (assembly GCA_024500535.1). Lineage (NCBI taxonomy): Eukaryota > Metazoa > Arthropoda > Insecta > Trichoptera > Hydropsychidae > Leptonema > Leptonema lineaticorne. The sequence goes on from JANIJI010000017.1 coordinate 7,045,238, forward strand.
TACAGCGAAATGACAGTGTCCCTTGAGATGCCGAACTTTGCTGCCAGAGGCTCGTCGGCCGTGCTGCACTGTGTTCACAATGTAGACGCCGATTTGCTATATAAAGTGGAATGGTTCAAGAACAGGGATAAAATATATCAGTATGTACGAGAAAGGAATCCACCGTTCAAGAATTACACAGTCGAAGGTGCCATTCTTAACGTAAGTTCTATATAAAGTTGTACATTTTTAAAATTTAATTGTTTTTGTCCTATATATAATTTTTTATAGTCGTATAAAATTGTCGTGTTTTGTTTTAATATGTTTCAAAAATATATAAAATTATTAATTTTAAATATTTATTATATTAAAAAAATAATTTTAAGATCAATATATAATATTTTTATTAATAATATACGATTTTTTTTAATTTGTCTCTAAATATACACGATTTTATACGTCAATAGATAAATTTTTAAATTAGAATATAGAGTACATATGAAATTTTTCAACTATTTAATTAAAGTTTTTCCCGTTATGTGTAACAAATTAGCGAGCTTTAAAAGTTTAGTTTTCGATTTTACGGCGTTCTTTTGTGCGCTGCGAAAAATCGTTCGAAAATTTCGATTCGAATTTGTAAAAAAAATAAAAATAAAATAAGAAAAGGCACGCAATTTCTGGGAATGACCATAACGAAAATAAATTTATTAAATGGGGATTAACGTTTATTGGGTGAAAATCGAGCCGAAAGAAAACGCAATATTGACTTAACCGCGCTAATGGTGTGGAAAATAGGTCACTGATTAATTCTATTGTTGTTCAATACTTTGACTAATCAATTTTACGGTATATTTTCACTTATTTCCATTGTGATTATTTTAATTTTGAATTTCGTTAAAATTCATCCGGAAAGTTTTAAAAGCGTTTCGAGTCTTTCTAATTAAGCTAAATATGACGTCGTATACTTTTAAATAGTGATAAATTAAATAACTTTTCTCTCATCGTTACGAGTTGAAACGCTTATTATGAGTTTAGATTAGAATAATTTTAAAGCCATTAGATTATTTTTAAATATTTAATAAAAAATTTGATTTTTAATCGATTTCTTATTTTATAATATAATATTCGAAAAAAATACTGATAATTTATAACGCTTGATAGTAATTTATAACACTGATACATAACGAATGTACGCGCACATTTATGAATGTTCAATGCGAATTTTACCGAATAAAAATTATTTGTTCGTCTAACCATAAAACCCTCAGTGATCTACAAAAGCCTGAAAAATCGTAAATCATATCTTATATGCATATATTTATGAAAATAGAGCTATTTTCGGACGATTTTCATTTTTTTTTCACGAATTAGGGGATGAAAATGAACGTTGAAAAAAAATACGCTGTAGGATCTCGAACAATATGGATTAAAGTGAAATAACGTTTTGTTCTGAGGGCCATTATATAATATATAGTAGAACCTTTGCATTTAATTTTTTTCCAGTCTATTTAAATCGAACAATGAGTGTAATAATAGTGTTTAGTGACAAAAGTTATAGAATAAATTTTGAAACTGCGAAAAAAAAACAGGAATATTTTCGTAAGTTTTTAAAAATATAATATATGAAAAAATACGACTTTATTATGCTAGTTTGCGAAATATCCTTCTTTTTAAGTGTAATAATAATAATAATAATAATAATAATAACAATAATAATCCTAAATGCCACATTTTATCTATGAGTTTCCTGTGCATAAAAATGTTCTTTACGTGTAAAGTTAGAGTGCTGTTTAATGTACTTCGGTAACTACTTTTTTCCTTGTAAAGGCATTTTATTAATAGCAATATATAAGTATATGTATGTATGTGTTTATGATATTTACATTTACGTATATAAAAAATATTTTTGAAGTGCTCCACATAATATTCTTTTTCTTACATTGTTATACTTCTTTGTTGTTCAGAGTATTATTATCTTATAAATAAATTCAATTTCATTTTCATAATATATCTACAATAATTTAAATATTTGAATAAATATAATACATTTTTATTATATTCATAATTAAAAATTGATCGTTGTTAGTTCATATCATATATATACATGTTGAAATTAATTAATTTCTAGTATAATTTCAGTTGTAGTGAATTAATTAAGTTGTCAGATATACCATGAAGTATAACTTGTTGAACAGCTTCGTGATTTAACAACATATATATATGAGATCAAAGTCAATGTTTTATCATATAATTATATATAATATTGTCACATGACCATAGATATTACAATAAATAAATATATAATTTAATATCATAATCGACTTTTATACTACCGATCCATTATTTAATTTATTTTTTCGCAAAATTGCATTCACGATAGGATTAATGTTGTCAGTCAATCAACACGGTAGTTAAAAGAAAATTGCAGCGAGTTATTGTTTTCGAGCTTTAGCAGTTTCGACTTGAAAGGTTAAAAACTTCGCTAGCGTGAAAATTGACTACTTAGCGGTTTAAACGTTGGCTATGATTTTATTCAAAGTTTTATTAAAGTTGATGCTTTTAGTCGGATACTAGTAACTGGCAACTATACAAGTAAAAAGAAAAAAAAAGAAAATAAACTAACTATGGTAATTGTTAAACGTCAAACTATTATCGGGCGCTTTTTTTAGGGGTTAATTGGATTAGAAAGTTCTTTCGATAGAAAGCATGACATTATATAACCCTCTGTGTTATTTTTTCCATATCAATATTTATATTTTTAAAATGTACGTGAAAATTATTTTATTAATAAATTAATATTAATTAAATTTGTGATGAAAAATTACTTTAAATTTATTACATATATTATTAAATTAATATTTTATATATAACGGCAAATCGCTTCTCGTATTTTTTTTCTTAAAATATAATTAAAGCTCTTCTATTTATATATCTGGAATTTTCGTAATATTTTATTTTTATGAAAAAATATTATTTATAACAGATTAAAAATAAGAATATTATATTTAGAAAAACAGAGCAATTTATAATTTTCTTGTCAAGATTTTCATATATTTAATTCAAAATAAGAAAAATACTACTTAAATTAAAATAATGTTACAATTCAAACAATATGCAAGTGATATTGTGAATTAAAATATTCACAGCCTGTATAGAGGCTAAAATTAATTTAACAAACTTTCCGTTTCATATATATATATATATATATATATATATATATATATATATATATATATATATATATATATATGTAAATAAACATTTCAAATGACACGTAAAGAATATATAATATTTCGTATGCACAATATATACATATATAAAATCATCCCTCAGACATAATTTATATTGTAAATATATTCTTTTATCCTCGCCAGATGTCCCAGTCGAACGAAAGCTGCATCCTGCTGGAAGATTTGGAATTTTCAGCTTCGGGTTCGTATTCCTGCGAGGTGTCCTCTGACGTACCTATATATACGAAGGCTTCGACGACTCAGGATCTGCTCGTTATACGTGAGTATTGACTTATTCATCGAAATACGTGTATATATTATATACATATATTATATATATATTTAAACGTGTATTCTGCAAATTTATTACGAAGCACGTCCGTTTTCCACGATGAATCATATCGATCCGACTGGTAAAAACGGGACTCACCTGTACTGTCCAACATATGGGCTACATACTCCCCTATGTCGGCATTTTCCCGGAGAAAATAGGCTATTTTCGGTTTTTATGCTCCCAAAAAATATAACCATTTTCACGTGAAAATGCGTGCTCTCTTTTTACTTTCATAATCCGACGCGCTGTTGAAACATCAACGGGACGCATATAAAAGTTGCAGAAGTGCACTATTGTTAAATTTTTGCTTTTTATGATAAAAATTTTAGTATTTTTTTTATGTCGAAGTGAATTTTGAATTCATTAACAATATATATATATATATATATATATATATATATATATATATATATATATATATATATATATTACAATATGAATTTTTATAATAATTAATGTGTTATAAAATATTTAATTTTTTATAGTAAGAAATTTGATTTTTGATACTTTTAAGTGTCATCTGATGTATATTTAAAACCGTTTCTTGTATAAAGAAAGATGTTTACTTGTAATAAAAACGTTCTAACATTTTATAAAACGCATAAAATTATATGTTCCTATTTCTTTAAAACAAAAAAGCAATTTTGCTAATTTTTAAATTCTTAATTAATCAGTTATTAATTTACGGATCATATATAATGAAATATAATTAATGATATTGTATGAAATGAAATAAAATATTGTTTGAGAGTAATGCATAATAAAATATTTAAAAATATTATGATAACGGTATTTTATTTTTTTTTAATAATATATATATATATATATATATATATATATATATATATATATATATATAAATATATAGTGAATAATATAGATCTCATAAGCCGCCCCCGGCTTAATCATTAATCCCTTATTAAGCATGCATATAAAAGGATGTTCTGAATGGACGGCATCTTTTGTTTTATATAAAAATAATACAGAATTCCTCCACTTAATTGTATTTCGATTATTTCATAATTCAACGTTTCGTTCGATATAATAATATTATAATGAAAAAAAAAAAGACGCAAAATCGTTTTCGACCATTGAATCCTTCATTCCGTCCCTACTCTTTGGAAATTTTCTTACAATTAACAAGATTAATTAAAATTCTCTCATCAAAGCGTTTCCTTTTTTTTTTGTACTTTTTATTTTTCCCATCTTAACAGAGCCTCAAAGGCATCAACCGAGAATAATATTCGGCGCTCCTTTGTACACCGCTGGAGATTTAGTTGAGGCGAATTGTACAACGAGTGCGGCGCATCCTGCTCCTCACATAACATGGTTCATTAACGGCGATAAGGTAAATAAAAAGAACTATATAATCACGAAATATTACAAATATAAAAATAAAAACTTTTTTTCAAAAGACAATAGTTTTAATTGGACACATTCAAATCGCGAAAAATAACCCGATGCAACCAGATAGAATTTTCGTCCTTTTCACTTTCTCTTTAACCGCGCAGCTCGCATTTGAAAAGATGGAACGGATTTCCATGAATAAAAGATTAGATTCGATAGAGCGTGAGACAACAAAGTTTTCACAATGGGCTCCGTTGGATTTTATAAAAGATTTCATTTCGACTCGCTCCTTTCGATTATCAGATTTATCATCAACGAATGCGAAATAAGTCGGCGGCTACACGACGCCAGATGGTTTTTCACATTTGGCGCTCTGAAAACGAATGATTTTCCGCCCTCAAATCGACGAAGGCTTTCATCGTCATATTACATGTTAGCATTATAAAATGTAGGGTGTTTTTTTTTTATAATTATATATATATTTAAATTAAAATAAAACGTAGATAAAAAAATCGTATCATTACACTCTTTATATCACTGTTGTCATAAAAAAATGCATAATTTGTAGGTATTGTTCAAAAAAAACAAAAAATGTTATTAATATGAAATTTTATACCTTTATAAAAAAAAACCACTCTATATATAATATTTAAGATGTGCGTATGCGTCCCATGTCAAGTTTATATAATATAAAATGAATGTATTGTGTAACCGAATGACACATTACGAATTCTAAATTTATGATTATTTCGAGTCAAGTGAGCTTTGACCGTGCGTTTTCTCAACTTAAATAAATTAAGTTTTCATTGTGTGCAAAATACGTATATACATATATAGTATTTCGCATTTGAGTAAATAGCAAAACATACGCTTTAGTCCACCCCCATTGTGCTTGGCTTCATTTATTATATTAATAATACATGTAACACGAGAATAGTTTCGCAATATATATATATATTTTTAACACAAAACGTAGCAACGTAAGCCTTATTGAATAATTAAATATTATTATTATTGTTTTGTATTATTTTTGTAAGGATTAATTGGTAATGATCGCGGCGATTGATCGGTTGCCAATGACTATATCATTAATTGTCGATCAATCATACTGTCAATACTAACCGCGATCATTATGAATGTAAAAATTGTATATTTAGATTTTTGAATAATTTATGTATTTTATGGAGTGGGGTAGGTGTTTTTCGATTTTTTTTTAAATATATGTCTATATATAAAACTAAACGTTTAATGTTGTGTTATATGGTATAGTTGTATTTGTTCATGGTACAATTTTCAAACGTGAATGGTATTCATGTTTAATGAAGTCTATTCATAAAATTTTGAATTGAAACTTAACGCTTTTGTTATTCAGCTTATAATCGAGAGGTATAAAAATATTATATTTATAATTTGATGGCAGTTAAAATAATATATTTAAAATTATAATCGAAAAACGTCGATCCCCTATAATTAATATGCCAAAAATATGCTTAGTATACAGAAATTGTCATTTTCAGGCTTTTATTAACGTAGAAAATAAATGCAGCATTATTATCGATTAATTTAAATTTTTAATTTCATGTAGTGAATTTTTTTGGTATATACGTTGAATTAAATTAAAATCGATAGGTAGATCCGACGAAAACGAGAGGTTACACGAGATTGATTCCTATGTTCCGGAGTAGGAAAAGGCACAGGTCTTCCGGTAGTAGACAACAGCATTCATCGGACAAAGTTACCAACCACCATCATCATCATAGACAACACCAACAGCAAGATCCACAACAACAACAACAACAACAACATCAACATCAACAACAACAACAAGAGCAACATCAACAAGAGCCGCAACAGCTACAACATCAACATCAACATCCGAACGATACACCGACAGATGATAGTACTCCACAACCGTCTGAGGTGATTAACTTCAACAAGAACAAAAGTTGTTCGGCCAAAGATGTATACGGAGGACCAGCTCATTACCATAGGCATTCGTCGAAGCAAACTGTTCAGGTTTGACGAGGATGCCTGGAGGCTACTACACCTAGAGCATGTGCACTTGTCCGTCATCTTAGCACTGTCATATCATCAATTAAAATAAAATTAAAATTAAAATACACACCGACGCGTGGTCTTCATCATCACTATCATCATCCAGAGGACCCGACAGTCCAACTAAAAAAAAGTCGGCCACGTGATATTTTTTTACCACATACTTTTTTTTTCTATATAGATATAATATAAAAATAGTTTTTAATCTATATTATTTATCGTTTATTATAATTATAATACATTTTATTATTATTATTTTTAATTTAAAAAAAATATATATAATCTATATTAACGACACTCAACACGAACATTTCAACTTCAACTTGGACGAGTTTAAAAGTTTAACTAAATTTAACCGTACGGTAAGTTTGTGTGTGTGTGTGTGTCTTTTGTTGTTCGAAAAATGCGAAACAAAGTAAACTATCAATTTATACAAAATCAATATATTTTTAAGAATTATATAATATCATTGGATGTTTTTTTTATATGTCATTTTATTTATATTATATATTTTTTTAATCATTGTCAGTTATGTACGCTTTTGTTATTTGGAATGTTTGTAATAGTTCTTAGTTTATTTTTTCTCTTATATTTTATTTATTTAAATGTAGATATTTTATATACATAGTTTTATTTTATTTATTTTTTGTTCAAATCGAACGTCAACATTTTATTATAAAATATAATATTAATAATTATTATAATTTAAAATAAATAAATTTTTTGGAATGATTTTTAATAAAAATATACATGCATGATGTGTGTCTCATAGACTGTGTTTCTTTCATTATTATTATTGTTATTATTTCTAATTATTGTGTCAAACGTCTGAAATTTCATTTTCATAAAATCAAAAACAATCGTCCAAATTAATCCAAAATTTATTTAAAAAAAAAATATTAAGGTAATTTTATCAATATTACACAAATATATTGGAGGTAAATTTTTTAATGTAAATTTGAATTGGAAAATTTTTATGTGTACTTACAAAAAGGCTGCATCTATATGTTTCGAGTATTTTCTAAATATACCTGAAAAACCGATCGCATTGTATTATGTAAAGGAAAAAATCTTCCATTTGATGTACTATATTATATATAAGGATACGTTTGTCGTATTTGGAAAAAACCAGAATCATGTAGACTCAGTTTGACGTTCGCATATGTAAATACACATTAGCATATTGGTGTGATGGTTTGTCATTGTTTTTCCATATCTCAATTTATGTCACGGAAAAGAAGGGACTTTTTCGTCTTTATATATTAAAAAAAGCTCCCTTATTCTTTCTGTATTTGAGGTGCACGTTTACATAAATGTATATATACATGCATATATCACATATTATATACAAGGAAAATCAAAATTTAGTACAAATACGCCTGAGTACCTGAGATATTGTATTTTTTTTTTAGAATTTCTATAAATATCATTTTCTTGTCTAATTGATTATAAATATAAAACTTAGAATATTAAAATATAGATTTGACAATTTCATTCGAATTTTATAAATTTTACCCTTTACATTTGAGATGTTTTGCAGCGGTATTGACGAATTTTTTATTCCAATTTTAAAATTATTATACAAAAAAATTAACGTACGCTTTTATATTTTAACATTTTATATACTTTTGGTATTTAGTGGTTTTATATAGAATATATAGATTTATTCAATAAATTTATAAACATAAAAAAATAGTATATTGAGGTATACTAATCTACATAATCGTTTTATAATTCTGTATTTAAAATTTTAACTATATTAATCCTTCTATAAAGATTGTCAAATTTGAAAGTTTCAATGCCAAAAATGCTTATGTGATTGCAGATTATCTTCTTTCTATTCAAAAGAATACCATTTTATATTTCATAGTGTTTAATAGAAAGAATATGGAAATTCTTTATAAAGAAATTAATATAAGTAGTAATTGTTGCACGTCGAATTTTAGCATTAATCTAATTAGTGACCGAATAGCGTTTCTCAAGTATAAAGGGTTAATATATATATTAAATTATATGTAGTCATAAATATATATACGATATCTAAATTGATAGTATTATATTAAATAACAAATTTATATAAGAAATATTGTATTCAATAGCGCAAGCGGAACATGTACGAACACGTATTTTTTTTTAAATAGAATAAAATATATTTACTTTTTGATTTTCTATTGGTATATATATATATATTTATGTGTGTGTGTGTATGTGTACAAATGTAACTGAATTGAATTGAGATTCTTCCTGTGAAGTCCTAGACGTTTGGCTTTATTAACCGTTCGTGCGTTGCAAATACGTGATACGGAAAAACTTTTTTCCACTTTTTCTACAACGCGATAGAACAGGAAATATAGTACACTGGAAGACGATACGAAACGGCACTAGTCTTTTCAAAGTTTAAATTGAATATGTGATGTCGGACAGGTGGAGGAGGATCCTCATCAGAAGAAACCACCTGCCAAGATACCGGGACAGAGGCTCAGCGTGTCCGTTTCCGCTTTAAGGCTGAAAGCTAACGGAAGATTGACTTTAACATGCCTATCCACAATACCGGCCTATCCGAATTCAGCCGGTAGATATGCCGATGTCAAAAATCACACTGTTATTGGTAAGAATATTTTTATTACTATAATTGGTATATCATTAAAACTTTCTTGTAATTGCTGATGTGACGTACTTAACGATCGTTGTGTTAGTCCCTTTATAACCGTTTGTCGCGTGACGTTTATATCAGTGTTAATAATGTTAACTTTATGACGCAGTGTAAACATTTGTAATGTATACACTAAAATATATAATATTTATTTTTTAATATAATTGTGAAAAAAAATATAAAGTTGAAAAAAAAAGTCATATTGCGAATTTACGGTCCACTTTTTAACGAGTGTGTTTTTGTATTAATACAAAAAAAATATTTTTTTAATATTATTTACATATAAAAGTATTTTTTAAATAATAGATTCATTTTTTACGATTATATATTTTTCTTTAAAATAATCTGTGTATAATATTTTATAAGAAATTTCCCTTTATATTTACATTTAAATTGCATTGCGGCCAGTATAATATAATAAATATTAAAATGTGGACTACTAAATTAAAAAGTTGAATATATCTGATATAATGGTTGCGAAAAAATATTTTTTTAATTAATTCGTTAATATTGTATTATATATTTTAATTTTATATTTTCTTATGATAAATAGTAATATTATATAATATAAAATTTAATATTAAAAAAAAAAGAAACATTACCTAGAATAAACTCAGTTTTCTTTTACATAATTAAATTCTAAATAACAATGTAAATAGTATAATTTAGACCAACAATTTAATTCGAACCGAAAACGAAATAAACACATTACGAATGAATGATGCGGATCACTGAAGTCGAACTTCTGAACAAAGGTCATTTTCAGTAGCGACGGCCGTTTCAGCCCCTGGGCTGTACATCTTTATTTCGACAAAGTAACTGTCACGAAGATTAAAAATTACACCGGCTCGATTTGTAGATTCCGATGGTCGACGTTTATATAACCAGCCTTAATCCGACGGGGATCTAAATCCGAACCCTCGGGGTCTACTCAAGCAAGGGTCTCCTATTATTATCTGCGAAATGAACGCCGTTAAATATATTTCTTCGGTTGGAATCTTCGACGATAAATTTCGGTCGTTTTCAAATTTTCGTACTGAAAAAAAAAATATATATATATAAAATAATAAAACGAAAATACGTTTTCAATATGAAAAGTGTATTCTTATATATGAACAATGATTTTTCTTTTTTATTTTATAAAGAAGAAGGTTTTCGTTTTGCGTGCCAAAAATAAAGGGAGAAAAATCAGGACGATTTATTATGCGAAAATAAATGCGTGTCAAAACTACTGTGATTTAGTAAAGAAAGCTTTGAAAAATTACCGCGATATTTTGTTTATTATTATGTTTTTTTTTACCGTTGAATAATCTTGTTTTTCAAAGATTAAATTCAATAATAATATACGATTTTTTTTTATTTCTGTTTTACATCTTGATGTAAATTTTAATGAAAATTTCATCGCAAAAATAAGATTGATATAATGAAATGGCGTGACTTTAGAATTTTCTTCGTGCCGTTTTAAGAACGTGTGCCGCAAGTTCGTGATAACTGCAATAAACATTTTGACATTCGAGACTAATTGATGAAACGAACTTGTTTTAACTTTATTTTACATGAAAATTTACAAATTGTCCAGGTTATATCTGCATGAATATCATGAGTTGCTTTTTAATTAATTAAAAAGCTTTCATTTCAGAATATTAGTCTGAATAAAGTACATTTATCAAGTATATTTTTAAACAGACAAACACAAAAAGTAATCAGTGTTTATATAAATATTTTACGCATATATTTAAATGAGATCAGATAGATTTTTTGATATTTTTATGAAAATATAAAATGACATTTTCATGTAAATTTACAAATAAATTAACATAAATTTTGCATTCGAAACACGTTTTTAATTTTTTATGTTCAATAGTTAATTGCGAATATTTTATAAAAATGTATCTTGAATTTTTTTTACATAAAAATATATACAAACAGAGTTTCTATTATGAAATATATTTATTTTTTAACGATATTCTTTAATTTATTAAAATTTTATTGATATATCTAAATTATTCTCATTCGTAGTATATATAAGTTTTTCTTAAATTTTTATATAATTTTCATTTTTAATCGATAATTTGAACTGATTATAGATATTTTTAATCAATAAATATTTAAAATATATAGTAAAAAATCGATTTATTTTTTTTATAGTTGATGTGGTGGTAGCAGAAGAATTAGAACCTGAACCAACAGATCCACCTTCAAGCAATGCAAATGTTATACGACATTTCAAATTTCCTATATTTATATTTAAGTCGATTGTTCCATTGATGATCGCAAATATTTTCATCGATTATAAGCTATTGTTCGCAAATTTTTAGATAAGATTTAACTGGGCTCTGTGATGCTAAATTATTATCTACATACATATAACGTTTATTTGCGAATGTGCATGTTAGAAATTTTCAGCGTGATGTCGAAAATGATTTACATACTAAGTCTGTATAAAAAAAAATATTAAAAAATTCAACCATTTTTTTAGAATATAAAATATATTACATACATACAATACGAATGATTGAATTTAAAATTACACGATATATATTGATGTGCATTGTGTTAACATTTGAAAAAAAATGTTAATAAATAGTAAAATTGTCCAGGTATATTCATTTCAAAGTATACATTACATAACGTGAAACCAATTATATAATAATTGTGAATAACGATACAATTTATATAAATTTAAAAAAAAAATGTACTTATATACTTGTCTTCCAAGTAGATATTTTATTAATTTTCTGTTTATAAGTAGATTCAAAAAAAAAGATGGAATGTTTTTAATTTTTTTAATCGATTTACATCACGCATTACGAATATGCTTTTCGGTATTTAGTATGTAGTAATTATATATTATTTAAATGTATATATGATGCCAAATGAAATTTATAAAAGCTTTCTTATGTGATTCATACATATTTTTTCATTTTGTTATTATTTTTTACTACATACTAAATATGCGATATGATAATGTGTGATTTATAGTAATAAAAATAAAACGTTTCCATCTTTCGAATCACTCTATATTATTCACGACTAACGTGTAAGCTATATAATAATTAAAAATAATTTAATTTCATCATTTACATAATTATATAACTGTCTTCAAAACAATCAAGGTATGAATTTTTTTATCATTATAAAAGCGAAAAAAAAATTAATCTATAGACAATCAGATTTTTAAAAATTTTTAATTATTTTTTTATCTTGCATTGAATCTCATTACATTAAAAATAATTTGTTCTTTTTTATTGTGTTCGAATTTTAATAAATCGAAAGGAAAAATGAGTATGGATTATGTTGTTTTTGCATCATTCTAAATCCGAGTCGTTAGCACTCGTTGAAATGTATTGTATATTTGAATACAATTTACGATATTTTTGTGAAAATAAAATTTTTAAAACGCGCATTTCTATTGTAAAAAGCTTCAATGTATTATAATAATAATAATAATATTAATAAAAAAAAATTATATAATGATGAGCCGAATTTAGGTAGTAAAAAAAAAACTAATTGTTATTGTGCCTAAAGCAAATGAGTAAGATTTAAAAGAAAAAAAAAGATGAAGATAAATATATACTGTCTATTTTGAATATTTCCTCGAAATATGTATGTACGTATATATATATTAATTATATACATGAATGAAATTTTGCGATTCATGTGTTTGAGCTTTTCTGGCTTATTTTTTCTGAAGGTTTACATGTATATTTATATAACGAAATTCTATAATTTTGTATGAAAAATGAGCGTTTCTCACGAAAACCTAACTTACTAAACGACTAGAATGATTCGTCAATTAAATATTAAAAAAAAATATTATATAATATTTATTAATTTTTATACAAAAAAAATTAGATTGATTTATATTATTTTTTCGATGATAATATACGCATTTATTAATTTTCTGTTATTTAGTATATATGTAAACCGAAACAATGTTTTCATCAGTTTAAAAATCTGATTATAATTGTATATGATGCGGTTAGAAAAACGAGTGATTATTAATAAATTAATAATATTCTAATATAAAATTTTATTATAATTTTGGTTTTAATTATCATTTTTCTATGTATTTTAAATAGATATTGCATGTTCAATCAAAAAAATTATTCACAGACATTTGAATGAATAAACAATAATGTTTTTATTAAGATATCTGTAAGTTCATAAAAAAAACCTGTAAACATGGAATAATGGTGATATTTACTATCTAAGATCAAAATTCATGATTGTTTAAAATTGAAAAAAAAATAAGGAAAATTTTAATTAAATTCTTAAATTTATAATTAGTTTAAATTATTGATTTCATTTTATTAAATTTACATAAAAATCATTTTCTACGAAATCAAAATATAAATTACAAAATTTTGTGTTTTATGAAAGAATTTTAAATAATTATTTATTTATAATCACCCGTTTTCCGCAAATTATTACGTTTGAAAATTTTGTAAAGGAGTGTGATTTAAATAAACTATGAAACTTATGCCAAGTTACGAAAATTTCGTATTCTTAGTAAAAAAAAATAATATATTATATATGTATATAAGATAATATTTTGTGTATTAAAAAAAAATGGCCAATCATACGGCATTTGATGTCTTCCTTAATATTTAAATAGATATATTAATAATGTAGTTTATGAACAGACGGTAAGTGAAGTTTACGAAAGCTTATTTATTGTGTTATTATTATGAATTTATGAAAGTATTTGTCAAAGTTGTTCAATTTAGGCCAATTTGTATAATTAAGAATATGTACCGTTTTCCTTTTTGTTTTTTTTTTAAATGAAAAAAAAACGGGGGGAAAAAAACTGGAAATACGAACGGAAATTTAAGAAAAATAAAATAGATAAATAAACGCATGTATAAAATATTAACTAATTTCAACATCTCGGTGTATATATTATGAATCGCATTTTAGCCTTCTTATGTTGTGATTCATTTTACGTAATTCATTAAAAAAAAATGTGTACGATAGATATACATATATACATACATACATTACAATAATGAAAATAATATAAAAAAATACATAAAAATTTGTAGATAATAATGGGAAATGAAAATAAAGACAAAAATACGCATATATATATGTAATAGTATATATGCTGCAGACGTTTTTATTTTGAATATTATTTTTCATGGATCATAATTGAACCATAAAGACTTCTTATGTACCTTCTTCAAAAAAAAAAAAAAACGAACAATCTATGGAACAATTAGTTAATAGTTATTCTTAATTATAATTAAAAGTTTTTTAGTTTAAACTTTCAAATATGTTGTCAATCAGTATGAAAAACCCGTGTCAGAGTTCGAGCAAAATACGAACAAGTGATGTCTTTAAAAAAAAAAATAATAATAAATATATATAATATATATGTGGAAAATTACATTATGTATCTATGGAAACTGTAAATGTATTATAACAATTAAAAAAATGCTGCAGAATTGTCGCAATCCTGAAAAATAAATCAAATGAAACAATAAGGAAATATAAACATGTTGAAAAATAAAAATTTCTGAAGCAAAATTAATTGTATTATTATTTTTATGACGACTGAATAAATTTCAGGAATTTAATTCAAATATTCTATAATTGAAGATATTAGATTGAACATGGAAGATATTTGAGATTAACAGGTAATTATAAATTAATTTTTAAATATAATATTTTAATAATATTCATCAAATAAAATTTTATATTAAAAAAAAAGTTTCATCTCAAACTTAATTTAAATACTTTTGATATTAGGAAAAATATTAACTTTTTGAATAAGATATGAGTAAACCGGTGGCCTTTTCGAAACTTTTTTATGACCTTTTCGTATATATTTTAAACGCAAAATATATTATATTAGGACAAAAATAATTAGCAGTGGCGTAGCACTGTTAAATTAAAATTAAAATCATATTTGTTTTTTTTAATTTAGAAAATATCTAAAGATGTAATATTGAAATCTGAATGAAACGATAACATATGATTAATAACATGAATAATAAACGTGATCTGTTAATTATTGCACGATTCTTATAAGCTCACATTCATTCATGTGGTATTAATAGAACAATTATAATTAACTAGTTTTTAATATTAAAATATATAATATTTTTTGAGAACATTTTTTTCGTTTTTTTTAATTATTTATAGGAAATGAAACGGAATTCAGACGTCCTAAGGTTGAAAAAATTACTCATTCCAGGTACGTAATTAATATTCAGGTAATGTTTTAAATTTTATATAGAAAATATCAAATTGCACTCTCCGATATAAATTTCATCAATCTGAATATTTTTATATTTGCACATCATTTTCACAAAGTATACATATAAACAATGAAATATACATATTTACTCTTGACTATTTTTGACATTTTTAGAAATGAGTTCAATTACATAAAGGGCAACAGCACACATTTCATACAAAATTGGGTGGTTTTCCTTCATTTAATTCTCGTCATTTCACGGCGAGTACGTATTTCTTTTAGCATTTTCCTTTTTTTTTTTCATTCTGCTTATGACGGTGATAGATTGTTAAAAATTGATGAGGTAATTTTCTTTTTTTCTTATTCCGCTATATTTTCATTTTTTTTTTTTTACTTACGCAAACGCAAATTTCAAAGCTCGACGTCTAGAAAGAAAAAAAAAGAAAGAAGAAAGATACCGAAGCTGTATCAGATTATCCCCTTTCTTTTTTTTTCTTCATTATTAGTTTTATTAAATAGGTGTGAGGTTTGATAATTAATGAGCTACCGACTATGATTAAAGTTTCAATTAATTCTTCATAATTGTACGTATTTCTGATAAATGATTTATCTAGTTTGTAAATTATTATATACGTTTTAAATATATGTGTGCAGTAAAAATTGAATATAATAGTTATTATTATATTTTATCGAATTATATATAAAAAAGATAAGTTTCTGGTATTATGAGTCTTTGAATTGAGGAATATTTTTTTTGTGAAAACTTTTTTTTTTCAGAAAATTGAAAGATGTTTTTCATAATAAAAATGTCTACAGCACTTGAGCATTCATACTGGGAACATATTATATAGCGCAGTTGTTGAATTTTCCTCCCTTTTCCTATTTATAGTCAGGAAAATACATTTTCCATAATAGGATTACAATAATAATGCTCTAGAAAAATATGAAAAAAACTAGTACGGTCATTATTCTTCTTATATAAAAAAAAATATTTAATAATTGACGATTAAAATTTAAAATTGTAGAAAATTATTTTAATATTAATATATGAAATTGTGCAAATATTCTGTATTAAATTAAGTGAAAAATGTGAACATTTCGTTGCGTAAAATAATGACATTCCATAATAATTTTGAGGTTAAAATTCGGTTCAAACAAAATCATACATGAATGCGTACGACATTTTTGCGGTCGTCGAAAAATTTCGTATGAAAAACGAACAAAATATAACGGCGAATGAATATGAAATGTCACAATAATTAAAACCAGCGACGAAATTACGTTATTAAGAAGTTATTTCTGGATTTTAGAAAATTTTAATTTTGCAAAATATAATTTATAAATTTCATACGCCCAATTAAAATTGTGCAATTTTAATTGATATGTAATCGTTAAGCCAATGATCATATTTGATTAGAATTAAATTGACTCTTAAAATGTTATCAATACTGATATCCTACTGATACTAATATTTTACTATTGTCCTTCAATTGATAATAATTATGATATTCAAATATATCAATACATTTTTTCATTATATTTCAACTTAAATATTCTTAATTAAAACTTTATTTTGTAACATTGACTATCGGAGCTAATAGCGTCTTCGGCAAACTTTAACCACTGATTTTCCACTCAAATAAATTTGATCCACTCTCATTTTATATACACAAAATGAAAATTTTCCATATACAATATAATATTATAAATTTCAATTCAATAATTGAAAAACCATAATCATTAACAATCCGACCGTAGATACGTAGGAATTTTCACGTTTTATATATCGTTTAACCGAAAGCTTTCGACCGCAATGTCTCGGATCGACGCCGCACTTTCGGCGTCGGTATTTCAATGGTCGTAATTTAATTAAGTGTGCCGTCATTTTCGCGAAATTTTCCGCAATCGTCCGCCTCATTGTGAAAAACAAGCACGTTTATACGTCGATTTTCGTAGACGATTTGTTAACGGATCGGTTGAATAGAACGGCGAAAACCGCACTTTTTTTAATATAAATACACTATATATATTGTCTATAATATATTATATCTGTATATAATAAAATATACATTTATTTTTCAAACAATTACACGTGATATACTGTATATGGAGTTGAATTGTGTATATTCGTATTTAATGTTCATTGTAAACGACAGGGCTATGTTATTTTTTTTACTTGTTTAATGTAGAGAAAGCTTTGACAGTTGTAAGTGATTCGTTTCGTTGATTTTAAGAAAAATCCGTTGAATCTTTTTATATTTTTATTATATTTTTTTTATTATTATACGCATAATGAATATTTATAGTGGATAAAAAAATCTATATTTTTATGCTTATAATGTAAATTAAAGTACTGAGAATAAATATTCATATGAAATGATGTACGATTTGAAAGTGAATAAAGTGAAAAATTAAGATTTTTTTTAATGATTATTATTATCAGTTTTCTTCTATCAATATAAAAAATACTAGATTAAAATGTATAATAAAAAATATTTTTTCAAAAATATTGAAATATATGAAATTGATATTGTTTAATTATTTATAAAAATCGCACTTAAATATAAATAGGACAAAATTAATTTATACGTTGCAATTTTAATCAGAACAATTAAAAAAATGTAATTGCTAGAAAAACAAGAAAAGTCGCGTTTTTCGCGCCCCTCCCCCACTCCAAAGAAAGCGGGCATTGGATCATTCCTCGAGCTTAATTATTTTCGGCGGAAGTGTTGGTGGCGGTAATTGATGGACAAATTTATGTTTAATTAAGGGAGTATTTTAAAATAATTGTGCCAGCCGAGTGGTGCCAGAACACCACCTCCGAAAGTAATAAGGGATGCCGTGGCACGTGTGCTTACGCCTCTAGGGGAAACTTACGAGCTCTTCTTATATTATATACGTATATACAGTGCGTCTCAGATATATTTGTACGTATATTTATATACGTTTTGACATGTATAAATTTGCATATTATGGTATTAATGTACACATAGATTTTTATAAGCCACGTTTGTATAATATATATATATTTTTTTAAATAAATGTTCTAAAAAGAAACATTAGATACTTGGAATGTGATCAAATTATATTATGTTTTCCTTGATATATATTCATAAAATAAATTTTCATTCATGTGAACCTTAATATAAATAATATTTGAAATTTTATTGAAAAAGTTTTTCTTTTAGATAAATATATTGATTTATTTTATTATTGAAACGAGTCGTTCAATATGAATTAAAACATTATTTTTTTTATAATATAAACAGTATAAAATATGAATGAAATAATATCTGCATAAACAAAATATGGTTATTTTATTGCTTTATTATATTTTTTATTATTATTTCAAATTTGATTTTTACCTTTTGCATTTGAGACGTTTCGCAGCATTTTTGACGAATTTTTTTACTTCAAATTTAAAATTATTATACAAAAAATTAATGTATACTTTTTTATTGTAATATTTTATATATCTTTGATTTTCTAAAGAATATATGAATTTATTGAACAAATTTTTAAACATAAAAAAAAACAGTTCGCCACCATTTCACGTTTATATAAGGATCAAAAAATTTTACTTTAGTAATCCTTTCGGGAAGATTGTTAAGAATGAAACGGTTAAATTTAAGATAAAAAAAAAATAATGATATTTTACACTTCATAATAGAGTAAGAGAATTCGTTACAATGAAATTAATATAAATAATCATTGCCACGCATCTAAGCATCCACTAAAACTGCGATAACATTTATATAAATTATTTATAATATATACATATATATATAAATCAAGTAATTAAATGTAAGTAATAAAATAACACTTACGATATATAGTTTTTCCAATATTCAACGACAGATTTAACGCGCGTCCCTTTTTCTAAAGCACTCTGTATATGTATATATATATATATATATATATATATATATATATATATATATATATATATATATATATTTATATGTAAGTATATATTAGTATATAGCCTTTAATACGTGTACGTGCATACGTTTCCCATTTCAGATTTTCAAAACAATTTTACGGCATAGCGGGTCCCTTATAATATATGGTACCTGTCGTAGTCGTTGCTAGCGTTTATTTATTATCGTCAGCTTTCATAGAAAACCGATTCGGATTACGGTTAACGCTTCTAGTTTACGTCAGTGCTATCCAATTTTCGGTCCGTGACGCAACTTTTGTGTAAATATTACCATTAAAAGTCGCCCACGTCTATTTAATAAATAGGGGACGATAGGGCAAAATTGGCAATACTACGCTCAATTATTTCATATTGAACACGTGTGAAATTTCATAATGCGCTATTGTTGTAAATACCAGAAAAAGCTATAAATGTTAACAGTGAATATAGTGATTTTCATTTTACGATATATTTACACAATTGATATGATTGAAATATTTAAATAATTTATTTATTTTTAATATCAGTTTATGTTGTGTGTGTATATAATTGAGATAGATGTTGGATCGATACTTAAACAAATTAAGTGTCGGAATTTGAAGGTAAAATGTTGAAAGGTAAATCGAAAATGAAACGAATTCGGACAATTGAGTTTATAGTTTAGGATGATGGGAGAAAAATGCGAAAGAACTACGTGAAATGAGACAAATTAAAGACGAATATATATATTTTTATATTAAAATATTTTTTTTCATATATAAAATAATAACTTTTTTCAATCTTTTGAGCTCTTTCAACGATGAACTTTAATCTCATCTATGTTTTTATTATACGTGCGGGGCTATATCTGGTAAATATGGAGGTTGAGGCATCATTACACCATTGTTTTTTTCCCAACAATGTATAAATTTATTATTATGAATCGATTTTAAATATATTCACGAAAATTATTTTATATAATAGATATATCGAACACGTAGACAAGTTTGTTTACAGAGAATAGTTGCACGGCGCTGGTTTAGATTAGCGTCAAAGTTTACAACCGAAAAGTTATGCGTCAGTCGACGCAATATTAAATTCAAAACCGTATCAGAAGCACAATTAAACGCCTAGCGAATAGCGATTGAACACTATACGACCGGTTAATTTCAAAATCGATCGAACACGAAACGGCACCTGAAAATTTTCAACCGGAAACGGTGCGTTTTCATGAAAGAGAAAAAAAAATTTCCGGTCGTCCGTTTTGACGATTATTCGGATCGAATTATGCGCAATTATCGCGCAAAATGGCGGAGGGAAAATGCGGACGTTATTATCGTATAAAGGGTTGAATAAAAGGAAATTTTACATATTTAAATTCTAGTATATTTGCGGAAAATTTATTTTACATTTTCTAAAATGTATGTGTGTATATAAATTGCGTTACGGACGACATTGGACACTTTAAGGTAATGTAAATACTATAAATAAATTAATGGTTTCGCAGACTTGACGTCTATTTCTACGTTCCAAGATTTATACTTTTATATAGTCTTCGGATCGATATTAAGTTAATTTTGAATGATTTAAAATCTCGTTTATTTTCGTTCGACATTTTCATTTTATCCCTAATATATAATTAAGTTTTTACGTTAATGAGAAAAAAAAATTTTTTTCGCGTATTTAAGATTTTTTTTTGCGTTTGAAAATTTTTCTAATATAAAAGTAAAAATCATTTATATTATGTACACTGTCGGATTTCCATTGTTCTCGGTATTTCAGCGGAGGCATTTAATTTTAGAGAATTTAATATCATAAATAACGTACACCTTCCTACACATTTCGTGGCTGAAAACTGTAACTCTTCCACTCAGAAGGCGTTACAGGGTGGTTTAAAAATCGCTCCTTTTAGATTAAGGTAAACTATAAAAAATAACAAGAGAAATGCTCTTTAGTTTTTTTCTATTTTTATATATATATATATATATTTATATTTATTGTTTCTTTTAGATTTACTTTATAAATTTTGTAATATATCATATATATATTTTTTTTCAATTTTATAAGTAAAATTTATTCAAAATCAAATATGAAAATTAATAATTAAATTTTGTGATAAAGCTGACCGACTTATAAATATTTAAATGTACGATATTGTCTAGAAGTTTTTAAAATATATATTATATATCAAAATAAATTTAAAAATTTTAATATATATATATATATATATATATATATATATATATATTATTTTTAACAAGAATAATGACTAAAATTAGATGTAACTTAATTCTGAATCTAAGAATATAATCTCTCAATACTTTGAAAAGACCTATAAAAAAACAATCATTTCATTTTTTAATTTTAATATAAAAATTAATATTTTTAAATATAAATAATTATTTAAAAAAAATACTATTTTACTCATATAATATATCTAAAATTATAAATAAAATTTATCATATAAATCTATTTGTATATATATAACTTTCAATAAATCCATTGAATCAAATACTATATACATATCCATATGAATTAATTTATTCCAAATGACAATATATGCATTAATTATTCATTCAAACATATCCAATGGTCTTGAATTTGGTTATCAAACCGAATCCTATATATGCTTTCTAGCATATCCTAACTATTATTACATGATATCCCGCAGGACAAATGCTATGTGAACATATTCATATAAGGACACGTTCGGATCTGTGAATTTGTCAAGACATATGTTATGACGGTTTTGTGTAATGCAAAGTGAAATTTTGATATTGCAATTTTCACGTGTGCGGTCAGGGGTTGTTAACTGATTTCACCGCGAGCTCCATAATAATGTGTGAAGCCGTGTAATTGAGAATAGCTCACCGTGATTAAAACCGGGTAAACTCGCATAATATATATATATCTCTTTGTGTATACAAGTAAAATTTAATATATACCCGGAAAATGTGGAAAATTTTATTTTTTAGTCATTTTATAAAATGTCCATATTATATTGAATATAATCGTATATAAATGTTTTGATATATATATTATGATGTGAATGGATTTTAATATAATAATATTGTGATTTTCTATATTCATTGTTATCGTAACAACATGTAATCAAAATATTTGTTATATATCGTATAATTAAAATTGAATACTTTGTTTTTTTTTTAATATTATAATGTTTGATTCTAAGTATAAATATAAAGCGTATATAATTCGATCGAAAATAAAACGAATTTTTTTCTTCGGAAAATAGAAGAAAATCGTCCGAAAAGGAAAACTTACCTAATTGAAAATGTAAAAAAAAAGTCGGCACTCTTTCGATGCGATATAAATCGAACAGTACAAATTTTATAGTCTGCTTCAACGTCTTTTTTCTTTTGCCTTTTTTTTTGCGAGTGAATCGAGATAGAAACAAGATTGGAGCCAATTTTAGGCTCAAATCCCGAACATGATATTTTCCCTTCACTTTTCTTAAATTGAGAACGATTTTCCGCCTCCATCCGCCGCGCAAAAGCTATTTCAGAAAAGTTCAATAGTCAACTCTTTTTCGTCGATATTTCATAATGGAAATTTTTTTCTTCTTCTGGATTGTGTGCTCTATTTGTGTTCGTCTTATCGAATCAAGACACTTTATATTATTTTTTTATATAATAAATATATTTTTTATTTCATATTATTATATGAAATTAATATAATATTTTCAAACTTTGCGGCTTATGAATTGAACTGAGAAAAGAAAAATTCGTTAGTCAAAAATACGGTTATTAAAAAATATTATAAAATTGTTATATTATGCAAAAATATCTCTCGTTTACATTTTCCTCAAGAGGGGAAACTTCGGTGCATATTTTTGATGAATATTCATATATTCAAAGAAACTTTTTCAACTTGCAACCTTTTTTTTTTCACCAATGTAAAATTTAATGAAGACGAATACGAATAATTAATATGAACGCGCATATATATGATACAATAAAGTGTAAAATGTTTTGAGAACTGTTGATAAATGCGGTTAAATTTAACTACATAAAATAAAAATTACTCTATTTCACGTTCAGTTGTAAAGTTGAATAAAATGTCCAAAATGTTTGATTATCATATATTAAACACTTTTTTAGATAATGACATTGAATTATTGATATAGAAAAATTAACAAAAAATATTTCACTCGTAAAAGATTACCGATTGTCTGCTTTACGAGCGAATAATTAGCAACATGGTATTATGAAATAAAAAGGTACAGCCTCAAGATTAATTATGCTTATTTAGTTTTTTTTTTTTAGACCGCCTCGACAATTTATTCGTTTTGAAAGCAACGAGAATAAATGAGATTGAGAAAAAAAAATATGAAAACAGAAACACACAATAAAGAAAAAAGTAACATTGAAAAATTTCGACCGAGAGACCGATTTGTGTTCTTTTAAACAGTGAAAAAGAAAACGCGGAACGTTGCGGGAAAAGCGGAAGGGGCGGAAAAAAATTTTCATTCGTCCGAATCGAGCCGATTTTCCGTCTTGGCCTTCTATTTTGTCTCCGAAAGACCGTATATAGTGGGGTCACAAAAAAAAAAAAAGGGGGGGGGAAAGTTCATTTTCTTTTACGGCTCGATCGTATTTTAAGTCAGTCACCGTAACACCAACCTGTTGTCGGTCGGTTTCTATTTATTTTTTCCGAGTAAAATAAAATTCGCCGCCCCCCCCCCATCCGCCGCCCACCGTTTGCCGCCCGTTTGCAATTCCTTTCAAATTTTCGTCTCGAATAATATTTTACGGTTTAACGTTTTAAATTGTACAAAATGTCGACCACGGAATTGTCGACTCTTTTGCACGCTCGTTTTGTGCGTCTCTACAAAAATGTACTGGTTGCGGAATTTTGTATACACGCGAATGGCTCTTTAAATTGTTTACATTTTGCTTAAAGTGTATACTGTAAAGATTTTTTTTGTATTTCTACCCGATAGACATCATTAAAAATGATAATCTTCGTATTAAATATTGAGTCGTTTGCACTTTTTTATACAGAATATCTTTATTAACTCCATAAGCATATTTAACTCATATATCCCAGTTTAAATATTGAAAATAATTTTCAAAATATTTAATTATTTCAATCTGTATTATCTGTATATATATTATAACATTTATAATACTCTGATTTGAATTAGCACATTATATACGTCATTTCAAATTCAGATATCAATAAATCTAGTCCACTACTACTAAATTTCAATATTATCAGAATATTATATATTAATAACATTTATTTTCGTCATATACATTGTATAATTTAAAATATTTATTTAGTTACTATTCTGACATTTCATGTTTTAATTTATTTATATTATTCTTGTTTAAATTATTTTTATACATAATGCTAGCGTCGGTGTAGCATTTTTTTTTCGTAAAATACAACTTTATTTTTGCAATTTAATCTTAAATTACCTATACAATTCAAAATATAGATCCCTAATATGCCAAAGTTTGATTTATTGCTATATGATTTCATGTAAAATATTTCAGCATTTACGATTGAATTTGTTAACGTCTATTAACGCAATAAAACAATACATTTCGTCACCATAATTATATAAGAATATAAATTATATAGAAAGCAATTAAATAATCTAAATTTTAACCTTATAATAAAATAATATATCTCTAAAATAACTAATAAAAAATTTTAATAAAAAAAAAAAAATAATGTGACAAATGTGCGATGTTACCAAAATTTTAGTGTAGTAATTTCGAGAACAATTTAAACATTAAAAATATATATAAATATGTGACCATAAATTATTCAACATATCCATGGGAATACTTGGCGAAATTAAAATTTCGGTAATTTCATCAGCAATTTGTAAATTAAACAAATTCCCATTAATGCTTCACATTGTGTCTGAAGCAAGGATATCGTTACATTCTATTATATATTCAGTTTATTCCGGCTTTGTTTAACTTATCCATATACATATATTAATGTTCAGCATCATTTTGTCTGAACACTTATATGAAGTTCACAGCTGAAAATGTTACATCTCAAATACGGCGTATGAAATTACAAATTAACTAATTCTTATATATTATACTAACGATTTTCGTTTGATATTTTGGACGAATTGAATTTATATGATATTATATTATGCAAAAAATTATATTACATATATTATAATAATTTTTTTTTTCATTAAAATTTTAAATATGATATTTTTGATTTGTAATAAATAAAATTACACTGAAAATAACGTATATATCAAAAATAGATTTTAATTTACATGTAAAATAATAAATAGAATAATATTGAGATGGATCATTTTGAAAATTTGATATGTTTTATATATATAATAAAATGTTGAAAAGTTACGATATAAAATTGTTCTACGATTTGAAATAACAACGTTCGCCGTTTCATTTGTATAATGAGAGAGATTTAAATATACAAAGCATTTTCGTATATATTTATATTCATAGAAAAAGATAAAAGGGCGAACGCGAGTGTTCGTACTTGAATTATACACGAGTCCAATTTCAGACGTTTCAATCGTCCGACGGAAAATAGGAAAATGAAAAATATTTTCCCCATACGAAAAAGCGAATCGATACTTCTGGCGTTTCGATATACGTACGGGTTGAATGTGATGAGAAGAAAAAGAAGAAGAACGAAGAAAAGGAAAAAAAGAAGAAGAAAAAGGAAAAAAAACGTAAAGGTAAATCGCCGTATTGTTACGCTGAGAAAACAATTTCTTCAAAATAGTCACAATTCTCAGTCACGTGTACAAACTTGACTAAAACTGAAAGAAAAATACAACGTCGACTTTTGTAATACACGAGCGTATACCACAACGGGGGGTACAGTTTTATTTTTATTATTATTATATTTTTCTCTGCTCCCCATTTTCCTATTTTTTTTTCCTCTCGCCAATAATGCGAATATTTCGATTCGGAACCACGTTCTATCCAACTTATCAAAACGTAACTAGAGAAAAAAAACTTCTATTTATTCGTTCGAATGCATTCGTTTATTACTATATAATAATGTTATATATATATATATATATATATATATATATATATATATAATAAATTAGATTTTCATTTTGTACGATTTTGATATCATAAGTTTTCTAAAAACATAACAGATTATTTTTGACGTCATTTTTTTATTTTTTTTCATTTGATTTAAATATCTGAAAATATATTATTTATATGAAAAAGAAGATATGTGAAATATAAACATCTCAAACAAAGAAAAAAAGGTATAATAAAAATTTGTTTATTATATATGAAAAATTATTACTTTTTTATAATATTTTCTTTATTCAAAATATTTATTTTATTTTTTGTCCTTAATTAAAAAAAGAATAATCAGATGATAATTAATATAATATATGGTTTAGAATAAGAACGCTATTATTTTTAATTCAGTCGTCACACTTTTATTTAATGATTCAACACACCAACATATTTTAAAATATAAAAAAGTAATATATATTTTTTATTTAACAATATATATATATATATATATATATATATCCTGATTGGCTAAATATAAAATAGGTAAATAAATTTAATACAATAAAAATATTCGTTTAAAAAATAACACTATTTTCATGCATTGATTATAAAAAAAAACGAATAAACTCAATTTACAAAATATTAATTATAATTAAAATTTAATATAGTCACAGCAGAATATGCGGTTAATAGAACTTCAACTAACTAGTACACATATCACGGATTGTAAATTACTGATTTGATTCGAATAGTATTATTCCATTGTGTGACAGACAGAAGGCATATTGCATAATATAGGATACAATTGTTCAATGTGGACTATTATATATATATATATATATATATATATATATATATGTGTGTGTGTGTGTGTGTGTGTGTGTATTAATGCGGCTTTCTAGTACATTGCACATCTCATGAGAATCAATTATTTCGGTTTTGCATTTATGTGAGGTCACCTGTTACGTTCGCCTACATCATTTGTTTCCTTTGCAAAGTGACGTTGCGTGACTAACGATTTGAAAAATGCCCTAGAAAGCTGCGCATGTAAATCCCTAACCGAGGTCGAAAGCTCTATGCGAACCTCAAACGGGATTTAGATAAAACGCCATACCGATTTCGAACGTCGAAATTCAGCAAAGGCGTTGGTTTTTCTTTTATATCAGCCGCCTTAATTCAGAAGGTGGTAGAGCTTAAATTTCGACACGGAAACTGCAGGAAAATAAAATGAAATAAATATATATATATATATATATATATATATACTGTCGTCTTTTATTTTTTTTTTACATTTTCGTCCTGTGGGAAAAAGGGCATTTCCGGTTGGATAACCGACAATTTAAAGGTGCGCGGATATCGCGAATCCCCCTTAAGTGATAAAGGTTGGATAAGATTATCATCTTTAATACTCTACGACGCAATAAAATATCACGATGTTGAAATGCCTTTTTTTTTCATTTAATACCGAATAGGGTGCGTTAAAGAATTACGATATAATCGACGGATTCGGTGGATTTTCATTATTCTTCATAAAGGAAAACGTTCTATAGGAAAAAAAATATATTTTTCATACATATAATATATACATTTATCATAAGACATTATATATATTTATAAAAATTCTTAAACAAAGAACGAACTTGAAAATACCAGATGTTACAAATTTGATATAAAACGTATTAAAGAAAGATGAATTTTGATAATTAAAAACTTAGTTCAATATTCCGAGTCTAATTATTGAATTTCGTACAATATTTCATTTAAATAATTGCAATAGTTGAACGCGTAACATTATGTAATAAACTTAAAAATTCCATTACAACGCAAAATAAAAGATCGCATCATCGAAATTACACCAATAAAAACTAGCGTTAAATCTCAATAATGCATTATATATTTTTTTTCGCGGCGTTGATTTAATGGCATATTATCGCGTTAATGGCTCATAAAGCTCACGAAAGAAAAAAAATTTAACCAAGATTTTATTTTATTAAATATTACATTTTATTGTGCGTTGATAAATTGCACAAAAAATCTTAACACAATATATTGTTGCGTTTTAAAAACGGTCTTTCGTTGAAAAACAAGACAAAAGGTAATATTTAGACAACGTTTTCATATGAATACACTTTTGTGTACATATACCTTTTTGGAATTCAATGACACAGCCTCCGAAAATATACATTTATTCATAATGTAAAATACATTGGTTTTAAAATACACGAATTCCAAATTTCCTATTATTTTTATATTTTTCCAATCAAAATTACTTACTATATATATTTTTAAAATCGAAAAATAACAGACGTATAATATGATTTTATATGTTTCGATAAAATATAATTTAAATATTTTCTACATAAAATATTTCATATTTTATATTGCTATTCCTATTATTGATGTCCATAGTTACTATATATTATCTATAACTATGGAATGAATAAGTTATATAATTTTGTATTCGATAAAATTTTATAATATAATAAAATTTTCTTAACATTAGAATATTTACAATATTTTTATAATAACGCTTTCAGAAATTAATAATACCATTATTTTTTAACTATAACTATATTAGAGCTGTTTTATAAAGTTAGATAGATTTTTTATTAAGTCTTCACGTAAACTTTGAATATCAGAAATGTTAATATAAACATATTATAAATGAGATATAGATATGACTATATATTTTTTAAATTAATAAAGAATGTCGCTCATTTTTCGCATTATTTATATTGCATATATAAATTGCGCCTTAGAGAAGAGTTCATAAATATGAGATAGTAAAAAAAAAATATAGAATGCTTCGGTGCATATTTTCATTTTTGTTTCTCTTTTGCGAAAAGTTATCGCCGGAAAAGCGGACTACCATCGGCGAAAGCGTTTCCGAGAAAATCAAATTACAACCCCACGGTCTTACATGACCAATAAAATTTCGATAAAGCCACGTATTGTTTTTGCCTGTCGAAGATCTCCGCTCGTTATGTAAATTTTTTGGTCGAGGTCTAAAAACCCACTCTCATACAACAAGATATATATATATATATATATATATTCTTTGTCTTTCAAACGTTTTCTATACGCCGCCGGTTACAAAATGTAACGATTCCTGTAAAAATTCTCATAGAGAGAGAGTCACATTCATTGTACATACATATATATATATATATATATATATATATATATATATATATATATATATATATATATAATTTATCTGAAAAATCGACGTATAAAATATCGAACTTCATATGCGACAATTTTTAGATCGCACATTTTTTCCGATTGCGCACAATAAAAAATCGACGTATCGTTAAATGTATGAACGTTTTTTTTTTTTTTGCTTTGGAATTTTCACGAGAAAAACGTCGCTTCCGTTTTAATTCCGTCGGAAAAACCTCATCTGTTTTCAACGGTGTCGTAAACTTTTATGGATGAGACAAAGATGTCGTTTGTAGAGCAATCTGCCTCCTGTGGATATATTGCGAGGCTGCGTTCTCAGTTCCACAATAAGGATATCTCATGCGTTATGTTTGCCCTTTGTTAAGTAGGATACAGTCTTGTACAGTGTGTATCCAGAAATTATGACAGGTTCATTGTACGAGTGCTTGGATACATCGAAGCAAATTTATTTATTGCTATATGTGTTGGACGTTATATACACACATACATGTATACCAAGCTGATTTTTTTCGTAATATTATGAAAATGATAGATCTTCTTCTTTTGATTCTATAAGTCTAAAAGACTGTATATACTGTACAATCTTGTACAGTAGTACCCTGAAATTATGACACATTCTACGTACAAGTGCTTGTATATATTATAAGCGTTGAACTTCATATATGTATATATGTATAATAAAATATACGTAATAAGCAGATTTTTTTATGATATAGTAAAATTGTAAATCTTCTTCTTTTAATTCTATAGATCTGAAAAACTATATCTTATATAATCTTGTACAGACGGGTTCATAATACGAGTGCTTGGATATATCCAAGCAAATTTATTTATTGCGTCATGCGTTGGTAGTTAGATATTTACATATATAATATACAATATAATCAAGCAGTTTAGTACATTTATAATATACAATATAACCAAGCAGTTTAGTACATATATAATATACAATATAACCAAGCAAAAATTTAGTAATCATTGATTATTAAACTTTTTAATATATAGACCCAATAAAAACGTTTTTCAATCATATATTAAACTAATACAAAATTTATAAAAAAATATATTTATATGATTTATTCTATAAGTGACATTGAAAATGAAATATAATAGATATATAAAACCCATTGAAAATTTTTCAATAGCGCACATTTTTTTCACCGAACTGTATTATAAACAGAGCTTTTAGTATTTTTCGAACGCGAATCATTGTCGAAAACAATAATAATAACGACAACGACCTTACGTGAGCCGAAGTACAAGATTAAAGTAATTTAAGACGAAGTAAAAAAAAAATAAAACCTTTTAAAATTTAGAATCGGTACGGTAAAGATTTAAGCTATTTCGCGAGACAAAGGTTACTCAAGAATATGGATGGGACTCTGGGGGATAAAGGGGATCTAGGAACCTTTCTCTTCTTGCCAATTAAGGTGATAGAATGACTGCAATACCGTTGTCATTCATATATATATATATATATATATATATATATATATATATATATATATATATATATATATATACATATATCGGTAACCATTATTACATATTTATTTTCTATTTTTATAGCAAAATACGCGGCGCACAACAACGTATTACACGGTAATTTTCCATTTATTTTTTTTCGATTTTTCTAATTTTAGTGTTTGGGGTGGTGTACGTTAAGATATTTACTTGTTTGTATAGTAACCGAACAATTTTCGCTAACGAGGAAAGCTCAAATAACGAGCTTTTAATACTTAAACAGTCGTTACGCCCAAAATACAGGATGTATAACAAAACAGTCCGTTTCGGCGCTATGCATTTTATTGTGTTCGTTTCCCGCTACACAAGAATAAAATATATATTTTGAATGATCGTATATAATTATTGTATTTTTTTTTCGTTTTCGAATATAAAAATATATTAATTGCGACGTTAATTGTTTTGTTTTTTGTACGTTGTAAAATTTTAATCAACAGTTTTAAAAATGAGGAAGTTTTTATATGATTTGTACTTTAATCTCTATATGAATTGAGTATTACTAAATATGTGCAATTTTAAGATTTATTTAAAATAATATCAAGATAACAAAAATAATATTTCTTTTAATAATATAAGTGAATAGTATAGTATATTGCGTTAATAGCCAAACCTTAAGAAGCCAGCTGTCAAAATCAAAGCAGAATTGAATCGTAAATGCTGAATTATTTCACATGAAATTATTTAGTGATAAGTTAAAGTTTGGTATAGCAAAGATCTATATTTTGAGTTGTAAAGATTGTTTAAGATTAAATTGTGAAAATAAAATAGTATTTGTCAAAATAAAAATGCTACACCGCCACGAACTTGCACATTGCGCCGCTCGGTTGTGTACTGTAAATATTATTTATTATTGCATTTTATGAAATATCACAATAGGGTAAATTTATAAAATACGTTGCCTCGGGGAGGATTTGAAAAACAAAGCCAGTTGAAACATTTGCACGATGCATAATGCTATGCAAATTAATTTACATCACAAATGCCGACAAAATAAAACAATGCTAAGCGTCACGAATATAAGCATTAACATATTCGTAGTTCAACATGATTCAAAGTTAAATTATACTTTTGAAACACGTGAGTTTCTTTGATTAATGTTTATGCGAGTTTTTCAGCTGAAACGCGATAACGAAAGTGCGCAGGTGATTCTCGTATAACGCGCCGTGAATGCATTCAGCGTTATGAGAATATATGAAAGATTGGAAAACGCATCAAATATAAGGAAAGTCTTTTATATATATATATATTTATAAAAATGCTTATGTGAATATATTTATTGAACCAAAAGAGACCAGATGGTGTATTATATAAACAAATTGAAAATGTGATATTCAATATATATAATTATATATAATATATAAATAACATCTTAATTATATAGATTCATTTTCTAAAATATTTGATATAAAAAGATTTTCAAACTTTATCGGTAACATATATATAAAATTAAATAGACATTATTTTTATTATCTGAATATAAGATATCAGATTTTAGTATCGTGATACCCTAAAACAAAATAGAAAAAAATATATTATTTAAAATTTACAAATTATTGCTTTAAAACATGAGAAATGTGTCAAAATTTTGTTCATAATTTTAGAAAATTATCTTCATTTAGTCAACACAACGTTATCAAACATATGATGCAAAATACTTTATTATAGTAATTTCTATTTTTTTTCATATTCATATATTGGTCGTTTATGGCATACCGAGATATCTTCGAAAATTTCGCAACCTCACGTTTCAGAATTCTCACGAATATTCAACAGTTATTTAAACACCGAACGAGACTACCTTTTTTTTCTTTTTTCTTTTTTTTTGCGAGAAAACGGTTTTACCCAAAGCGGACTAAGGCGTGAAAAAAAATATATATTTATATAAGAAGGGAAAATAAAGAAAAAAAAATAAGATAGAGAGCGAAAAAGAGATAGAAAAAGAAAAAATCCCATCTTGATACATGAGGTTGAAGCACTTGTGTCTTTTCCGTCCTCATAATCGACTTATCTTAACAGTCGCTTGCTCCGGTTTTGCTTCGCGCCTACCCAAAAGATACGCTATCGACCCATATATGCCGACATACTAAGGTTAAAACCTGGTTTTCTAGGTACGTGCATCCAGATGTGAAGGCGTATTCAGACGTTTTTATGGCCCACCCTGTGTATAAAACTCGCAGTCTGCCAATATTGCGGAGAGTATTCATGGAAACGCACGCTATTTATATGCATGTATATACATCATACTATATATATATATATATATACACTATATTGTATTTTATATTATTCCCTTAAACCTATTATATATAAAATATTTATAGTTCAATTTTTAATAAATGATTTTAAAATCATAATCCAATGGAGCAATTTTTGGTGAATATGATGGATTTGATATTGTTTTTCATTTTATTTAATCAAATCTTATGATTAAGTACTATAGAATAACATATTAATAAAATTTATTCACTTTTCTAATAGAACACAGGTGGCGATGAGTAGTTGAATAATAAAATTCGAGCTTCTCTGTAAGTTTTCTAACGGTCACAATAGCATTTTATTTCACCAGAATTTACAGCAAAGCTCTATATAACTTTCGCGATGGAACATGAAGTTTCTAACTTGGAAACTCGTGATTATTGTTTTGTCTCCATATATATATTGGAGTAATTTTTAATTTAAAAATTTATAATAAAATATATGCGGAACTTCTTCATTATTATTCTTAGTACAATTATGGAAATTTTTTTATATATTTTATCTCGTCTTCTTCTAATTAAGAAGAATTGCATTATATAATATATAAAATGTCCTACTTAATAATTTGTAACAATAATTGTATATTATATAATGCTTAGAAATACTCATTCTAATTAACTCCATATATCTGATAAAAAACTTATACATATTTTAATTCAAATATATAATATGAAAAAAATATATATATAATATTGGTATAACTAATATTGAATTATAATGACAAATTATTAATTACATCATTCAATTCGATGGCCGGCAATAATCACCACAATAGTGATAGTGACATTGATAATGATGAAGAGCAGTGATCTCCAAGGAATTGTTCAAATCAACTAAGCTGTCACCGACGAATCGGTTGGTCCAATGCATACGAAAATTGACCATTGTCTCGACGTTTCGTCGACTTTTGCTCCTGCTCAATTGTAATTTTAATTGAAACACATATTAAATATTTAATTGCGCAGCTCATTTTCCGATTTCAGATTACGACGACGACGGGGGGGGGGGGTTATTTATTTTTATTTATTTATTTATTATGCCGAAATGCCGTTCATAAATTATGGTCGGTTTGACAACCGAATTAATTGCTCGCGGTGTAGTTAAAATAGAAATTAATTAAACCGCTTGTAGATACTTATCGTTTTGTAATTAACGTTTTGCAATTGCTTCATAGTTCGTGAGGAAACTTCGATTCCCTTGTCGGAATTTTTAAAGTTTTATGCATACATCTATATATATATATATATATATATATATATATATATATATATATTATTCTAGATTAAAATTTAAGATTATTTTTATGAACGTTTTTAATTTCTATAAATGAGGTTTTGTTTAAAAACTAATTTCATATTTAAAATAATAATGCAAATTATATATAATAACAATAAAATATATAAGCGATGTATAAATGATTGAAAAATATATTATATTTCAATTAAAAATATTTTACAACTTTAGAGTATAATTTTAAAAATATACAATATATTTTTTTAATGGCAAAAAATAATCGCAAAATTTATTTCATATACATTTTAGTTCAAAAAATTAGAAAATTATTCATAGATTTTTCAGTTATAAATAAAAAATAATATATGATTTCTTTAATTATAAATTTTAATAATGAAACTCTATTTTATTTTTTTTAACAACAAAATTAAAAAAATTCATAGAGACTTTTACAAATTACAATTATGTCATTATTTTTTTGTGAAACATTATTTTTATATCTCGTAATATTAAATTTCTAAATTAGTTAAAATGAAACTGTTGTTTTTTTTTTATTCTAGTAATTAGAATAGTGAACATTTCAATTCATTTATATTATAATATAACCCCGAGGGTCATTTTTTCGACAAAAACCATTCATTTCAAATTAAAACGTAAAAAAAATTCGAAACGTTTTAAATTCAACAAAATTTTTAATTACAATTAGTAATATCATTATTATATCGATAATAACACATTGAACTTTGAATGAACGTTTAAATAATACCATATGGTGAGGGTATGAAACCATTATTCATGATTTTCCTTCTAATCACTTATATGAACACACACACAAAGCTTTATGTGCAGGTGGCGTATAACTTATTAGAACATTTGAATAATAATTCACGATGAAAATAGTTGAAATCCAGCTCAAACACAATACGATCCCTGATGAATGGGAGTAAAATGGTTTAATTGTTTGAACAATGCCAATTTTGAAGAAGCCACCAATCAGAATGCAATAGAAAATGACGCGGAATTATTATAATTTCTCTTTCGATTCAATTACAAATTGTAAGCTGATTCGAAACTTTCTTATAATGCACTATTATTGATTTTCATTATTATCGATCCAACACATATAAATTATATTATTTGACTATATTCGAAATACCATATATGTCATTTTAACTTGAATATAATTTCTGACATTCGATTAGCTAAACGGGAAGTCCAATTTTCGATCATTTTTAATGCGGCAACCATTATTTTCCAAGGTGTCAATAGTTTACGGCTTATCGTCGAAACCCAGAAACTCTACATAGTCTCTGAAAAAAATAGTCAAGCGGTATTAAATTGCACGATTTTAAAGATCGATTCACGAATATGTCGTCAATTTAATTCTTACACGAGTTGAATTTTGAAAGCTAGCAAATCTAAATCAACGGCTTCAATTGTTGAGCACCATTATGAATGGACAAATTTTTATCATTCTCAATACTATGCTCCACAGACAGTAATATATTTTTTTGGTTCGCACTGTATGCCTGTTATCTTATATAGTAAAATTGGTGACAATTATATTGACTATAAAATGTATATGTACAAATGTAATTTAGTACTGAATTTGTAGGCATTGTTCAGGTGCTAATTGATACATGATACATATCAAAATGTCTTGTCAATATGCCTTATACGCTTATATATATATATATATTTAATAATATTTTTAAATTATATATTAAAATACATTCTGCAATTAATATGTTTAGAAATCTCTAGCAATTGAACATATATAAAGAAAACGCGCGACAAATGCATCGCTTCAATTCGCGTATATTTTTAGACCGTGTACGCCAGTGGTTCTTATGCTGCCGGGTCGCGGTCCGCTAATTAAGTAATTCCAGTCACGACAGACACATTCCGAGTGATTAGATCAGTCGGATCGAATGCACTGGGTCGACGCCTGAATCGAAACCGAACCGACTCCGGGCCCCGTCTTTTCTGTTTATTCGCAACGGACACGCAACTATCGCCGACGTAAATTCAATTAAACTACACAATACAACACCTACAGTATCGTATCTCACCGGAATTAGATTCTGACTTATATATCACTACATACATACAAATATATTCTTATTATTCGCAATGGAAATGAGATTAATATATATATATATATATATATATATATATATATATATATATATATATATAGAGAGAGAGAGAGAGAGAGAGAGAGTGTGTGTGTGTTATAGTTTCGATTTCAAATTCAATACTAGAGTATTGAAAAATTTTATATTGCTTTAAATTGTGTATAATATAGATATTTATAATGATTAATGTTCTACATAATGAACGATATTTAAAATTGAGTTCGATTTTATATTATTTGAAGTTAATAGAAAAATTTGTTAGCATGTCATATGACTATATATATATATATATATATATATATATATATATATATATATATATATATATATATATATATATACCATTTTTTTATTATATAATATATTAAATTATCAAGGATTCTTGAAAATATTTAAAAACGCAACGCAAGAATTAATTTTTCAATATGTCATATCGTGGTACTTCGTTATCTTTCACATTGTATATAGTATTAGAGTTTAGATGGATGATAATGGTTAAATTACGTTTACTTAATTAAATTAAAAAATTAAAATATATTTTTTTCCATTTTAAATAATTAATATATTGTTTCAATATATTTATATAAAAAACAAAATAAAATATATTATGTTTTTTGTTATACTCAAACTTAATAGCAGACCGTAATTATTTAGAGATATATAAAATCAAGAGTTAAATGAAATACGAGAGAAGGTAAAGCATTAATCGTCAGCGTCTTACACATATATATATATATATATATATATATATATAACTTTCCGAGGTTGGTTTACACTGGTTTCACATACACACACACATATATATATATATATATATATATATACATATGCACAGTTACGTTATAACCCTTAAGGGTCTGAAGCAACTTTTACGACTTTTCGTAGCAATAATGATTTTCAGAGTGACAAGTTGCTTTAATGTTTATACTAACTGCAAAGTTCACTCGGCGCTATATTTCCCGTTTAATACTAGAACGCAATCCAAATTGCTCATTATTGTCATGAAAAGCAATATTAAAGTATTGCACGCAATGTAATCAACATAAATTTATTTTTATATAGGCGCCATTTTTTTTTTAAATCATTATTTTATCGTTATAAATATTTATCAAGCGAAAAGAAAATCTTATCATAATAATTGGCAGCACATTTTATTCAGTCTATATAAAAATTAATAATGTATTCATTCGTCTATATATTATATATATATATATATTTTAGATATTCTATTTTGAAATAAACGTGCAAAATTTTTTATTGACTATGAAAGTTATTTTCTTTCGAATAAGAATTTTATGATATTATCACCGTGTTGCTATTTTTACGGCAAGCCAATTTCAATACTGCCGGAAAAACTATACTTTTTTCTTTATATATATATATATATATATATATATATTATTTTCTAAATATAAATATAAAAACGAATGGAATTTGAAACCGTCGGTTTCGTCGATTGTTTGTATTTGTTAACCGCTAAACCATCGGAAACCGGTAACGTAATCGTTTACAGTGTTGCTCTATTTTTCTATTTACGTTGCGGTGCGAAAACTGGCTTTTATTATCGCATAGCAATTGAAAACACTCGATATATGCTTCGTTTGTGGTTTTAAACGAGCGATAATACAATGTGATCGTAATAAGTAGATTATAGTGAGAAATTACGTGATTGATAATATATATATTTTTTATTATATTCAACAAAATAAATTATTGTATCGAAAATATAATATTCATTATATCTAAAAGAATGAAATTTTTGATATATAGTTTCATAGTAGAATATTATGAATATCATATATCAGGTCACTAATGTAAAATTGCTTCAATGGCTTAGTATAAAGGAAAAGATTCTATACTTGTGACGTACATTAAAATGAGGAACCTCAAATACTTTTGGCTGTGTCATGAGAAACTCTTTGAAATATAATCTCTTTCAATTGACGACATGGAGTAAAATTCTGGTTCTTCGCAATTTCGGTGGAAGAAAAGTATCTTGGTCTTGTAATCTGCATGAGTGGTTTCGAAAAAGTTCAGATCTCTTTTTAGATCGTCACATCATGTTGATTGCCAATCTTCAGATGTGAAAAAAATATTAAATAGTTTTTTTTTTAAATTGAATATATATATATATTTAAAACACTATAAACGACGACTTTTTCGAAAACGAATCACTCGAAAGCACGAAAAGACCTTTTTATATGAGTAATTATGTGCATATTTGCAGTGCAATGAATTAAAAAAAAAAAAAGAGCCAAATGTCGAGCCTGGCTGCTTTGGGACGGAAAGGATGAAAAAAATAAAGATGAGATGAAAACAAGCGAGAGGAAGAATTGTATAAGAACAGGAATTCTAGAGCACTTCTTTGTTCAGAGACGCTGTTTTATTTCGCCAAGAGCTTTTACATTATACGTCGAAACGTTCGCAATATCTCAAATTTCTCTCGAAATTCTCAAAGTAAGACGCGATCCAAGCCAGAAGAAAAAAGCTACCTAAAAGGCTCCCCGTTTTTTTTTATATTGTGTACGAATTTATTATATTTTTTGCTTGTGTGCTTACGCATATATAATATTACAAGCGAATACACATTTGAAAAATATACAATTTGTATGTAAAACAAAACGTTGCACGTCCACAATATATACAACCTTTAGAGTATAAACTTACAACCCTTGTTTACACGTGTTATTTTTTTTTCACTATTTGCTCTCGACGCAAATAATCGAGTTGCATTCGAATTTGTCTGATCAAAAGAATCGAACCCTTTAAATAATACAGACATATATATATATATATATATATATATATATATATATATATATATATATACCATACATATATGAGAAAAAAATATCGCTGAAAAATATTATATATATATATATAATCTGAAATTTATTTTACAGCATCGACAAAGAGAATGTAATTTTATTTCTCGCTGTAATTGGAGTGCAAACGAATAATAGTAGATGTTCATTTCGGTCGTTTTATTTTATTTTCACTTGAAGACTTTAACCGCTTCAAAAGGACAATTCTATTGTTTAGATCGTCGCCATTGTGTCTCGATCTAGAATTATTTCGTTAGATTTTTATTTCAGCAAAAATAATATATATATATATATATATATATATATATATATATATATATATATATATATATATATAGCGCTCCCGTTGCTCTGCAAGTTTAATTTGGGATATATTTACGGAAAACCCATCGGGATAATAATACATATTCTCGCTAGGGAAAAAAATATTCACGCGAACAGAATTTAAAGATAACTTTAGGCGTATAATGGATTTATATATATGTAGAAAATATCGATCAGGGTACCATCTTGATCGGATTGTGATGCTGAGTGTTCCAGTTTTGAATTTTATGGGGAGTTTGTTCTGAACGGAGGTTTATCCTGTGAGAATTGTATCCCAAGGGCGATTTGTCCTAAACTCAGTTTCACGGTCAGGTTCCTTATATGTTACATTTAAACATATAAAAACAATATATATATATATATATATATATATATATATATATATATATATATATATATAACGTTCAAGCTTTGTAATGGATATTTCTTAGAAATGGATTTATTCGATTTAAAGATAGTGAACTTTAATTTCAGTAATATGTTATATCAAAAGAGTGAAGTTTTCAGTTTGTTTTGTCGCGTATACAATTTATATGTATATAGTCGAGTGTTTGTATTTT
Organism: Leptonema lineaticorne; assembly: GCA_024500535.1. Classification (NCBI taxonomy): domain Eukaryota; kingdom Metazoa; phylum Arthropoda; class Insecta; order Trichoptera; family Hydropsychidae; genus Leptonema; species Leptonema lineaticorne. Next base: position 7,085,989 of record JANIJI010000017.1, read on the forward strand.
GGTACATGGTACAAGAATAGTTATTGTTCTCGGCGAGATTTTGTACTCAAAAGATAAATCTGCGAGTTTACAGATAAGTTGTCAAAGCTTATTTAGCTACAACGTAACAATGCTTGACCTCAATCAATTGTTGCAACACATGTAATCATTCATTCAAAGATCGCCGTTACCTTTTTTGACCCTTTTTGGAAACGTAATAGTGTTCTGTTGTATGTTTGTTTTACGAATACATGGTTAATATATATATAAAGTACGATATTTGGATTAAAATTATATAATTTTAATTCAATTTAAAATAGTCGTTTTTCAATACTAACTATATAGTATGAAAATATATTGATAATTAAATTTTTCTTACTTCTATATATAATAAGTAGACCAAAAACGTTAAAATCGCATATTATGTAATTGAAAAATCTTGAAAAACGAAAACGTCTGAAAGGAAAATCCGTAGTAGAATGTTGGAAAAGCTGTATATTGGATATTTGAAGGCTCGATATCATCCATCGAAACTCTTTAATACTACAATGTGGAAAACAATATTGAACTTTTATATTACATTTTCTCAAGAAATCGTATTATCTCTTGCGAAATTGTATTTTTGAGCATTTTCAAGAGTCTATTATGATTTAATAACAATAAAAAATGTCACAATGACCGCAACATCATACTTTAAAAGAACAATAATGCCTAAAATAGAAGTTAAGTAAATAGTTAACTTTATTCAACTGTATTAAATTTTCTAATTGACTAAATATAGCACAAATAAACATAGAAAAAATGATTCCACCTAATAAAAAAAATCGACATAATATTAAAAGTCAAATCAAAATTATAATACAAAACATTATTTTCTTAATTACTTCATTGCTAACAATGTTCGTTCAAAACGCATCGATTAAAATATATATATTTTTGTACATTTAAATCATTATACAAAAGCTTTTCATATTAATATTCAATTAAAATTAACATAAAATTATCTTCAACGGTCGACTCAGACGTTCAAGCGAATCGTTTTTTATGCATGACGGCATTTAATTGTTTCGAATTAAAAATATACAACAGTAATAATTATAAATTCATTAAAATAACGTCATAAAATTCATAAACAATAAATAAAATTTTGTACGATTAATTAAACGAGCCTCGGGCTATATTTGTAAAAAAAAAATAACCTTTTCAATATGCATTAATAACATTTTTAATCAGTTCGATGCCTTTCAGAATATTTACGAACGCCTACTTAAATTTACAATGTGAATATCATAATATAAACATGTAAGGGTTGATGTTGTTTAAATAATTATTCGCCCATTTCAGGGGATTGGTGAAAAATGTTAAAGATGAAAATTCTCGAAAAATAATGACTTAATTAAGTCTCGTGAAAATTCGTTAAGATGAATTCGAAAAATATTTTACGACATTGAAAAGGTTAATAGCCGATACGTTCTTCATAAAATATTATAGTAATTAATAATGATTGTGGTAAAAAACTATTATTTAAATATCATATTCTTGGAAACGTTATCGATGTAATTAATATCGTGAGCTTTCTTAAAATACATTTTCAAGTGATTATTATACGTTTTTCGTTATATTTTTTTGAAATTACTGAATGTTCGCGTAAACAAAGCATTGTTGATTTTCTGAATATATAAATTTAATCAAATTATACATAATTTCGGAATATTTATGAGAATAAATATTCAACAATATTTGATAATAATTAGATTCATTTCAAAAGATCGTAATTTAAAGCCAGTTTTGTTAAAATATAAAACAAAGAAAATATATTTTCCAAGAGTGAAAAATATAAATAACATTAACAATGATTTCTAATTTTAATAAAATTTATTTTTATTTCTAAATAAAAATATATTATTTTATTTTAAATTACATCAAGATATTTTATGATATATTAAACTATACTTATATTATATTATTATAATTTTATTTATATTATTTTGTTCAAAAGCTCACAATGCTTTATTATAATCCCATTTTTATTTTGTTCAAAAAATTTCATATTAATTAGGTATTTCATTTAAAAATTATTACAAATATAAAATTAACTTCCTCTTATAAAAAATATTTTTATAATTTTTAATTTTATACTTAATAATTAATTTGATATTGTAATATTTTATATTCTCAATATTTTTATGATAAGAAGGATATTAATAAGATATTGAAAATTAACGAGGATAATTTTTAAATAATTTTAATAGGACGGATTAATCTTTTTTTTTATTAACAATATTTTTAAAATATTAAAAATAAAATAATGTTATATTTATTGAAACTTAAAAAAAATCAACAATATTTAGTAGAAAATCTAAGAAAATTTCCATTCAAGCTACTGGAAAAAGCTCGCGATTTTCCCGCGGCACGTCTAAAATCGTCCCGAGGCACGCCGTTGGGAATCGCTGCTGAAAACGGTTGAATTTTCGACAAGATTTTATACTAAAACGAATAGTGCGACATTTCTATTTTTATCCATACGTAAAATTGCATTAAACACTCGTTTCATAGTAAAAAGCTTATTGCTTCAACTTTTCTATCTGAAAACGTGCTTGGAAACATTAAAATATCATAATAATTTATATTCGTCTTTTGGCTTATCTCAATGAATTTTGAGAATAAAAGCTGGAAAGGGGGGGGCACCTTCACGGGGTTCGCCTTAAATAATAGTAGCATTATCTCCGTTGTAAAACTTAAGAATATAATGCGTTAATTTAAAAGCTTATTTTAAACATTCAACGGCACGTAAGGCAGAATGATGAATTGTTTGAGCTTTATCAAGATGCCGGTATATATATATATATATATATATATATATATATATTTGCGCTTTTTCCTTTCATGACGCCCCCTGAAAAAAAAATACGAATGCCGTTAATTTTTGAGCCTTAATTTTCGCTTTTAAAAATAAATACGTTTAAGAAAAAAAAAATATATATATATAGCGACCGGCAGTATTTAATCTGAAATTTGTGGGATTTTTATTATTATTTTATCGCGTAGTAATTCGAATGAAAACGATTATATTTTTACACGAAATTAGATTAGGGTTTTGGCGAATGTTATTTATTGCATTTTGTGTAGAAATTAATATGTGTAATAATTTTACTCTCATCGGGTGTGCGAGTTTTCGCATTTAAATTTATGAATTTATTTATGGAATTTTATCATTTTTTTAAAAATAAAATTTTATCAATTTTTAACCGGTATTATTTGATATTATTTTTTATACAAAAAGAATGTCATACTTTTCATATTTATTATAGATATAATTTTATTCTCATTCTATATACATTAATATAGATTGTTTATTTTTGTTGCATATTATTGATAAAATTATTGAAGATAAATAATTTTGATTATTAAAAAAAATATATGTTTTTTAAAAGAAATATAATACATTGTACCAAAATTTCATTTCCTTTATGAATTTAATTTAAGAAAGCAATATTTTTTATTTTATTAAAAATATTGTAAATAAAATGATCGATTGAAATATATATACATGATAAAACGATATATTGAGTGAAAATTGTGAAATCGAAATTCGAAAAAAGGTGAGTTTTCCATATAAATCGCTTTTTGCCGAGCGCTTTGCTCGCTGAAAAGGCTTGATTTATGGAATAGAAAGTGCAGAAGTAATCTATTGATACATTGTGCCCGGTCTTATTCAATACATTTTAATACACGATTAAATTCCGAGCTTTCCACAAACGACAATAATAAAAGCCGACATTGCTATTTTAATAACGGACGAAAGCTCGGGAGAGCAAAAACAAAAACCGCACCCAGACTTCAGATAAAACGAACAGACAACGACTTCATAACTCGAAATGAAAACGGAGGATGCGTTTATTATTATTATATTTATTTATATATATTTATATATAGGGTGTTTTTTATAAGTATATAAAACTTTCAATTAAAATAAAAAATTGATCAACGGTATTATTTGCTATAAATTTCACTTCATTTGAAAAATATTTCTATACTATTTTTAAATGATAATAATTTCCTGCGTGTGTTTACCTTGATTGGTTTAGAGGAAATCTATTTTTTGATCAATTTTTGAAGCAATTGATACCGTATGTTGGTGATAATGTGGCAAATATTATCTTATCAGCATACTTCAGAGACTATATATATAGTTCCAGAAAAAAAAGAGTTCAGTGATGTTAAATCAAATTATCTTAAAGACCAATTCGCAGGTTAATTTTCATCAGTAACTTTATTTTGAAACTATTCGCCAAATGTACGACGTTCCAGTGATCATATGGCTTCAATTCTTGCACAAGTTGAATTTTATAAACGCCCAAACTCAAATTTTCCATTAAGTGGAGGGACACAGCTCCAATAATCTAAACACCATATTTTTACCATCTTCAATACTATACTCCACAACAGCAATAGATTCTTCTGATGAAGCCTGTTATTTTATAGAGTAAAATTGGTTCACAATCGATCCATGATTACATTGACTATAAAATGTCGTAAATGACTATAAGAGCGTAATGAGCTTTTTTGAACTGAACGATGATTTTCGTAAAAAAAAAATACATAATTTATAGACGTTTTTCAGGTGTTGACTATACATAATATAATGACATAACAAACTAAATGATGGACACTGAAATGGTATATATAATAAAAAATATTGCTAATATTAAGTTTTATGCATTTATAAAAAAAAAAACACTCTATGCATATATATACAATTTTGTATGATAATTATTTTTTTTCTTTGATATTTCATTCTTCAAGATATATATATATATATATATATATATATATATATATATATATATCGCTTAATAAAATATACAGCGTAGACGCGAAGTGTCGCTTTAGAGCGCCTCATTTTTGGTTCGCGTCGTAGCAGCAAGGAACAAAGTAAAGGTCGTACAAACGACAATAACGGATACAATTCGTGGCGGATTAACGAGGGTTGCACAGCTAGGGTCTCAAAAGTCGTGCAGGGGCCGTTCGAGGGAGGGGAGGGGGGGTGCGACGGGAGGTCGGATTAAATGAATTTTGCGAGTCCGAGGCCGACACGGCGATTACTGTAGGGGTAGTTTGCCTTTTCGGCTTCGGTCTAAAAGCGGACTGCGAGGAGATTGTGTCCACTTTTATTTCGGTCTTTTAATAATTAAAAGGGTGACCCCCGCGTGTTCGTATATATATATATATATATATATATATATATATATATATATATATATATATATATATATATATATATATATATATGTGTGCGTATAGTGGGATCTCGCTTGTATTTTAAGCACGTATCGGCTTTCTTAGAACAAAAAGAAACAGGGCGAGGGAATGAGGGATGGGGTGGAAAAAAACACGTTCTGCAACATAATTTGTAGGGTGTTTTCAGTTCGTGTGCGTTGAGATCAAATTGTAAATCTAGGTTTTTTTTTTATAACGGTGTTAAATGCTGAAAAATATTGAAATTTTCATATTAAATATAATATTTAAAAAATAATAATTTATATATTTTGTTACACTGATTAAATTTTTATGAATATAAATCACCAACTTTCTAATATCGAAAAAATATTCTTAAAATAATTATATAATTTTACAAATAATTTTAAAATGTAATATATTGAAAATATTATAAAGGTTAATAATTTTATTTTTTAAACTAATTTAGTCTAAAATAGACAGGTTTATCTTAATACTGCAATAATTTATTTCAATCATGTTAAATATTTTTTTTTAATATTATCCTTAATATTTATATTTTGTATAATTTTTATGTATGGTATATCGCGTTAACGGTTGAGTCTTAAGAAACCGGTTGTCAAAATCGAAGTGTAATTGGATTGTAAATATTTTACATGAAATCATATAATAATAAGTTGAATTTTAGAATGACATAGAATTATATTTTGAATTGTAAAGATTATATTATAAAAATAAAGTCGCATTTGTCGAAAAAAAAATGTTACACCACCACAAACCTTTCATCTATGCTAGCATTTTATATATATGATATTATTATACTTAAATGTATTTTAATATTTATTAAAAATCATACTACTAAATAACACAAACTTAATATCGTTAAATTAAATATTAATAAGCGAGGTCTAACTGTATTTACATGTTTTGTAAGACCCTTAGATAAATCGCATATCGCACACAAAAGCTTCTCATCGATTATAAACGAACCGTTGATTAAAATGAGGCAAAAAATGATATTATCGCATTTTCCGACTGGATAATATCCAAACAATGGCGATCTATCATAAACCTTAACGATATCCGGTGTTTTTTTTTTATATAATATATATATATAACATCGATATTGTATAAGAAAAACTCGACGAATATGGAAAATGTATTCGAACATTTCCATTAGTCGTTTCGTCGACAGTAATAATAATGGATTGGTTTTTTTTTTCGCAACCATTGAACAACGATTATTTTATTTTACACTCGTTCATATGTTAGTTTATATTATATTTATATAAGAACAAAGTTTTCAATCGTATAAAAAGTTTTTTAAGCGAAAAGTCAAAAAGATCAAAGAAGCAAATCTAGCACGAAATGGTTGGATTATGTAGACGGTGGATTTTGAAAGAATTCAAGTTAAAGAAAATACTGTTGAAACGAAGAAAAATATAAAGTTTGATTCAAATATATTATATAACCGTGACCCAATTAGTTACTGCAGAAATTGAATTATATTTCATATAAAATAATAACGATTAAAATTTTCAAACTAAAACTAGAACATTGCCATATATACTTTTTAAAAATATTTAATCTATAAGCTTATATATTCCTGCGTTAATCTAAATATATTCAATGCTTTAGTTTCTTAATCCCTTAGGAATTCTGTGCTTTATTTATAAGACAGATTTATAGTTGTATATACATGATCCTTTTTATTTAAGATTGGATATTGTGACTGTTTAAAAAAGAAAAGTCTCTTGATAAATAAAATAAGTGTTTTCGCATTTCAAACATATTGCAATATTTTTGTATTACTAATATGTAAACGATTTTTATGTATTTCTATCTTATTTTAATATTTATCTTCAAATCATATATATTTTGAGTATTTTTAAATTTTATTTTTATATTTGAAAAAAAATCTAATTATATAACCATTAGAAAACAACGGATAAAATTGAATTTTTTCAAAAAATAATAATAACAATTGTGCCGAATCATCGGAGAAAAAAATTAATGAGTTAATTCGTTAAAATTTTTAAATGAATTATACTGCGAACCCCGAATTCCAATTATTTCCGGAAATTTAAAATGAAATATATGCTTCTAACATTCAACAAGTATTTCGACTGAAAATAATGGATGTTTGAAATGGTGAAAAAAAAAACGAGAACGAGAAGAAAAAGAGAGGAATTTAATAATGACTAAACGCTTTGGCTTTTCACTAATTAGTCTCATTGTAAAAAAAAAGTACGTGTTTGTCTAATCGATAATTGTGTGGATCGAAAGAGCCAAAACGAGAAGAGAGAAAAAAAAAGAAGAAAAAACTGTAAAACCGGAAAGAAAAACGGTTCTAATTGATGGTCCGTTTATTCATTTTGAAGGGTGTGGAATTGTATGAATTTTAACAAAAGCGTTGTCTTTTCGGCAAAAGTTGCAATCTTTGATATTTTAAGAGCGGGCCCGAAAACGGCACTCTTATCAACGGGAAAAGTTTATCTCGCCGCTTGTAATAATTATTATTTTGGGATACGGAGTTTTCCAGTTTAAGGCGTCGGTGGAACAAGTGATCGTAAAATATGAGTTGGATTATGGCCGGGAGGCTCTCGGGGAAAATCGCACCGCGGAAAAGTTTCTTGTCGCCGGAAAATGCCTATGATTCTGTCCGTGGTACACTTGTGAAAGTGTTCTCTCGACAAATAAACATTTTCATGGTGGTGTAAAGAAACATACCACCGGTGAAATTTATACGTTGAGACTGTGCACTTTTCCATAACTCATGGCAATTTTCCTTCGTTCGCATTCGATTTTCGTGGCTTTTCTCTATGACACGAAAATCTATATGAAATACGTGCATCACGATTGGAAACGAATTTTCCATCTGCGAAGATCTCGAATTGCTTTACAATAAAAGAAATTGAATATTGCATACAATTTTTTCCTATGTTAATCTACTTATTTCTTAGTTGGAAATAAAAATGTATATTTTAGTTATTTATTTAACGAATTTTACTTAAAAACAGTAAAGCAAGAGTTTACGAATGGTTCAAACGTTTTAAAGAAAATAGTGTAGTTCTTGAAAATGACTATCTCCTTGTATTCTTCAATATATCAACAACTGAATCACTTTTTAAGAGGTTCTCAATGATGCTAGTGAAGAAGATTATGAAAATCGTTGTAGTAACTAAATTTCATACAGAAAAATAGGTTGCAAAAGTGCTTTGAAAAATGGAAAAAGCGCTACTACAAGCATATTATATTTTAGAACGTTTACTTTAAAGAGGGAAAATATAATATTTCTGAATATATAGATATATCAATAATAATATATATTTTTTGTTATTTTACATATATTACATATATATATATATATAATATTTTTTCCATTTGTAACTTATTTTTGATGCAAACATTTTGATGAAATGAAATTCCTATTTCTGTTGTTGAATAGATATACTTTTACTTTGTCGATATATATATATAACGACATGAGTTAAATCCCAAAGGAAACGCTTCCCATTATATTACGTATTAAAATGAGCCTCTTTCTTATTTGTTCGAAGAAGTACGTAATTAAAATTCTAATTATATTATCTTTTCACGTTTGAGAACAATACATGCTTCATATATAATACATGTATATATATTTATATTATGAAATTCTATATATCAAAGTTTCATCGCAAAAATAAATATATGCTATACTCGTAAAAATATTAGTATGAATATAGAAACCTAGAGTTGAAAATTTTTCTTTTAAAAAAAATGGTTTATATAGATTGAATACACTGTTTTATGTGTATTTTATATTGATAGATATTCATCTGGTAATTTGTTTCTCTTTTATGAGTAATTTATGTTGTGTACGTATATTGAATACTTGAATGAAAAACGAGTTTTACACGCCTTATGAGCTTTTACTATGCGTCGTAGTAAAACTTTCATCTTTTTCCATGGTCGAACATCTATATATGTTTTATCTATATTTTAAACATTTATTTTTCACTATGTGAACACTCAGAAATAACAATCAAGAATAGAAAAAAAAATCGAATGTAACACTATCGACGTTTGTTAAGATGTAATTATATGAATAATATCGTTCTGTCGAAGAAGCACGTTTCCCGATATCGTATTACCGGTTTTTCGGGGATAATTTGAGCATTTTCTTTTCATCGAAATATTTGTATCGCAAACGAATCGCTAGTCTGTAACTTGTTTTTGTTATCTTTGAGCTATTGGATACGAATCACTTTCACGGATCGCTCGGAAAATACATAGAAGAAAATTTTATGGAGTAAAAGCAATCCGAGAAACAGGAAGACAAATTGTTTTTCCGATATTAAATGGCGCAATAACGAACCCATTACGTAAAATTAAGGTTTTGATTCCGCAAACTCGACGCGAGCCTATATTATATTAAAAAAAAGGAAACCAAATTATATATAATGTATATATATATATATATATATATATATATATATATAACGAATATGAGAAAATTCCAATTTCGAGCACTCATCCGCAAAAATGAATTATTATAAATTGAAAATAACAGTGGCGCCCGTGTTAGGGAGTCTAATGCGAAAATCACACATGTGCATATATCAAAAATAGGTTTCGAAAAGACAACTAACTTGCCTTACAATGCATAAAGTCGCTTACGTATATATGTAAGCTTTAGGGTCACATCTGGATTTAATGGTCGCTTTCCCTGTTTCCTAAAAGGTCGTCACCTTTTCATGATATATTTTCTTTCATGTGAAAATTAAGCTGGAATAGCAGTATTAATCCAATATGTTGAATATTTTAAAAGGGTTATACGTTTGTAGCACTCCGAAATGAACTTATAAATGGAAAACGGATGTGAAAAAAAAAACACATTCTAGGTGTGATTAAAATATTTAAGTTTGTCAATATTTAAAATATTGATTATAATCGAAATTTATTGATGTAAATTAAAAATAAATCAATTTTTTCCAATTCAACTATACATTTTAACGTTTTTTAATGGACGTAATTCACAACTACGATTTTTTTTTATTTCACAGCATAATACGATTTTTATTTAATTTGCTTTTATAAAAGACGTGAAATTTGATTGTACAATTGAAAATTCGACATTGTAAAAATAAATTGGCAAACAAAGACTTATAATAGAATTTCATAGTCCATATATATTCAGTAAAAATCGATATATTGTATTTTTTTATAATATCCATTCATGTTTGATTTTATCTATTAATAAATATAATAGAATAACTTTACGATTTATTAATGAATATTGAATAATAAATATTATCAATTTGGTTATAAAATTATTAAATAATTAATTTATATTTTTTTAATAAAATATTTTTGACAATTTAATCATGTAATTTAAATTTGTGTTTCATATTTTTTTATATGAATCATATAAAAATTCGAATAGTAGAATTTTAGTTAGTATTACTGATATTCTTTAAAAGAATAAAGCCAATTTTAAACTGTATTCACATTGATAAATGCAAACTTTTCAGTCACGCCTCACGCTAAGTAAAAATTCAAAATTGCATAGAAGTGAAGCGAAACTCGAACGAAAATACAAAAAAAAAAAAAATAAATAAATAAATAAAAAATCGAAAACGTCGATCTTAGAGCATATAAAACTTTGTTTAGATTGAAGTTTCAAAGTGCAAGTGCTTTTAGCTTTCACGAATGTAATTCTCTGAGTGCGCATTCGCTTTCGCATTCCCTTCATATCACTTAAAACACAAAATGCAACGTAATTGAACGCCAAACTCCGTATTATAAAGGATGGTTGCGGAATATTCGCACATTGAATTAAACTTTCGGAATCCGATATACTATATATATATATATAACATATATTGAATTCCAACATTGTGAATAGAACGCATTCGTATCCACAGAACACATTAATATTCATAGGAAACACCGTTTCCAAGTTCGATAACTACTATTTTATTAAAAATATTACCCGAACTTTAGATTACGACACGTTTGAGGAAAGGGGTTGAAAATATCGCGTGTATACGGTTCGAAACTTGCGAAATGCAGCTTTCAAATATTGCATATATAATGCTGTATATATATATATATTCGAGTGCAAATATTCTATATCGACGTGTTGCATTGATGCACAACGTCGTTTCGGCGTAGCGTCGTCTTATCGGCTCATCCTGTATGTTAAACTTAACGGCATTACCGTATATAAACGATAAACGCTCTTTTATCGTTAACATTCATATTTACATACGAATATATAAGTGCGTTTATATATATATATATATATATATATATATATATATATATATATATTTCAAAATTCTAATTTAATATATATATAATATAGTCGAGTCCGATTAGTGTGACTGTCTGAATAAAAATGACACATCTAACATTCCTCATTTTCTAATCTCTTTTTTTTTTATATAAATTTGGTTTGAACGTTAATACGATTAATATGGCATATCATTAAATATGCGGTGATCAATAGTCCTCCTTTGAAAAATGTCCTCCTTTTTGTAAATTTTCCTATTTGATCGATTTTAAAACTGTTCAAATGATATAAAATCTCTTTTGAAGACAATTTCTTTGATTGATTTCATTTTATCTTTCTTTTCAATAATCGTTTTAATCACCTTATTTAATCCCAATTCATGTCACACATAGCGGATTCGACTATTTAAATTAAATAATATTTTTTTTAATATATATTATTTCGTAATAAATAATAACATTGATACATAGTAAAATATTGCTCATTCGTCCAAGTATTTACATTGATGTCGCTTTATTTTGCTGGATTTATGAATAAGTTCAACCATATTTATAGGACTACAAAGTGTAATTTATTATATTTACATTGTGGATATGTTCTCGTTGCTTAGTATCAACAAGTAAACACGATTTAGTTCACACGATGTTAACGATATATCACATAATAAATTAAAAACTATATATGTATACCTTTAATGATTTATTTTCATATATATATACATCAATTTTTATTACGCGTCATATTATTTACATATAGTATATTTTATTATCGATAAAACGAGTTAAAAATTGTCGTAATAAAATCGCGAAAAAATCGTAAAAAAAACAACAAGCAAAATATCACTAACTTTTTCAGATACTTAAAGAGACTCGTCGCAAAAATTTCACAAACGCGTTCATCGATTTTAAATTACGTTATCGTATCGTTTATATATACATAATATTATATAAATATATATATATATATATATATATATATATATATATATATATATATATATATATATATATATATATATATTTATATATTTAAAACGCGCATAATAAAATATTTTTTTTTCTCAGAAAAAAAAGGAGTAAAACGTCGACGAATATCGTAAATATAAATATATTGCGGTATTATGATATCTCAAAGACCGTTTTGTGAAATTTTTCAGTCCTTTCATGTCAAACGCATAAAACGCGAAAGTTTAAAGAACAACGGTCAAAGTATATAGAGATATCTGCAGTGTAAACGACTTTTTTCCATGAAATATACACGCATAATATTTCATATATATATATATATATATATATATATATATATATATATATATTCTATATATAATACATAAATGTGCGATTAAATCTGTTTTAACTATTGCTAACGACGGATGAAACTTGAAAAAGAAACGCATTCCGATAGCGAATAATTTTAGTTTAGTTAAATTTATTATTCTTATATATATATGTATATATAATTGGCGTTAATCGAAATATAAATTGTCAATTAAATTTAAACGTGTTTACGTATATCGAAATCGATTCAATATTACTAATGACACGTGAATTGTTTCGAATTTGATTTAGTTAGTAATTTTAATATTGATTGACGTGTTGAAAATTTTCATTATATTTACTAACCCTTTGCGCTCGAGACATTTCACAGCGTTTTTTAGTAAATGTTTTATTTCTATCTTAAAATTATTATACATACAAATCAATGTAGAAAGCTTTAATATGTTTCTGATGATTATTATCTTCATATAGAATATAAGAATTTATTGAACAAATTTCGAAAATATTCTTAAAATACAGTATATTGAGATATGCTGACCTATACAATCGTTTTATTCTTCCATTTTTATGGGGGTTAAAAATTTTAATTTCAGTAATCTTTTTGCCAAGATTGTTAAGTTTGAACCAAAAAAATCATAATTTTGATTTCGAAAATGTAATCCGATTTGTGGTTACGCAATTATGGGGAAATTTATAATAAAAAAATCTTATTTCTATTTTAAATGCTGTCATTTTGCAATTCATAATATTATACAGAAAGAGTGTGAGAATTCGATACAAAAAAAAATAACATGTTAATAGAAAAAAAATTGTTTCATTAAATAATTTGCAATATATTTTTTTGTGTATATTATTTTTTATATTCATTATATCTATTATAATTACAGTCATATTCCTTTCTTAATAATTTCACACGTCACTATATTTATATTTTATTGAATAAATTAATTTATATACAAATTTTTTACATTGTCTTAATTATATTTGAAAATCTCGAAAAGATCAATAATAAAATTAGAAACGAAGTTATCTATAAATTTACGAATCCGTAAATGTAACCCGAGCTTAAGTGCCACATAACGTATACGAAATAAAAGAATTGAAGACTCCCTATCACAAAAGCAATTCCATTGTAATACGATACACACACACATGTATATATATATATATATATATATATATATATATATATATAATATATATAATATATATTTGTGTTATATATCGATAGTAAAGGCTTTCGCGGTACGTCCAAAGGGATGAAAAGGTAGCCCACGGGCACGCTAGTATTATTATTATACGTATTCGAAGATCTATTATGCGCATTTTCACATGTCACCAGAATTTATGAAATTTTCTCGCGAATATTAGTATTTGTCGTCAGTTATTGGGTTTTCGTTTACTCATATAGCTAATTTCCACTCACTATAAATGTTCACAAACGGCTTATATTATATATATATATATATATATATATATATATATATATATATATATACATTGTTTACTGAATAGTCTGAATACTTGGAAATTAACTGTTGTTAGGTGTCGAGACGTGGAATATTGCGGACGTTTCGCATCGCATTCTATTCATTTTCCATTCTATATACCGTCTACGGTCCCTCGAGTCGTATTTATCATGAAAATATTGAAATTCGACACGCGTTGCTCATTTTCAGATTGTCTATATATATATATATATATATATATATATATATATATATACATGATAATATAATATAATTTATTATTGTAAAATGCGCTTTTTCATCCGAGAATGCGATAGAAATTTTAATTGATCGCCCGTGTTCTTTTCGGTTCGATTTTGTTTTGGACTTTTGCATTTCGCTAGATATTCGACTCGATTCCGAAGCGAAAGTTTATGATACGTATAAAGAATAAATCCTCGCCTTAAGAGTTTTCGAAAACTTTATAGATTTAGTCTCGTAGCAAAAAAAAAAAAAAAAAAAAAACATACGACTACCGAAAAGTAAGGCTTCGATTCGAGAGCGTTATTTTTTTCCATTAGATGAGGATAGAGTAAAAAAATACACGCGAATAATCTATCTTTATAAATCCGATGCGAACTTTTAATTTGTAAAGTGTATACGTAGTTTTAACTGAAAAGTCATTGATCATTATTTTTCAAAATTTATTATTAAAATACAAAATTATATATGTATATTTTTTTTATGTCATATTGTACATCTTTTTAAGTATAATTAGACGCAGTTTATCCTCGTCAAAATTATTTTTATATAAATTACACTTTGTCAAGTTGAAAAAGGTGGATTATCGTAGGATAATGAACCATGAAATGAAAGTACTACTAATAAAGGATGTTAAATGAAGAGTAAAATAAACGAGATACCTAATTAGAATTAATGATAATTAGACAATCCAACACAATCTACGTATTCTAATATTTGATTATATTTAAATAACCGACGACGCCGATGGTGTCACAATTTTTCATTTTTTAAAGTATTTTTTTTATTTTTAAATTCATATCGATGAAAGTACATAATAGTAAAATTTAGTTAATTTATGTTTTATGTTATTTTTGAATATAAATTGACCTTTTATTCCGCATTAATTTATTATGTATACGTTATAATACTGATCATTACATTTAATAGAAAGAATCAATTATTCGATATCGAATATTTAAAATATTTCAATACTATAAATATTTCCAATCGTCCGATTGTCGCAACGATTTATTTAACCCACACATGACAACGTCAGACGAATCGAATAACTCGAACGTTTCACGGTTCAAACTTTAACCGCGTTACCCCGTACAGTGCGGTATTTACACTGGAACTGTGGCGAAATTGATACGGAATTTACAATATATACGTATACCGAATGGTAACTAGGGGTTGAATATGGTGAAATGCACTTTGTTTATGCACATTGTTTTAGCCTGGTCCGGTTAAACCCTGAGGTTATTGGTTGTAGATGTGGTAA
Source organism: Leptonema lineaticorne (assembly GCA_024500535.1). NCBI lineage: Eukaryota > Metazoa > Arthropoda > Insecta > Trichoptera > Hydropsychidae > Leptonema > Leptonema lineaticorne. The sequence goes on from JANIJI010000017.1 coordinate 7,101,736, forward strand.
CACCTGAGCCTGGATGAGCATGCGCGTTGACCTCAACCAGCATGAACCGGATATATTGTATATATATATATATATATATATATATATATATATATATAGTGAATATCCACTTGTACGTGTCGAGGGTTTTCGTTGATATTTCATACTGAATTTTTCATATTTATACCGAATATTTCGTCCGGAATAAGTGAAACAATATTCTCATGCGGACGTTTATGGGCGCGGTATTTTCGTCTCAATTTACCGCCGCTATCCGTTCTATATAATAGTAAAAATATTATTATTATCGAGATATAATAAAATTTAGATTTTTTTTTTAAATTTTAAATTCATTTTTAAGTATTATATTATAGTATATATATATATGGTATATACGGTAGAACTTAACCTGTTGATGTAAGAGTGGTGTTCAAATTTTTTTTGTCATTTAAAAATTCTGTGTTAACCATATAATGTTAAATCGTATAATGATCTACTATATATAAAATAATTTAAAAATATATATATATAACTATTTTTATACTTGTAATGATTTCTTGATCATAAAATTATTTTTTTTTTTATTTTACCTCAATATCAAGATAATGTTAATTCATTCACGTTCTCAATATATAATCACAATTTTAATATTTACATTATAATTATTATATTATTAAAATTTTATTCTTTTTCTAATGAAACTATAGATTTTATAGATTTATAATATCTCACAGTACATTTTTTTCTAAATATATTTACATTCAAAGTCATATATAATCCATTGCTATATTTTAAAGTCCAATTGTTAGTATTTCATAAGTCGTTATTCAAAATCAAAATTCATTTAGATGAATAGATAATTGATCTCTTTATATATATATATATATATATATATATATATATATATATATATATATCCTATACCAGGAATTGTGAACTTGTGGCTTTAAGGCCGCATGTTGCCTTTTAAGCTAACAAATGCTGAAATTTGTGTAAAGATATAAATATTATTTAGTACATTTCATAAATAGACGTAAAAACTTTTCACCTACTATTACTGAAAAGTAATGTTAAAAGTAATATTAAAAATATCTATAAATTTTCATTGTATTCACTTAAAAAAAACAAACAATATTAGAAACACATATAAATTTATTAATCTTTAAAAGTGTTTTCATATTAAAAAATAATATAATAAAATTTTGTTCTCTGCATTATATACATCATTAGACCATACAATATATTCTTCGATAACACTTCGATAAGATCAAAAATTAAAATTTAGCTCAATTAAGGAATTAAAATGAGTTCTCTTTGTACTTAGATAAACCTAGGCATGAACAATATTCTCAAATGTCGACTGTAATAACGATAGTAATATTCGTATGAGAAAATAGAGACGGTTTACACGACTCTATATTAGATACTAATTTGTGTTTATTACGTTTGATACATGGTTTTATGTGCAATAATATGACAATTTCAACTACTGTATACGATATTTATAATTACTTTTACGACGGTCATATAAAGTTGTGAAATTTAAAATTTGATATTTTATATTTTTTCGTGTATTAGTGAATATTTTAAAAATAATATTAAAAATCAAAAATTGCAAATACGTAGTTCAAATATTGATTTTTTTATCACATTTGACAGTTTTGAAACATTTTGTTTTATAACGATCAAAAATTATTAACACTTTTTCGCTTTTCTCATATCAAAAACACTTTTTCCAAAAATATATATGAAAAATCTAGTCGATTTCTATATATATTTTTAATTGAAAAAATATCAACAATGACACATTTTAAAAAAGTTATATATAGAAATTTAATAACTCTGTTATGTATGAGTAATATATTTTATGCAATTTTTCAAACTGGTTATTTCATTTAAATTTTTATATAAAAAATTGTTCTAAAATCATAATAATATAAAATAATCTAATAAAAAAATATTTATAATAGAGTATCGTTCGATTTATAAAAATTAAAAATTTCTTCGAAATCTGTATTCGGAATCAATTTCCAAATGTCAAATTTAACATTTGTATCGTCTTTATTTATATACTATGATATTATTATAAAGACGGATATTTCGTCATTTTTCGCGATATTCATAACAATTTACGTCTAAACGTTCGGCGATAAATTCGTCGATTTGTATGCCGCTTTTTTGTCATTTTCCGAAAAGAAGAAAAAAACGCCCTATTTTACATAAAATATAATGAACTGAAAAGCCTGCCCTTCTCTTATCGTTTTTAATGTAGCCGTTCAAAAACATAAAGCTGTCAGTTGCCGTGATAAGATATGCGTATCATAAATTCCCCCCTCAGCACACACACACACACACACACACTGGAAAAATGCGAGGAAAATTCGAAAGCAAATAGGTAAAGTATTTATTGTTTTATCTCCGAATGCGAAATTTCGCTCCGAGAGCGAAAAAAAAAATGGCGTATACATGTATAATAAATATGGCGGAAATGTTTATTTTACATAAATTTGCATGAATGGCGTAAAAAAAATATGAACTTGTACAGGTGTTTTGATTTATATCGATGAATATCATTTTTCAAGTGTCTTTTGAGAGAATCGTATCCGAAAATATGATTGAAGAATCAATGGTTAGCATTTTATTATTATATTTAAATTGACAGAAAATGAACAAGAATAAAATTTAAATTCTAGTCGATGTGAATATAATAAAAAAGAAAATTGAAATTTGGCTTCAAATAATTATAATTTACTTTATACTTTTCGTTTTAAATATGCGTATATTAATTATAATATAATTATATTCCATACATTTTAGCAGGATATCAAATTCCTTTTTATATAATATTTCCAATAATAAATATAGAGGAATTAATTTAAACCACATATTTTCAAATAATCTGAATTTTTATTTGTAATATAATTTATAATTAAAAACATCAATTTTTTATCGAAAATGTACTAGAATTTTAAAAATTGTATAATTTTTCATTTTTAGACTTTTCAAAGAAAAAATCATTGTTTACAAAATCGAATAGCAAATTTATATTCAACTTCTAGAAATGCATTTTTACTGAATGGTTTAGCAAACAATTGAATTTTCCTTCTGTTTCTGAAATAAAATGTGATATTTTAAAATATAAATTCAGATTCTACAATACATTAAATAACGATATCATCAAATACAAGAATTTTTTTCATATATATATATATAATTAAAATTTAATTTTCAGATTTATCAGGTATTTCAGCAATAAACGCAATTTTTACATATGTTTAATATATACTATATATTTATGTATGTATATAAATACGCCGAAATTTGAATTTTATCATTTTTTCATTGCACAAAATATAACTATATTTCATGAAAATTGATGAAAATTCAGTGACACGTTAAATCCTTCAGCATGCTCGGCTGAAAGTTGAGCAGTGTGAATTGATGAGTTGACTCCGTAAAAGAATAAATCCGCGTTAAGTAACACAAAATCGAGGTCACGGCCTCGATTGTTAGCGTTCGATTTATTCATTTGTATATATATATATATACAAATATATTACACATTGCGTATTTTGAATCGAATAAACGCAATTCCATGAAAATTCAATACGAATGAATGGAAGTGCGCTCTTATAAAGTTACACTTGTTGTTTCGAAAAGCGTCTCCGGTCCACTTAGTCGAGGCGATTGTTTATTTCTTTTTTAGTGGTGTAAACTTTTATATATCCCACGAAGCCTTCGAGCACTTTGAAGTTGTCCAATTGAATTTCGGTCAAACTTTGGCCCATTTACCGCAACCAATCACCGAGAATACGCCCCCTCAGATATTTCCGTGTAAACAATCCGTTACTTGTTAAGGGATGGCGAAATGGGGAAAAAAAAGATTTTTTTTTTCATCCTTCGATCCTAATATAAAAAGGAGCTGGTCTAGACAATGGCATAAATTAACCCCGCAAAATCTTATTTGCCGAGTTGCCGGTTTTTTCAACATCATCCAAAGGATTCTTATTCAAGACTATGCTTTCATTTTTAGATTCACGTAAATAATATTAAAATTAATAATTACGTGAATTTTTATGAATATTTTTATTCACATATAGATACTATATAATTATTTGAGAACAAATCAAGTAAATTAAATTGCCTATTAACCCTAACGGGAAGCTTTTTCTATGGCCACGTTTATCCTACTTTGTGCTAATTACGTCGGATTTAACCATTTATCTGCGCACATACAAACATACACACATACATATATACACACGTGTAGTTATAAAATTCATATTAAACCATGAGACTATACTTGTGTAAATGAACGTATACGATTTTCAGATTAAATACTACGACGTAACCGCAGATTGTTATAAATTTTCATCTTTTTTTTTCCTCTCTCGTCTCTCTCAATAAGGAGAAAATAGCTCTAAAACGCTAAGCTCAAAAATATAATTTTGAAACTTATATAAAGCGTAAAGTTTATCAAATTTAATTACGGTATATATTGCGGTTTTTCTTAAATCCCTTTATAGCGATTTTATATTTAATAACAACGATCATATATATATATTATATATATAAAAATATTATATAAATAATAATATTCGTTTAAATTTTAATTATCTTTAATGTCTGCTTTTAGATAGATATATGAAAACATTTTATATTTTATAATAATAATTATATATAAAATTTTATCGTAAAATTGGTAAATTTAAGAAAAAAATACGAGTACATAATCATATACTAAGAATAGACTAATTTGACTTGTTTGTCCTTTAAAATTAAATAATATCAATATATTTAATATCTATTTTCAAACTAAAATATCATTTAAAAAAAATGAAAGATTGAAAAATTCTACTATAATTTTTAATATAATATAAAAAAATAATTATTATTTTTAATTCATTATATATTTCTATATAATTCGTTTTAGAAACAAATTTCTATTATAAATTTTAAACAACATAATATTAAAAACAAACAACGTACTTCAACATAATATATTAATATACCGAAAACGCATTGAATAAAGTTTGTTAATTTTTGATGCAATTACAGCATGCGTTAATTAAAATTTTGTTGCAATACACAAACGTGCATTAATTAAAACACGTTTCATACTTACAAAATATATACATATATGCATATAAATCGATATTTTATAATAATTAAAATGATAACGTGTATGTGTTGTAAAATAAAATATGTGATCCGTGAAATTGAAATAAAAAAAAAACACGAAATCCGTAGGCGAATATCAAAAATGTTATTATTTTTTTTTTCAGCAAACCCTCGATATGTGTTATCAGAAAATTCGGAATACGCGAAGCAAACAAATTTTTCAGCGTTGAATTATTATGAAATTTTGTCCTCTCATAATCCGTTTGCATCGATATATATATATATATATATATATTTTTTATATATAATATATACAATTCGAATTTTAATTGAAAAATACAACGCAGATTATAAATGGAAAATGATAAAAATAATAATAAAAAAAATGTACATGATAGTTTGTTTGAACATTTTCGGCGAGTTGCAATTTTAACGGGGTTTCGAAATGTGATTTTTTTTTAATAAATTTTTCATATTTTTATTATACGGTTATTTTAATCTTTTTTTTCGGTTTTAACGCATTCGTGTTTATCTATTGTGTGTATTTTTTTTTTGGGTTAAATGTGGTCAAAGTTTTTTTTTTTTTTGATAATTGTTTGCGGTTTTAATCATGTTATACGATGTTGAATAAAATTTTATATATAGAGAAAAATACTATTTTTTATTAAAGAGTTTAAAATATTGCTTATGCATAAAATTTTCCTTTGATATATTTAATAAATTTTAATTTATCATTTTTTAATGGTCGACGTTGTTATTTTTTTTCAATACCTGAAAATATTTGAAAGAAAAATTCAATTTTTTTCAGTATCAAATAGTAGCTGAAAACAAATCATGATAAAAAGGCTATATATATATATCACAAATTTAAAGGCACATTATCCATCAAAAACCATACATTGTATAATGTTTAAAAGTACTACCATAAAAAATATCGCATATTCAACAATGACCTAGGAATCATAAAATAAAATAAGAGTATTAATCATCAATCATTAGATCAAAAGTGTCACATATAGAAATAAAATACATATATGAATCGTGAAATAAGCTATAATATTTATATGAATTTTAATCTAAAACAGTTAACTAACAATGCTTTGTTATGCCATTTTTAATAAAGAAAAATATTTGAATATTGAATATAAAATTTATATTAATATTAATCAAATCTTATCGTGCCATTTATAAAATTCAATCAATATAATTAAAATTAAATCAATTAAAACGTATTATTAGAAAGGAAAATATAGTAATTTTAAACTCAAAATTAAAGTCTGACCTCTAACGAGTTATATATTGCCAAAATTTTATTTTTTTCATGGTAAATGACTACGTAGCGAACCTATCTTTTTAATTCAAGTATTTCTTTATGGCGCATTTCAGTACAAACTTCACTATAAAAAGTCGTAATTTATACAATAGCTGGGACAGTTTTAAAATAAAATTACGCACAACGCTGCTAAAGCACGCAATATATATATATATATATATATATATATATATATATATATATATATATATATATATATATATATATATATATTTGTACAAAGTTTTTAATTTGAAAAAATGTCTCTGAAAAGACTTTTTACGCCGCCTTAATTTAGTTTTGATTTTTTTCTTCTCCTCTAGTTTGCAATAATCAGGTACGTGTTTGTTGAAACCTGTATTTGCTAGCTAATTTTACGCGTTCTGCAGTCCAAATGTGCAAAACATGCGGGTCCCAGATATCCCTAAAATACCCTCGCATACAATACAAATATATTATATACAAAAAAAAAATATATATATATATATAGAAACGATATAATAATTTTAATTAAATTAAAATTTATGAACCAAATTGCGTTTTCGTATCAGTTTGAACGACGATAAGGGAAAAGATTTTTCCGATTGCTTTGAAAAGTTGTAGCAAACTCGTATAAAAATCGTTCGTTTATTTGCGGCGCGCGTATTTCTTTTCAGCACGGCGAAAGCTCGCTTTGTTCGAAAGCTGTTATATAATATTTATACAACAGACAATAATAATAATAATAATAGTAATATCTGGGTCATATTTAACGTCTACCATTGTATAAGTTTCGAGCAATCTAACGCCGAGTAATTTGCTTGAGAATTAAACATCGTCTCTAACGGACTGCCAACCGACCGGTCAGAATGTAAATTCGAGCAGAAATTCAATTTAAGAGATACGATCTCGCCATTTCGAGAGAGTTCTACATAAAAATTTCGCCTAAGTGTGTCACTATATAAGAGCTTTTATAAGCTCGTTTATATATATATTGCGTATTTGTGAATAGGGTTGCGTCTGATGATAAAAAAAGGACGATGGGCGTTGAAAGTGAACGCTTCTCTTCTTAGTGCTTTTGAATTGCTGGAAAACGCGGCCCCCGAAAACTGGGGTCTTGTAATGCAAATCGTCGACTTATAAACCAGAAACTACATTATCCGACCGTTGAGATAGACTCCGTGTATGCCGAGATGATCATTTGTCATCTCCGTTTTCAGTTTTCCCGGTTTTCTCCATTATTTCTTAGAGCTTTTTCTCTATGTATATATATTTCGTTTTCATCTCCGTGTGCGCTTTTGCGCGTGGAAAATCCGCGCAGATCGTTTTCGACTCGAGACGATTAATGAATCAATCCGGGCTTAATGTATTTTTTTTTACGATTCTACTCGATGTATATATTATATAGAGTAAAATTTTGAAATAAATGCTATAAATATCATAAAATAAAATTAAGTTATAACATTAGAAAATATTATATAAATAATGATTAGAATCTAAAAAGTAGTATTAAAATTAAACTTCTTTTATATAAATAAAACTAAGTTGTGCACTCTATTTAATTAACTTATATATATATATATATATATATATATATATATATATATATATATATATATATATATATATATTGAAAATAAAATCAATACAAATTAAAACAAAAACGTTTTATAGTGAATTTCTGTATTTTTTTATTAGAATATATTTATTATAAGAAATACATATACACATTTTTGTATATGTATTAAATATACTTATATTATCATAAATTTTATTTATTATGTATTTTTGTAATATATTAGAATCAATGTTATTTCAAATTAATGAACATAATATAGAAATAATTTATTAGCTATTAAGAAAAAATTATAAATGTCTTATATTATATGTATATAAAATTGAATTATTTTATATTATAGGATAGATTTTTATGATGAAATTTTTAAATCAGTTATTTTCATGCATATTTTATTGAAAAGCGGTTTAATATTCTATATTTTCATATAACTTTTCATTGAATACTTTGAGAAATACTAATTTAAATTTAGTCATATTGAATTTTTCAATTGTTATATAAAAATATGCACAGGAAATTTTTCTTGGAAAATAAAAATAATCCCTGAATTACGGAAAATTGAATAATTCCTTTACGTAACAATATAAAAGAATAAATATGGATTGTCATCCTTTATTTAAAAGCTAACTTTTCATATAGTTTATTCCTTTGCTGTCAACATTATTTGAATTCTTATAAGTTATTATTTAATAACAATAAAAATATAAACATATTATAAAAAAAATATACAATATTTATTTAATATAATTTATCGTGTATTATTTTTTTTATTAATTAATATCAATTTATACGAAGAAATAAAATATTTATATAATAATAATATAAGCGAAAATACCAAATGACAAGAGGAAAATTAATTGATAGATTTGCCCCGGTAAACAATAACAATATGATTGGTAATGACACGTGTATGAATATATAGATTTCATTCCAATTAACGCTTCATTACTATTGCCGGCATTTTTCCTATTTATTTTATTTTTCCTCCACCCCCAGCAAAAATAAATAAATAAATAAAACAAAGAGAGATGAAAAAATAATACGGGAAATACGATAAAGACGTTCAAAGTACGACCTGAACGGCCATATTTTTCTTGGGCAACGCAAAAACAATATAATAATTCTGCGTATTTTTCCGGTAAAAGTGTCAAAATATAACAAATTTGAAATTCAATCTCGTTTTTCTTTTTGCAAGGTGAAGGAGAAAAAAAAGCAGTCACAAAGTTCCCTATTTTTTCTCTATTTTTTTTCGTTTTTTTTTTTTGAGAAAGACATTCTCAACGTTCGGATTTCGTGCTTTCTTTCGACGAATTTGCCTTTCGCGCAAAACCAATCTTCGGTATCAAACTTTCGAACGAGCTTTACCTTTGATATGGAAATTTCACGACGTTTTTGATTGCGAATATTTGCCGTATGAAATCCACTTTCAAATGTGAGACGTCGATATTTTAAAGATTTTTTCCAAGAAAATAACGGCACCAAAAAAAAAAATACAATCATAACAATGCCAATTATAGAATATTTGATTTCACAATGAAAACAAGCGATTACTACATATAAAAGTTTGCCAAAATGATTTGATTTGTTTTAGATGCTTTTAATAAATACTCAATAATATCTGAATATTTAATATTATATATAAAGTAATAGTTAAAGTTTGTAAAATCGATAAATAAACCGTTTGCATATTGATCAATTATATTGTTTTAATTAAATGTCAAAATTATATAAAAGATAAAATCTTTTATAAATATTTATAAAAGATTAAATCAATATTTTTCAACATTTATTTAAAAATAATTTTAAATAATTAATTTAATTTCAACAGTTCACAGACATGAAAAAAAATAGAAACCTTTAAATTAAATTAATGAACAATAACTGTTCATATAAAATTATCATGAATTGTATTTTATCTAAGATATTAATAATAGATTATCCGAGCAAATTATATCTATATTACATAATGCACACATTACAATTATATTATATTCGTTTATGTACTAAATAAACATTAAATTCAAAGGCTTGCATTTCATCCAACGGCTTATACAAACGTGAAAGCTTTACAAAACAATATGGTTAAGTAACGAATCAACATTGGTCTGTAAAGGGTTTGCTAAAAGCTTTGTATAATATATCACTATACTTAATAGTAGACAATCTTAACCAGATCTACATATTATATATAATAATAATATATATATATATATATATACAAAATATGCATTTCGATATATAATTCTGAACGTTTATTAACTTGTTGATTTTTTTAATATAATTCAAATACGTTGCGTGTTCTTAAAAAACGTGCATCTAATATAGTTAAACGAGCATATGATATAATATAATATATATATATATATATATATATATATATATAATGTTAAATAGATATACCGCAAACATGGTCTGATAATAAAAGGATTTTCTCCAAATTTAAACATGAATCCTATAGGAAAAAAGGCACATTATTATTAGAAAATAGCGTGTTGCGTGCTCGAAAGCGCTAAATTGTTTCGTGTGTATTAAAAAAAATCTTTTTTTTTCATTTTTTTTTTTTAGGGGGATGGTTGACAAATTATAATCGGAATCGACTAAAATATATATATAAATATATATGTATAAATGAAAATTAGGATTATTTTTGGAACTGAGGTATTTTTAAGTGCTGCTCAGCCTTTTATTTTCATTTTTATTAATGACAGTCGAAATACAGTCTTGTGATGTCTTTGTTTATACGGTTTTATAGTCGTCTATTTTATTCTATTTTTTTTTTTTTGTTAGTGAAAGTGCTGTGGTTTATTTTATTTTATTCCATAGAAAATTCCCTTGTGACTTTATTCTTCCATAATATTTTTTTTTATTATTATATAATGTAAAGTTTATCTATGATCATAATTTTGATATTAAATTTATTTTATAATATAATAGAATATTTTAGAGAATTTTATATTATATTAAAAAAAAATAAACAATTTATACAATGCAAAAAATAATTACAGCCTGAGGATTCGATTCGTGACATTTTGATATTGTTTATATTCTTTTTATATTTTTGTTACTGGAAAATGTCATAAAATCATTCAATATTTTTGTATTATTATTATTATGAAAAAATAATAAATTAATTGAAATACAATTATTAAAAGTTTAATATTTCTTATTATTCTTATGCTATTTTTCAAATTTATTTTTTTATATCAAAAAAAAAATAAAGAAAATATTATATATATTGTATTACTTTATACTTTAAATATATATATATATATATATATATATATATATATATATATATATATATATATATATTCTTTATACTTTACGTTTTACTGAAAAAAAACAGACATGTTTGTCTTTCACATAAAAACGTCTACTTTTTCAAAGCTTAAAAAAAATCAGTGACTGTCAATAAAGTGTACATAAAGAACTCTAAAATAATAGAATAGTTTATATATATATATATATATATATATATATATATATATATATATATATATTATTATCTAAAAGTATCCTTTGTCAAATATTACTATACAATTTTCACATATATATATATATATATATATATATATATATATATATATATATATATATATATATATATAGAAAAATGTTCGGTTCATCGGTTTCTTGACCTGATTTTTAATGTTTATTGTATGAAACGTCGATTCAACACAGAAGTTAATGAAGCTGAAATTTCGGCTCCGACGATCTGAAAAAAAAAGGTTACATTCTGTTTAAACAAACTCGATGCGACACGAATATATATTATATATATATATATATATATATATATATATATATATATATATATATATATATATATATATATATATATATATATATAACGAGTATAAAGCTTTAAAATTATATTAGCAGTGGTGGACGGGGTGAAATAATATGGAAAAATAGATTAAAATAAAACCGTTAAAAGCGATTCGATTGTTTTTCAATTTTCCATTTCTTATTTAATTGTTTTCCGTTAGTTCGTCCGGTCGATTTTCCGCATCGGTTTTTCAATATCCGATGCGATTTTAATCCGCAAAACGGCATTAAAAGTTATTCTATTTAGAGTTTTTAAAACGATATATATATATATTTCAAAATATTTTCGATTATTATGAACGCTTTATATTATTTAATATTTGATATATTCATATTAATGCGACCGACTTTTATCACAATTAAAAATTATTTATTAAAAAGGGGGACGCAATGAGATCAATCACATAGATTTTCAAATTGATAGAAAAGCATTTTTATTCATTTTAAAAGTCATCGTTTGGAATATAAAAATTTACAAAAGAAAATAAATATCAAAAAGGAGGACATTTAGAAGAAAGCGTTTTTTATAAGAGGACGTAGTTTAAAAAAGGAGGACTGTCTTTTCTAAAGAAGAACGGTTGGTCATTTGAATGTTAATATATTTATTTTTTTAATCTATGAATTATTATATATATTCTAAATTTTATTTTTCTTTTAGTAAAATATAATATATTCTATAATAAATTTGTAAATTTATTAGAAAAATCAAAAATATTTTTAATATTGCAAATAGATGAAAGTATAATGATTTTTTCCATACAATAATATTATATAAAATAAACATGAAAAATGATTTAAATATATTAATTTCAAGAAAAATACATGTAATTCTATAATGATAATTATTATATATATATATATATATATATATATATATATATATATATATATATATATATATATATATATATATATATATATATATATATGAATAAAAATCAAAAAGGAAGACAGAATGAGAAAAACCGATTAAAATACGATTCGCCGCATTCCATTTCCTAATTTAAAATTAAACTCACACCCCATCCCTTACTTGGTTCACGGTCCGAATTAAAACGTATATAAATTTAGATGTTTCGTGTCGTTTTTGAAAAGGGGGAGGGGGACAATGGGGGACGGTCGAGTCGTTTTAACTGCGTTTACGCGTGTTAATATCGGGCGCGGAATTTATGCAATTTCTTGATATATCTAACCCGCCCCCCCCTTCTCTCCCCCCGGATAATAAATGATAGCGAAAGGCAGTAAACCGACATTTTACGACTACCATGTCGAAATCGCGCCCAACATCGAGATGGAAATTTATTTGAAATAATAATAAAATCGGGGTCGAAACTAAAAGCGGATTTCGCACGAGCGTTTAATTGCTGCCGATGGGGGCCACTTTAAAAAAAAACATACATCAATATATATAATTTATTAAAAAAAAACAATTTTTATCATCTATAATTAACAAATAATTGATTAATTATATTTATTAGATTTTTTTTCATATAACAATTTTGAACATTTGTATTTAACGATTGACGATCATTTCTTAATTAAAAATATTGATTATTTTTTAACACTTCGTAGAATTGAAAAACTCGTATTACACAGGAAAATGAAATGTGGTGGTTCTCTGTTGTCTTCCATGTCGTAGATTTAGAGTTTAAATGGTTGACATCAGATCTTTATATTTCCAATACAAAGCCTTTTCAGCATCATGTATTTTCAGCCACTGCTTGCTTCTGAATAAGATGTTGTTCTATTCTATATTTTATTCTCGATTTTTTTTTATTTATTGATGAAATTTATTCAATTTTATAAATTTCTAATATATAATATCCATATATTACATATTTTTTTCAATCAATATTATTTATATATTTCAGTTATATTGCAAAATATATATTTATAGCCTATTTTTATTTAATTATATTTATTATATATAATATGAAAATTTTAATTAGTAAAATTTGTATGAAATTCGATTATTAGTTTATCAAAAAGTATCATAAATTTGATTCAAATTATATTATAATTTAAATAATTTAATTCTAATTAATTCACATTTTCTTAATTTAATCCAAAATGTAAAATTTTAAGAGTATTACGAAAATTAAATAATTTTAAAACAATGAACGAAAAACGTATACAAAATAAATATACAACGAGAATATTTAATAATTAACCCGAAATATTCATATATATTATAATTTAATTTCATTACGAATAATTATCAAACATAATATTTTCCAAGAAAATAATACAACAAAATTAAATCGTCTAATTATGTTTAACATATATAATTCAACTGTACATAAAATATTTAATTACTACACGCATAAATTTTTAACTGTTATAAATATTTAAACTCGTATTAATACTTAATTAAAACATGTATTTTATACCGTTCTGCACTAAAATAGAAAAAAACAGAGTTTTAAACCTTAAAACAATTTTCCAAAAAAAAAAAACGTTATTTAATTCTACCCCATTTTTGTAATACAAAACATTTCAATTATTACTATTTTTTTAATATATATTTATATACATTCAAATTTGTATTTATTCGTGTAATATATATTCGAATTAATTTATATTCGTCGTAAAAATCGCTCGATCGTTCTCAATATTAAATTTGTATATATAAGTCTACGTCTATTTCTATCATTATCACGTTAGTTTACTGATATGAAAAAAAGTGATTTTTTTTCATTGTGAATTATAAATATGTCGTAAATCGAGTCAATACTCGATTTACGACACATCAGAAATTCGTTAGCTTATGTTGTGTTTGCTTAAATCATCGTTTATATTACAATAACCCGAATTCTGAGAATCGATAATATATTATCATATTATCATAAATATATTTTGTAAAATTTGTACGTTATATTGAACTGAGAAATGTGAAAATATAAATATTTATGTTATATTTTTATCTTATTTTGAATGAAAATGTTATGGAATATTTATTATAATTCTAATCAAATATACGATATTTAATCTAGTGATATTTTTCTATCCAATTATTATAATATATAAACATTTTTATATTTATTATATCATACATTTAAGCAATTATGTGTGAATAAATCCTTAAGTTATAAGTTAATTTGTGTGAATAAAATACAATAATCCAGATATTAAACAAAAAATATTTTTTATTAATTAATAGATTTTTACTTTCAATCTATTGATAGTGTATAAAAAGATTTATATTTTAAAATTTCGAATTATATATATTTAAAAATAATAAGGTCTTCCTTATGAATGAAAAATATATATTTAAAATGGAAAAGAATTTTTTTTATATAGATAAATAAATTGAAAAGAAAAATTCTAAAAATAATCTATATATATACAATATTTTTCACATTAATTTTAATAATTCAATAATTATAATAAAAACATCGCTTTTATATAATAATTTATCAACGAAATTTTTCTAAATTATTTTCAGCACGTATATTTAAATTTATTATTGGCTTCACATTAAATTATTACTTTTATTATTATTTTCATTCAATTTTATATATAAAACCTATTGAATAATCGACCGATACAAATAAAAAAAAGACATAACGATCTAGCAAAAAACAGAAAAAAAAAAAACGTAACCGAAACACTTAAATCGCATTATTATTTTTAATAACAGCACGGTTAAAATTTTAACGCACTTTCGAATTTTTACAGAGCGACCCTCGCTTTCTATTCTCGGATATGCAAATTTTAATACGGTCCTATTTTAAATTTGTTAAATCGGCTAACACTTTAATAGACTTCTTTAGCACAACGACGACGTAAAACGAGCGTGATTAGAATACTGAAAATAAAATATTCTTTTTCGTACACAGTTCTAGTTTGATTAGTTTAATTTTATTTATATTACATTTTGAATCGAGTATTTTTTTTTTTCACAACACATATTGATATAGAAGTTATATACTTTTGCATTCAGAATCTATTGAATAAAAAAAATTTAAATATCGTCAAATATATATATTTTTATATCATGATTTTCCGTTTATCTCCATTTGAAAATTAATGATCAAAATACACAGTAATTTTGGATTTTGTTATATAAAATATATCCCCTGAAGAAACTATCACTTCTTTCCATAAAATCTACCTCAACGATCAATTTTAAATTTTATAAATCTTTTCTTATAATAAGCTAAATTTTGTAGCGTTAAAATATAATAAATAAAATATAGCATCTGATTATATGAATTTACTTTTAATCAAACATGATTATTAATTATTTATAATTATATATATATATATTATTTATAGTTATATATAGAAATTATTATATTATATAATGTATATAATCAAACGGAACCATTCATTATTATAATTATATATAGGTAAGGCAAAACGGAAAACCAATTTGAGTATATTTTACACAAAACAACCACGACACAAGTATAATAACAATTATAACCCAAAATATCGCGCTGATCATTTATATACTGATAAGGGTTTGACATTATATGAATTACATAAAGGTATACATGTGTTTCTTGCAAAATAATATTTATAGGCTAGTGACAGATGGTTCTTAAGTTGTTACTTCTGTTTTTGACCTTATTGTTTTGAAAAATGTTCTGCGTATTTAATGGATTTTTATCTATATATTTATATATATATATATATTTTTTTGTTTATATAGGCAAGAATTCTAGTGTAAATTGTCGTTTGCATATATAGTCTAAATTGCCTGTCGCATCTAGGTTTAATCGTGATCGACTTCACGATCATGAAGACATCAAATTTAATGGTGCAATCGTATGAAAAGATAGAGGCGAAATATGACGACGACATCTGAACTTTCGTTCACTTGTGCGACAAGGAGGTGGTTTTTTCTTTTTTTTTTCTTTAAGGGAATGTTACAAGAAAGGGGGTGACACTGCGCGGTCGATAAGAGCGTCTGATGTGTGCCCTCACGACTTTATTTCCCATTTTACAATCTAAAAACGAGCGAAAACTTCTTTTTTTTCTTCTTCTTCTTCTTCTTCATCTCGCGCCGAGATAAAGAAAGCCTTCATATTTTTCTATTTTTAAAAATTAAAAATTATTACGGTCTTTTCGAGGACCGAATAAAGTTTTTTCTTTTATTATTATTATATACGTAAAATATATTTTTTTTTCTCGCTGGAAAATGTTTTATTTACCGTCGCTTTGCTCGCACAATTGTAATGAAATATTACGTCATAATTATAGTTCTAGCTTTCTTTACCAAAATCTGCTATTCTTTTTATAAAACTTATTTTCTCACTTTATTATTATTATTTTTCTTTTTAATACAGAACGATATTTTAGAACAAAAATACAAGAATAAGATGTGTAAATAACCTCGACTCATTTTATTAACTTGATTTGATACTGATTTGTTTATTTTTTTAACAAAATACTCTATCATTATTTAGTATTAGTGAGATAATTTAGATTTAATTTAACAACGAATCTTTAAATTTCACGAACACAATATGTTAGCACATTAACAAAGCGAGTAAATAAATATATTATATAATATATATGTAAAAAACCTTTTTAATTAATTCCAGTGCCTTTTTACAGCCCATTAACTTTGAAAATAAATTTTTAGAATATTTTTCCGAATGATTAAAATTTTTTCGGCGTTTTAAAATTGTATTCTACGACATACGAAAATCATTTTCTTTTTAATTTAACATTAATCATTTTTAAACAAATATAATATTTATAAATAAATATAAATTCTATTATCTGTATATTATTCAATTAAAAATTTATAATGAGCGAGATGTTTTGAGATTAACTTGAATTTTTCCGAAGTACCGAATAACTCAATTAACTCATTCGGAATTCGCTGATTTAAATTGGTTATTTTGAGCTTTGCGTGATTTATAGATAACATCTTATCCTTTTCCCGCTTTAATTGACAATCGTTTTATACGGCGTGTGCGAAAAATTTCACTCTTAAATAAATATATTTTTATTAATAAATAAATAAATTTGTAATGGGGATTTTTTATATTTTTTAACATTTTGGTTTTTGTCGAGATTGCAAATTGCAACTGCCGTTATAATCGTAGCTGCATGCCAAGAATACTAAAAAAAAAAGATGGGGTTCTAAGGGGGAGGGGGAGGAGCAGAGTCGAGTTTTATTTTTTCAATTAAACCATTTATGGTCTGTAAATTTGACCCACACCGTCCCCCCCCCCGGTAAATAACCAAGATGGCGGACCGAAAGCAAACTTTTATTATTAGCTCGGTCGTTTTTCACGTTAAAATTGCCAACCTGTTACGCGACCGACAATTTTTCCGGCGTTGTTATTATTGCGCGGATACTTTTTTTTCTTTTCCGCAGCTTTTCTTTCTATTTTTTTATCGCGACTTTTTCCACACACACACACATATATATATATATATATGTGTGTGTGTGTGTGTGTGTGTGCAATGATGCGCGCATATTTTTCTCGAACGGTATGAAAATCGACGTTCGACAAAAGATTATTTTCATTCTTGACATATTTTCCGACCGATTTATGAAGTAACGAATTTCATTTGAAGTTTTCCAGTTTTTTTTTTAATATATAAAGTTAATTATCAGCTTATTTAGACTCTTATATATGTGTGTGTATGTTAATTTATTTAATTCTGAAAATCTTTTATCATTATAATCGTCAAAAAATGAAGTATGACAAAAAAATTTTTTTTTTTAATAAATCTTAAGGAACAAAAATAAAATATCAGATTTTATGATAAATAAAAATCGGTTATTTAATATTGTAACGATTTTATTTTTCCATTTAATATTATTTAAATTATATAACAATTTCAATATAATAAATAAAAAAAATATATAAGTCTTTAAATGTAATATATCATCAGTTGTATATAAAATTTTGAAATTTTATTCTTAGCTATATTGTTTAAAATATTAACATATTTTCAATTATTTATCCTTTAATAATAACATATAATATTTCAAAAATATTTATATTACATTTTCAATTAATGCGACTAAAAATAATAAATAAATATTCTAAAATTTAAGGTTTTCAAAATTGATATTTTTTCACTATAAATGCGAATAAAAATTTAATTAAATTACAAATTGCTCAATACATTTAGTGGATATTTATATATTTTTATTTTCACCGCTCAGGGGTAAAAAAGGTTCCGTTCGTGTGCAGTCGGCGCGCACCATAAATATATGTAAAAAAGGCGGGGGTAAAAAAAAAAGAAAATTCTACCGGCCAGGGGTGGGAAACATTCGTATGATTTGTGATTAGCAAGTAAAATGAGTCGTTTTATGGTAGGTGTTGCGTTTACATGAGAAATTATTATTAATAGCGTTCGTGCTGCGAAAACAAAATTTTTGCACCGAACCCCTTTTTCGCTCCTATGTAAAGGTATAACGAGTTATTTTCGCTGAATAAATATCTTCGAAAAAATTACACATATATATAATGTGTGTGGAAAATAATTTTTTGAAAGGTTGTAATTCTGAAACAACGGAAAAAATATATATAAAACGTCCGAAATCGTAAGCAGAATTTTTATAAAACTCATTTTATACGAACGCGTTATCAACAGGTTGATACGAAAATTCGGTACAAATGGAATATAATAAAAAAAAAGACGGTTTAATTATAATGTGAGAAATAATGTGGATTATGTAATGGGAATTGAATTTGTCGTCGAAAGTTTGAGAATCGCTGTTCATAGCAGTCACAATGCACCCTCTGCAAATTATTGTAGCGCACTTTGAGCTTTCTACAGGATTTCCTTTTGAATCACGTGCGCAATTATAGCACTTTTCACATGTTTTCTAAACTACTAAAGCGATATATAAAAGCTCAGTGAAAATAAAAACGATTATAAAAAAAACATTTAAAAAATATATATTTCTTTTCAATTTTATTTCACGTCGATAATTTTATATTCAATATATACATATAAATATATTTAATATATAATTTCAAACATCCACTTGACAAAATTAAAAAGTGTGTTTGTGTGCCCGTTTTTCTTTCGTCTTATTTTCCACGTCTTCGTTTCTATTTTATGTAAAACGTGCACTTGATGTGCACGCGTCACTCATCCGGGAAATGAGTTTCTGTTTCCTTGAGCTTTTCGTCTCTAGCGCTTTCCATCGTCGCGCCGATGAAAAATACCGGAAATAAACCTTTACTGGAAACGAGACCACTTCTTGTAAACACGTCGCTTTCAAAAGACGACGTCTATTTTTATTCGTCTCCTTTTTTTCTCAACTCGAATTGTCCTATTTACCTATTTTTACGCGTCAAGCACCCGTGAAAATTATCATTATTTCGCAATAAAAATATTCTTTATTTTTTAATATAAAATATTTTAGATATATAATATATACATATAAACTTCCAGAAATATATACTGTATATATTTTAAATCCTTCAAAAATAAATAAAATATGAAAATATATTAACCCTAAAAGGACTACCATACTATCTATTAATATTTTATTTAATATAACAACATTAATAATTTTTCAGATTAAAAAATGAAAAATAATTTTAATTTACTTAAAGACGTAATTAAGTTTCTCTATAAAGATTTGTAATAAGGTTGTTTTTTTCTTGTTAAAATAATACAATAAGATGGTGATTTTTTTTTCTCGCCAGCAAAAGAAGATAATCCTCGCAAGCTGCGAAACGTTCACAACTGAAAAATTGGAAATGACGTCAATAAAAGTATAACTGGAAAAGTTTCGGATTACATTTCATTATAACTCAGAAGCTAATATTTAAGACTTTTTTTTTACAGCCGAAGCTTAATTAAGACATCGAATATTTCGTAAATGTAATTAATGTAAAAAATTTGAAACTTGACACTAGCATTCGTTCGTGATGCTCGTTAATAAGTAAAATAACGTAAATGAAAAATTGTCAATAATTACGTATTTTTTTTTTATTAATTAATAATTTTAAAAAATATTTTCGCCTTTATAAGTTTTTCTTCTTAATATTTTTTTTTATAATTAAAATTTCAGATATATTTACTGAAAAATGTATTTTTTTTCGATTTTATCACAGAAACCGCTTTTATTTTGGATTATTTTTATAGACCATCCATTACACAACTTATATATATATATATATATATATATATATATATATATATATATATATATATATATATATATATATATGTTAAACGATACACGAAAAACACATATATCTCTTCACAATCACCTTCTTTACTTTACGGTCAATTAAACACGAAAATTACTCTTGTAATCTTGGTACAGTTTATCTACAACGGTTCTAATTCCGAGGTTCCGGATAACGCGCAGTTTTCTTCTCAACGCCGTATCAATATCCGAAAACGTTGAAAAGTGACGGAAAATTCAAATGTTTATCACACTCGATGTGTTTTTCCTTTCTCCATCCAACACCCCCACCCCACACCCCTCCGTTCCCCTCGTCTCGCGTTGAAAAACTTTTACGTCGACGAAATTTCCCAGGGAGGCTTTTTGAAAATTCGAAATCGTTTCCATTTCGTCGTCTGCGTCGTCGCCGACGCCATTTTTGGATACGCAGTTAAACTTTGCACAAATTAAGATTTCATCAAATCTCTGCAATGGAAATTCTTTTGTGATTTTCCAGAACAAATTAGGGAAGTTTTCATGAGATGGTCGTCGTCGCCTCCGTTTCGTATAATATTTCATCTTCAAATTCGATTTCTCCAGAGATGATTTAAATTTAACGGGCAAAATATGCTAGTTATGAAATCTATATGCGAATTTTTATATACGTCGCTAAATTTTATATTTAAAGTTCAAATATTTAAATGCATACATTAAAACAAAAATATATAAATTAAACACGAAAGATTTATATAATAGTTTTTATCATATCTTATAAAAGATTCAACGGGCGAATTTTCGCAACATTAACAATAAAATATACTCGTATTTACATAAGCGCGTTATGAATAATCTGAATGTGACGTTTATAATACTTTAATTTAATCACATTACGGAAATGCACCTTTGTTTGTTGCACTATTTCGTAATATTATTATACGTGAATCGTTTTTGTATTCGCAAGGAAGTGAAATATTATCGTGTTTGTTGGAAAACTTTGTCCAGAGGCGTCTGCGCTAAACATTACTTGAACTTTGCATACTTCATCTACTCGCTTTTATATAATAATAGTACGTGTTGCTGTTAGAAATTTGACTTTATCTGAATTTAACGTACAGCCAAGTTTATAATACAAGAGGCTTCTTAATAGTTAAACACATTATTGAATAGATGAATGCGCTTTACAAGCCTCAAAGTATTGATTAATTTTGTATTACATCGGTTGACGTCGTTGAAAAAAAAACGTTGACTTCTATACATTTAATTTTTTTTTTTGAAATACTAATATACTATACATTATAATAAAATTTCTATAAAAATATTTATGAAGTTAAATTTACAATATAAATATTAAATAGTATAAAAAAAATAACTGAAAAATATCAACATAAATTATTGAATATTATATATTAAAGAAAACGACAACATTAATTATATTTTTCGTACTAAATGTAAATATATTTTTATTCGTATAATTATGAAAATGTTGAACGTCGTAAATGTAAATAATTTATTCGCATTTAATGCATATGTATTTATATTTATTTATGTTTATTTTTCATATATACATACACTCAATATGGGGTGAATATGACGTCCCGAGTTTATTTTCTGGTTTTCGCGTCGAATTACATCATTGCACGGTTTTTATTATATTATGTCAGTAAATACGGTATAAAAAATTATAATATATTTTATATAATTTTGAAAAAACAGTCATATTTTTAACACTTTAATATTATATATAGATGATATATATAATTAAATTTAAAATATTAGTATTTATTTTATACTTTGAACATTGACAAACAACTAAATTCCATCTTTTATCTTTCAAAATAATACTTCCATTTTATTGATCTTCGTTCAATCGTTGACATTTTACAACTGAAACAAATTTTATGACACATTTCAGAACTATATTTCTTTCTTTTTTAAGTCAAATATAATATATCAAATTTATTATTTATTTATACTTAGTAGCTTTTAGACTAACCTAGAAACAGTTAACTATTTTTATATCTAAAATATTATTTAATATATTAAACAATTTTCTATGAGTTCAAATTTTAAAAATTCCGATTATATATTTAATTTATAATTAAAACATAACGGAATAAGTGTTATTATAAATGATATTTGACATCTTTGATTCGAATATATTAAAATATGCACGTCATTTATATTTCGCACGACCCTCTTTTTTACACGGTCATACATATAAATTTACACGGTAAAAATTCGCTTGTTTCATAATAACGGTTACGTTTAATTTTGCATTTCAGTAATCCACGATTCATCCCTCCGATTTACATTATACGGTAATTCGGCAATGTTTCAAACGAATCCAGGGGGAAGGATGAAGCAAAATATATTTAAAAAAAAAATACAGTATATAGCGATTATTACCTTTGAGAGATTTGCCAACCCCTAAAAAATAAAGCACCCCGAAAAACGTAAATGAGAGTATTTGATCTTTGACCCGTGCCGAACATTCAATTCCGGAAAACGCGCTCGCACTTTACATTTTTATTAACATCATTAAAAATGTACGTAACGTAAAATTACACACGGAAAAATAAAATAAATAAATAAAATACCTTAAAAATATATACATATATATATAAATATTTGTAATTTTTAAGACGCGACTAAGCTCAATGAGACGGGAGGGACGAGGGGTGGAAAATGTGTAAATTAAATCGTAATTTTCCCTTATCTTTTTTCCTTCCCCTCGTGGCGTTTCTTTTTTACGTCTACGCCGTAGCAAATTTGAAGTTTTGCAAAACATATGTTGTGCGAAAAAGTTTTCGTACAAATTACGAACTTTTTAAAAATTTCTCGCCGTTTATTTTTTCAAATTATTTACATCTTTCTTTTTTTTCTGAAAAAAAAATATAAAATAAAATAAAATAAAACTTTTTTTTTTTCAATTATAATATAAACATATGCGACCAAAAAGGGTGTACAGTTGAATATGAATTAAAAAACATTTTTCGTACAACGTTGCATTTACATAATATATATATAATAATATTGCAAAATATTTATATTTCTATACAAATCTACGACACTACTATGTTTATTTTATTCATATTATTTTTACATAGAAACGTCTATATATTTATTTCACTCATATTTTTATATAACACATTCGTAGACGAAACGGCTATAGCCGTCTAAGAACTTACGCGGACGTAAAACGAAACGGTTACTTCAACGGTCATTTTTTTTTTTTAGAAAATTAAGGAAATCTTTTTTTCTGTATGGTTTTTGAGCCTACGTTACATTTCGTGTGTCCGCGAATGTGTTACATATAAAATATGATTATCATCAAACAAAAAGAATATCAAATATTTTGTTTATTTTATATGTAATTTAAATAGTTTATATAGAATAAGAAACAAAGTTTATATAAATCAGAAAAATAAAACTTTTGCTCTATTTACTTTTAAACTATATATATATATATATATATATATATATATATATATATATATATATATATATATATATAAATTTTAAGACAGATATTTAGAGCGGAAACTTTATTTTCAAAAGCGTTTTTAAACGGTAATCGATCGTGAAACGCTTCCGGGTTAAATCCGTGAATCGCAACGGAAAAATAAATGAAAAATAAATTTATAAACCTTTCAGATGTCGAGAAAATTTAACATCATTTAACACACACATTATTAATTATTAGCAATCGATTATTGGACAAATTGCGATTAATTCGTTGCTTATGTTGCGGTTGACATGTATGAAAAATGTATTCGTGATTCGGATAACTGTTGGCGAATTATATACGAGTCGGTCGTTGCAGGGTTAAAAGTTTACACAGGAAACGGGAGCCGCAACGGTATTAATGTCTATTAGGGGGATTTGCGTGTGACACTATCGCGATACAACTAACCAGAAATAACACCGCACATTTCCTCAACACTTTATCCAGATCAACTTCGTAGGAAGACGAAAATTGAGGGGGGTTAAAACGACCCCAAATCTTGACAAATATCATTTTCGCATTCGCCCTCCAACCCTTTAAGGTCGATTAATTATTTTCGCGTGTCTACATATTATAGATATCGATAATGTATGGTTCGTTTTATATTATATATATATATATATATATATATATATATATATATATAGTTCTAATTTTCATGACATAACCCTAAAAATCACTTTTAAAACCATTTGTAATTTTGCGTGACAGGATCAAAGTATGCCATTTTCTTTATTATAATAAATTTCATAAATATTTTCCCATCTATATTCAATTTTAAAATTGGTGACATATTCTATATACGAAATTTTCAGAATTCATATTATAGAACCGCATTTCAAAGGAATAAATTCACTTTAGTCAATATTCAACTTTTCATCCCCTATAATAAAATTGTATACACATAATATTGTAACATAAATAATATAAAATATAGAAAAAGATGCTGCATTCTAATATTTTATAATAAATACAATTTATTTAAAAAAATAAATCAGTAAAATAAATATATACAAATAAGATATCAAATATTCATATATATTTTATCAATATAGCAATTAATAATAAACATGCTTAATATTAATAATTTTTCATTTAAAAAATAGTTTATTTCATATTTTTAACATACACGCATATATATTTATAAATAAATATATTTTTATTACACAATATTATATTATATTTCGTACATGGACAAAAATAATAAAATGTTATAGAATAAATAATGCGAAAAAAAAAAGATTTTTATCTACAAATAATCCTGAAACTAGATCCTTCGTGTTGATGTTTTAATACTATTACCGTGCAATAAAAAAAATGTACCGTTGTAAAACTATAAATGTGAAGGCTGCGACCCCTTCAAACATCACCCCTGTTACTTTATTGCTATATATTATAGAACGATATAAAAAATATATATATATTATAATATATATTAATGTAACGCAGAGACGTGTTTCGTGATTTCGAAAAGCGTTTAAAATATAATTTTTAACAATTAAATTAACAATTACGCCGACGTCGCGTGAAAATTTCGCATATTTTACTGGGCCACTTATTTTTTTTTTTCACGTATTTTAAATGTATTATTACGATTTTTGTCGTCGTGTTTAATTTTAATTGCTACATTAAAATCGTTGATATCTTGATATTCTTTTATATATACACACACACATATATATATATATTAATTTATTTTTTTTTCGATTTAATACCGGCTACGGTTTCGCTTAAAGAAAATGTCGTTTTTATCAAAGAGAAAAATGCCGGTAACAAATCCGGGGATTTTCAAAGGACACTTAATGACCCGATCCAAGTTAGTCAATGTAAATATAGCCTCGTGTAAGTATAATTGCGTAATCCGCAAATAGAACTTTCACTAAAAATAATGTATATAACGTGCAAGATCAAATAACGGTTCGCGGTCCGTATTATTTGATTCGCAATAATTTTTTTTTTTTATTAAGGATATATTTTTTGAATTATATTTCTCTTTTTAATTTATATGATAACATATTATATATTATAATCTATCTACAAATTAATAAATCTTTAATTTTAAATCAATTTCTTTATTAATTTTTATCAATTTATTTATTTTCAATATTAATTAATTTATTTACCAGAATAATAAATATAAAAACAAGTTATAATACAGAATTCTGCCATTATTTAATAGGCACTAGAATTTAATATATACGGAATATTACAACTAATAAAGATGTTTATTTTAATTTAAAACGAATTAAAATTTTAGTAATACATATAATTTTTATTAAATAATAATGATTTATCACTTTAAAAATAAATAAATATTTTTATCCGTATCCGTGTAAAGAATGAAAACAAATTGACGTTGAAAATACTTGATATGTAAAAAATATTAAAAATGTCCCATCGTTCAGACCTTTCGTCGCCATTTCTATTTTTCTTCTACGCTCATAGTTCAAACTTTTTTCTATATATATATATATATATATATATATATATATATATATATATATATATATATATATATATATAATAGAGCTGTTTTTCATGAAAAACACGTGCAGACAATTCGTCATTGTAGCGCATTCTAACGTTCATGCACAAAAGAACATACGTCGAGGTTTTTTATTTTTTATTTTTCAGTGTAAAAATAAAAAAAAATGCTGTAATGTAAAAAATGTAAATCACTATTTTCAGAATCCGAGCGTGAACATGCACATTTTAGTACGTTTTTTTTTCAATGGTCGTTTTTGTAATTTTTCAATGCATGCTACCGAGATTTTCGTATATTTTATAATATAATATCGGATTTCGATTTTTTTTCTTCATGTTACAGGTGTGTTTCAGCGTTAAATAACCGTAATTACTGCGGTTTTTTTTTATTTTTATTTTTTGTTCGTTTTAATACGTTTTTATTTTATCGTTCCAATTGACGGTGTGATTTTTTTTTTATTCAATAAAACGTTCTTTAAATGCTCGACATTAAAATTCATGTATTTAACATTAAAAATATATATATTTTTACAATTCAATATAAATAAAAGAAATAATAGATCTAATCGTAAAATATAACGAAATAAAATAGTCTGAAATAACATATTAAATTGATAAAATAATAACTTTTTCTACTAGATATTAATTTCTATTTCAGAAAGAAAACTAACTGTATTTTTAAATATCGAATTTAAACTTCAATAATTTACTTTTATATAAATAAGAAATTACAGACGATTGAAACTTTCTTTATTGTAAATACATTTATATTTAAGAATTTCTTTTTAATTATGGTCTTAATTATATTATTTCAGCAGAAATGAATAAAATTTAAGTAAAACTATTTTTCATGTAAAAAATAACGAGTTTATAATTACATATCATTATTATATATGAATATTTTTTTCATAGAAAGTATTGGACTTAAATATTAACATATCTATTTTTAATTTATAGAGAATATAATTAATATATCAGATTTTTAATATACATAAATTGTAATAATATGTATTAATAGAATTAACTTTAAAAACTGAGAAAGTTGCGATTGTTCTATATTTTTTTTTTGTAATTTAGCGATTTTAAATACAAAATTGAGAAAAGCTCTAATTATTCTATTCGCTATTTAATCATCGAGTTTATATTTTAGAATTTTAATAATTTATGATCAATAAATAAAAAATATATATAATATAATAATTATGACGACGATTTTATTTTATAACAATTATAACAGTTAATTTTTGAACCGTATAAAAATTCGTACAAAAAAAAAACAAAATAACAAATTATTTTTCTATTTTAAAAAATAAATATTTATTAGAGGGATTTTTATATCGCAACTTGTATAGAAATAAAATTAAATGTGACGCGTCGACGACACATCACATTTAAGACGCTGAACGACTTGCGCATAAAAGCGCTTTTCCTGAAACAAAGTAAATCTACTGGGAAATTTAGGAACAACAGCTGCTCAACGGGGACAACGTGTTATTATTATGATTGAAAATTTATATTGAAAGGTCCAATGAAAACTGCTAAAACAACGTCCGACCAGATTTATAATCTATTTATCAAAAGATGATAAATAATTCAGTTTTATAAAGAAGCAATTATTTATTATTTTTTGTCGTATGATAATTTTATATATATATATATATATACATATTAAAATGATTAATAAAATTATAAACGATGTTCGTTTTGTAGTTAAATATTTCCTTTGTTATATAAAAAAATTCTCGGTTAAGATCAAAAGAATAGTTTTATCGGTGCGTCTTTTACGCAAAATTTATCGATTAAAATACGAAAGGAAATTCTGCGTTTTCGTCGTTTAAAATTAAAGATTAATTCATCTGTGAAAGCATTAGAATTTCATTAAATGATTAATTTGATAGTTTATGATTATATTATAAATAATTTTAACATATATAATTAAAATTATATACCATAATTAGAATTTTATCATTACAAATTCATATATTTATTAATACTTTTGAAAAATATCTTTGACCTTCATTAATATACTTATATCTTATTAACTGAAGTATTGTATTAATCAGACTTAATTAAAACATTGGAAAATGCTAGATTTTAATTCTAGATTATTCAGACTGTTATACTAATCGGAATCATTTGTACTAACAATTTTAACTGCGGTCAACATTTTAATATTATATTGTACAATTTTTTGATTATATATCTATATTTTTATTAAAAAAATATTATTTTGACATTTATATTGTAATCCGGAATAATTAAATTTTCACCAAATAATAATAATAAAGTTGTATTAATATAGGATAAATATTTACAGATTTATTTTTTTTCAATCTAAATTTAACCATTCCGAGTCAAAATTGACTAATATTTTATATGTATTAACAAAGTGTTCAATACGAAATCCTTATAAAAACCACTTTTTATGATACAAATCAAAACCGTACTATAAATATTGAATATGTAAATAATTTAAATTAAAATTTTAAACGATTTTATATTTTTTATAATATATTCTTAAAAATGAATGGCTAATTTATAGATTGAACGTCATGTTTTAAGTACGGATTGAGTGCAGTGTATTGCGACAGTCGCCGACGGGATAATTTATTTGGATTATCCCATGAATTCCGGAGACTGTGGTGTGACGACACGTCCCCGGGGATGTCCGCGTGACCGGAATGCACATTTGGTCCTTGGGAAAAGCACTGGGAAAAGCAAGGGGAAAGCGGGCGCAGGAGGGCACATCTCTGGAAAATGGGCGGAAATAGGGTGGCACTTCCGCTGATTCCGTATGCAGATGCCGAGGACAACGCCCCCACCGTAACGATCCCTTAAACTCGACTCACCCTGTATATGGGTACATTGGTGTTAAAAAAAAATATATATATATATATATATACGAACATCGACCTGTACAAAATTGCTTGCTAGTTTATCGCATAAAAGTCAATCAATTTAGTATTCGAATCTCGATTGGAACAATATACTATATATATATATATATATATATATATATATATATATATATATATATATATTTAACACCTTTTACAGTATTATGAATAATAATTATATTAACATTTTACATGTATGTGATAATTAGTGGTTTTATATAGAATATATGAATTTATTTAACAAATTTCTAAACCTTAAAGAAAACAGTACGTCAACATTTCAGAAGTTTTATTTAAAAACGATATATTGAAGTATATTAATTTACACAATAGTTTTATCGTTTCATATTTATAGAGATTAAAAATTTTAATTTTAATAATTATTCTTATAAGATTGTCAAGTTTACATTAAAAAAAATAAGTTTCAATGGTTTTAGATTACGCGGTTACATACTAATTTCAGATAAGAAAATCTTATCGCTATTTAAAAGGAAAATTTACACTTTATAATATTATACAGAAAAGGCGTACGAATTTTTTACACAAAAATTAACATAAATAGATATTTCCACATATCGAATTTTCACATTAATCCAAGCGGTGATTGAAAGACACCTTTCGAGTGCAAATATTTTAAATATTAAATCTAATTAATAATGAATATGATAAATTAAAAATGAAATAATTAATTTATATATATATATATATATATATATATATATATATATATATATATATGAATGATTTAAACTATAAAAAAATAATATTAATAATGAACTATTATTATTATACTTTAGTCAAGTTAACTTACTTACAAATGAAACGAACAGGGCGTGAATATTCGATATCGCATTATCTCACATATATTACATATATAATATATAACAATTATACTATTGATTTATTTGATATTATTTTTTTATTGTATATATATATATATATATATGAAAAAAAATCAAAGTATGAATGAATATTTTTACATTTTCATGCACAATAGTGTAAACACCCATAGTGTTCTTCTCGACCGGGGATTCCGTTCACATACTCCCGTGATACCACTTAACGAGTCGCTCGAGCAAACAACTTAAGGGTGCGAGTATCCATAAGGGTGTGAAGGGTTTGAGGGTTGGGAAAAAAATGAAAAAAAAAATCGGTACGTCTGAAAATTTTTTCCCTGGAAGAAACGATGCATCGTTCTAGAGACGGTTACGAATCGTTTAATGTCGCTCGAAACGATACGTGAGCTTCGTGAATGCTTTCCACAATGAGCTTTTCCGATATTATGGTCAGACAACTCGTAACTTGGAATATATCCTTCGATTTATTCCCCACTTCAATTTGCATAATATTCGATTTTTTATATTTTTTTTCCTCGTCCAGACGACGCATATATGGAATATTCGAGAGGATTTCTCTTGTTTCAATTTTATTACTTGTATACACACACACATACACACACACACACATATATATATATATATATATATATATATATATATATATATATATATATATATATATGTATAAGAAGTGAAGGTAAAGCAATTTTTTTCGTCAAATTCAACTTTATTTTCACAATTTAATCTTAAACGATCTTTATAACTCAAAATATAATTCAACTTATTACTATATGATTTTATGAAAAAAAAACGAACAAATTTTTCTTCAATTTTGACAATACTTTTGCAAAAAATAAATATATAATAAAATCATCTGTACTTCTAATGCTTTAACACACACGATAGACATGTTAAATTATTACACGAATCCACTAGTAATAGAAAATATAATTAAAATTTTATAAATAATATTATATTTAAAATGTAAATGTAAAATTATAAAAATGTATACTTTTTAAGGTAACAAAAGAGTATAAACTTTTAACCTTTATATCGATACCAAGAAATTTCGCATCCATCAAAGTAAAGATATATGAGAAAATATCTATATTTTATATAATATATAATAAAATAAATTATTATAATTAACAATATTATATAATAAAATAAAAATAACAAAATAATGTTTTATATAGTATATTTGCATTAACTATGTGTTATCGTTTTACCTTTAATATAATATAAATATATATTCATGTTGAATATATAATTTGAAGATATTATTATTTTTATAAACCATGCCCATATTTCAACATAAGTCAAAGGTTAAAACAATTATAAAATTAAATTTTCACCAATTTAATTATAATAACAATTTCTATTATTAATATATATATATATATATCAAATATAATTTTAAATAACTACATTACGTAAATATAAAATTATTTTATAATTTTATCCGACATAACAAAATAATTTGATTAAAAAAATATATTACCGAAAAGATCATGCTTTAATTTAATATATATATATATATATATATATATTTTTTTTATTGAATAAAAAAAATTCAAAATTTTTGCTAAATTATTGCTTAAATAATATTAAATTTCCCTTTTGTATGTCACGGAAAAACCGTACTGGTTCGTATTGTGCACACAATATGTAATACTCTAGAATTTCGATAATCCGGCACCCATGGGAATCGACAGGCAATTTCCGGATTTTCCGGATTATTGGACATCATTCTAAGACATCCAATTTTTTTTTATTCCCCATATGTAAGAAGACTACAATATCGACATACAGATAAATATACACATGTGCATCGATACATAAATACACACACACACATATTTTAGAAACTTGTCATATATATATATATATATATAAATATATATATATATATATATATAATTTTAATAAATTTATTTTTCTATATATCAATTTTTCTTATATACGATGATAGTTGTAATTTATTTTGATTTTGGGGGGGGATTAAATTTTTTTTTCAACCTATATATTGCCAAATTAACGTCATTACACGATCACAGTATAAATAATATAAAGATAAATGGAGATTTCGCGTTTTAAAACGCAACTTCGTTGTTTATTACCTGTGGGCGGTGTCGATGTTTAATGGTGCATTAACAGCTATCTCCCTCAACAGCGATATTCTTTTAAATATATATATTATTTCTATATTTATATAATATATATATTTATACATATAATATATATATATGTAAAAGTCATTAAAGTGTCTGTGATATATTTAATTTTTTATTTTTATTATTGTTACAGCTCTCGTCGGTTTAACTAGTTCATATTATATTTTTATTGAAGTCGAGTTTAAATTATGACAACACGTGTGTTTCTAATAAAATTTTACCTTAATAAAAAATGTGATAATTTTTTATAATAAAAATTGTTTTTTTTTTTTAATATTATTTACAATATTATAATTCTAATTTTTATTGTACAATATAATATATATATTTCATTATAATTTATTCAATATGTATTCAAATAGATAATTTATGAAATTACTTTCCTGTGTTATATTAAAAAAAATTGATTTTATGTTATATAATTTTAAGATTTTAGAATTAACGTACTTTTGACAAGTTGAAGATTCATGACAGACATGTGAAATTTGCGGCTTTAAAGTCTCATGTGGCCATTTTTGGTATTTTATATATGAAATGTATATATTTTAACGCAAATGTAGAACCATTTTTTGTCAATATGATTACGATCAACTTAATTACGCTTAAATGTCTAAATATTTTCAAAATCATAATAAGCTGATTTTATACTTTTTTTTTATTCAATGTTGCCCTTATGGGCAAAAAAGTTCTTCGCCCTTAATTTAGAATGATGAGTATTGAAAAATATATTCATCAATATATATTTATTATTTATATATATAAAATATATATATATATATATATATATATATATATATATATATATACATGATAATTACTAAATTATATTCGTATATCTTATAATGAAAAATTCATATTAATTCATGAAAATCAATATTTTAAAAATGTAGTTACACGAAAAATATCTCATTAAATTGCAATAGATACTGAGAATCATCGCTTCGTTATATTCAGACCAATCGTTTTAATGAAATCGTTATATCGGAATATTTTCATTATTTTTCATACGAAATGCACTTATATCCTTTGACTTTCTATCGATTCACACATATATATGAAAAAAAACATAGTTTTTTTTCACGTGATTTAACTTATACGTGCACAGTTGATCCATGAAGCGTCACGCCTGCGATAAGCGATTCGTAATTGTTGTTTATTGGCCGTAGCGGAAGCAGGAAACTTTCGATCATTCTCCTCGAATGGTTTCTGAGCTTTGGCCACGTGCTAGTGGAACGAGAAAGACTTGTTATATATATATATATATATATCCCTCTACATATAATAAAACACCGTTAAAGGCTTCCACGGTCGGAATATAAGAGAAGTCTAAGGCGTCTGTTGAAAACGTCGCTCCCTCTTCTATCCTACTTTTTCCCCCTTTCCCCTAGGAACTTTTAATGGGATTCCGTCATGCGAGAATCGTTGGAAAACCAGCTCGTGTGCTCATAGCTCCGTTCTCTAATTTGACACAATTTTTCGCAACAGTTCACAAACTTCAGCGACGAAGCGTTAAAGCTATAATTTAGCCCAATGGTTCAGATTATCGTTTTAAATATTGCCATGGTTCGTGTAAATCTTAGATATATATATATATATATATATATATATATATATATATATATATATATATCCTACACAAGAATCTTTCACATTTTTTATATATTAAATACGTAGAATTCCAACATGTGTATATAATATAGATTTGTATTATATTTTTGCATCATCAAAGGTGTAAAACTAACAAGCCGGCTTTACCAAAAGCGAAACGAACATCAAAGTTTTGACTTTGAATATGAAATAAATTGTTAAAGTTGTCCGAAATATGACAATAAACGGAATTACGTAGGAATAGAAAATTATACGAAATTCATAGATATGAAATTTTATATGAATTTTCCTTGACCTCGTTATAATTAACATTTTTTTTTAGTTTTTTGTAGGAAAAAAAATTGACTTGTCACTTTTGAGGATTTAAAATTTTAATTGTAATAAATGTGCTGAAATGAAAGTAAATTATTGAATATATATATATATATATATATATATAAGACAGTCAGTAGTCTTGCGTGAATTGTAGATCTTTCAGAGTAGTTCAATTTATCACCGTCAAACGGGCGATGTAAAAAAAAACGAATTTTCACTTTTAAACAAGATTTCTAAATTAACTGAAAAAAAAAACGTTTCAGTTTACAGTATTTTCACGGTATTTGCATTGAAATTTTCACTGCGAATAACGTGTTTGAAGCTCTTTATTTGACTTGTCGACAATATTTCGCAATAAGAATAATGGCAACGAGTTGCATTCAACGAAAAAGCAAATTAATTTTCATAGTTTAAATTAGTCTAGGTTTAAGATAAAGAAGACAAATGTCCACTTGTTAATTCGTACAAATATATATATATATATATATATATATATATATATATATATATATATATATATATATAAATATACGAGTTACGTCGTTAAAAATTGTACGAAAAGTAAACGAATAAATTTATTTTTATTTTTTTATATAAAAATTGATCATTTTCGATATTAATAAATACAGATTAACCGAGTTGTGTGTCTTCGAATCATTATAGACGATATATGTGAAAGGATCGCTGTCATGTCGTATCACAATATGACATGAATTTAGCACAATGGGTATTGATTACTAACAATCTTGTTCTATGAATCAATTCCTAGATATCGCCCACGCCCTTTTCGGAAACGACTAAGATATCACATTCTATATAATATTGAAAACTATGTCACGAACATATAAAATCGACATATCTCACTAATATATATTTAATATAAATTTAATTTTTATTAATATTATTTTTATTTTACTTATTGAAAATGTGAAAAAAAAAGTGTCGTATATTGAAGTTAATTAGTGTCCGATTTTGTTGATCGATATATATAATAATAGTTGATTTTAGTTCGATAACCTTTCGTGTAAATTATTAATAAATTTTATATAATCATAAATCAACACTGCTAAAATATTAAATATTCATAATAGTACTTAGTTATATGAAAATTTTTCATTTATAATAAAATAAATCTTTTTTTAACGAGTAGCGGCAATTCATGAAATTTACTATAAATAGTATGAAAATTTCTCAGATTTTAAATATATTTTTTGTGGAATATTCTATTTATATAATTAATTAAAATCAACGATTTAGATACTGGAAGCCAATTATATGTTGATATAAATTTATATATATTTTTAATTAATTAATCAAATTGAAATATTATGTTAAAATATCGATACAAATATTCATGAATTGATAAGCAAATATTGCTATAAGATAAATTGAATACTTTATTAAAATTATATAAAATTAATAAATATACTATAATTTACTATCTTCGCTTATAAAATTAAACATCTAATTAAATATTATAATCGAATACAATTTATGATCTTTACGTATTATAAACTTGGATAATTCGAAATATCAATCTGAAAACCATCACAACAACACGATATAATAATTTTCAAAAATATAGAAAAAAAAAGTAAATGTTACCGATTTTTTTTTCATAATCTTCATATAACATTATAATGCTCGTTTCATTCAAAATGCCGTCGTAATGTTCACTTTATATATACATATATATATATATATATATATATATATATATATATATATATATTCAGTGGGAGAACGCTGTTCAGTGTTATTTCACATAATACCCATACATTACATGTATGTATGTAATATATATACATACACACACACACATATATATATATAATATATATATGTTATAGTATAGTGATACAGCATAACGTCAAAGTCTTGCTTGTCGAGCACAGGCCATTTGGAAAATCAAGTCACGCTACCGTATAATACGGTTATTTACAGTATTTAGAATTCTACACACTAGAATGCTAAAATACACACCATGAAATAAATTAATTCGAAAAATAATTATTTAGCAACAAAAAAAAATGGACAAATTACACAAAGGACGACTGAGGTATACATATATATATATATAATATTTGTAACGCTCGAGTGTCGTGTCACATTTTTTTTCTTGTACTAATTTAATACGAACATTACGCACAGATTATATATATATATATATATATATATATATATATATATATATATATATATATATATATTATATTATACTAAAAAAATCTTTACTTATTAAATTAAGGTAAAATATCGACGTCAAAAATGCGCCGAATTTAATTTCGTATTTAAAAAAGAAAAGAACGTCTCTCACAGCTGTTTCAAATTTCTAGCGAACTTAAAAGCGAAAGCAAAAAATATTATATATATATATTGAAAATTTTCCATTTCTTGCATTTTGTAAGAAAATGAATTCGTACAGCACTACGCAATGCCGCTTTTATTGAATTTATAATTCTGACATGACATTAATATATATTATATAATAAATAATGTTAATTTTAACGTTCGCTATAAATTGCGTCTCATTTATATTATTAATAAAAATATTTTCTTAGGTCGGAAGCGGTTTCGTGTGAAAATTGTTTTATTATTGCCGAAAACATTAAGCCGAACGGGCACTGTTTTATTTTAAAATACACAAATTATACATATATTTAAAACTATTAATATATAATATTTTTAATTTATTTGAAAATTATGATATTTTTAATTTTTCAATATATATCAATTATGTTAATGTCGCAATTTCTATTGAAAATATTAAATTTTAGATGTAATATTGTTTGTAATAACAAATTGTTCTGATTTTAAATAATAATTATTATTTTATATAATGTCGTAATTGTGCTACTAATTTAAGAAAAATATAAAATATATACATCAATTTATCAATCGTTTTAAAAAATAATTATTCTATAAACATTAAGTGTCAAATAAATGATTTAACTACACAAAAAAATAATAATTAATATTACGAATCTTCAAATAGTAATTATTATAAATCAATATAAAATTTATTTTATTTTATTAAATTTCTCTAACAAAATTATTTATACTGTTTTTTCGTATAAAAGTATAAAAATATCATATTTCATCCGAGTCACATTTCTTAACTGTATTTTTATAAAATACGATTTCATAAACTGCACATCAACAAAAAAAAATAAAAACAAAATAAACGAAAAGCTTATTTTTTGACGTTTCCCTCTTTCATCTAAAATCGCATTTTTCCAAGCAAAACGAAACAAACAAAAAAAAATAGAGTATTTCTTACTTTAAACGACAAAGAATATGGTCCATAAAAAATCAATTTACCGCGCGCAATAAATTATTCGCATCACGAGTCTTTCGAAGGAGCAAAAATAAAAAAAAATCCTTATTTGTCGTTCCTATATTCATTGAAAATCGAATCCGCGGAAAGGAAATCCTACTAAACATAATAGAACACGGATTCTTCGACGATTACCCTCGTCTGAGGAGAAAATCCTGGATTTTTATTACGAAAATGTACCGCGATTTTGCGATAATACTTTTTTCGTGTTATTCGGCGGGCGATCTCTGTTTAAAAAATATATATATATATACATAAAATAAGGCATTTCTTTCTATTTATATATATATATATATATATATATATATATATATATATATATATATATATATATATACACTATTTCATTTTGTTTCGAAACGGGACTCGAATTCGGATAGAGAAATCTTTATTGGATGGAGTAACACGGCAATTTCTCAACCATAATCTCTGTTCTGAAAAAAAATAAAGAAAAAAAGGACAGCTTCACCAGTGGCGTCGGTAATATGGTGCGGTTTCTTATTGCTTTCCACACGTGAGCTCTTCTAACACGAATTTTTTTTTACACTTTTATTTTATTTTATTTTATTTTTTTCCATTCGGCGCAGAGTTCGAAAATCCGTTTTTCATTTCCCAAGTTCGAATCTAGACGCGTATATGCGCGTATAAAATATAAAATTTGCTTGTGTGTAAACTAAAATTTAAAAGTACTATCGAATATTACCTTTATAACATATTATATATATAAATAAAATAATAAAATTATTTATTTAAAAATCTATTAAAAATTATAATTTATATAATTGAATTTAAATTAATTAAAAATAAATATTTATAATTATAGATTTAGAATCAGCGATCTAATGTAAAAAAAAGTTCAGTAATAAAATTTATAAAAAAATCCCAAAAAAGAGATCAAAACTTTTACTAACTGTAATGATTTCCGTTTTTCTTTCGATAAAAAATTATATATAAAAATTGATATACGTATATTATATTATATTATTAAATAAAAATAAATATTATAAATTTAATAAAAATTCGTGAAACGAATATATAATTAATTATTTCATTAATCTCATTGAAAAACTTTCTCAAAAGTAAAATTACTACAATCAATTGTTGATAGAACTCTGAGAAGTAAATCACAAAATGGAAAGTTATTTTCAATGAAATAGAAAAATAAAACGTTTTAACAAATCTAAAAAAAAATAAATTGTATGAACTCGAACCTTCAAATAATTATCAATCCATTCGAGTGACAGAATGAATATATCTAACAGAAATAAAAAATAGAATAGTATTTCTAGAAAAAGTATATCCTAGATGTGCATACATCAAACATAAGAAAGCCTTTGTTAAAGCTTTGCATATGCATTCCAATTATACATTCATATTCCATACGAAAGTCATAAATTCCGAACGGATAAACATTCATAATTTATGTTCGCTCCAACAATTTTTCATTTCTAACCATTGTTGATATATATTATATATGAATAAAGAGCGATATTAATATAAAACGCCAACATTTTAAGGTTGATCTTATGGTGAAAAAGCATGTTTGCGAGATCACGTTTAACATCCATCGGAAAATCTCTTATGCACCCCCTACACACACACACATATATATATATATATATATATATATATATATATATATATATATATATATATAATATAAAAATATATATGCACAATATATAATAAAATTTGTGCTTCCATTGTAAACTTGGTTCGCCGCCGTTGAACTTTGTTGATTTTTCGCTTTTAAGAGCAAAGTTGTAATAAAAATTTCCACCCTTCGCTTCGAACCGAAGAAGAAAAAGCGGAGCGTTCGTCGGTTTTTCGGAAAAACCGGGAAAAATTACCGATCCGCCCTGCCCTCCCCTGTGCCCCCCCCCCTTTGGTATAAACGTAAATTTTATCGCGAACTTAGGACCGACCGACTCATTAGTATAAATCATCTCGGTGAACTAATTAAAACCTTTTTAATTTTCCTCGAGAGTTGTGCGGAAACAGAAACGAAAGCGATTTACTTTTGCGGAAGCGCGAGCTTTTTTTTTTTTTGTTCAGACCGACGTAAAGCGTTACGCAAACTCTGAAACTCGGAAAGAATTTAAATTTTTAATCTGTATTTCATTATTATTATTTTATTTTCATGTGTGATGAAATCGAGCTGAAAATCGGCTTTCTGATGTGTTAAGATTAAAGAAATGGTGCTGAATATATTTTTAATTATTTTTACATTTTTTATAAGTAATTTTCTTGGAGAATTTATATGTGAATTAATATCGAAATATCTTAAATATATTTTATAACTATATTTCTAAATAGCAGATTGATTATTTTTTTTGTTTTGTCACACTAAGATAAAAATATTTAGATTGCATTAATTAATTTTCAATTTTGATATATAATATAATAAAATTAAAACTGGTGTAGTATATACAAGAGTTTAATTGACAGATTTTAAGAAATTTGTATATTAAGCACATTTAACTGATATATTTAATACATAACAATTCACATTATTACTATTACAGCAAGCAAATTTAATTACTTCTGTCTTATTGGAAAAATATATTCTTTAAAGTATAATCTTCTGGATTAGTGAAGGAACGAAAAATATTGAATCTAAAAAAAATAAAGATATTGACTATGTAATCTCAACAAGTTTGATGGAAAATATTCAGAATCTCTCTTTAATTAATATGCATAATTTTATATAAAAATATACACAAATCTGCAATTTTAAATATACAAATACATTCAATTATAATAGACTTATTTATGTTGCGATATATGCATATATTGTCGAGTAATTTTGGCCTCATCGTGTCACACCCGTGACATAAAATTGAAGGCTCCAGGGGGTTCTTAGAGATTTACAAAACGGAAACGTATAATATTTAACGTTGGAGTATATATAACCCATATATGTGTGTGTGTGTGTATATTTATATGTGCGTGCGAAAGTTACTGGATACAGGTGGGCCTTCGAGCCAAAGACAGCTTGTTGAGAATGTCGGATTTATTCAGGTGAATACTGTCTATTTAGTATCCGCGTTTGTATGCGAGCTTTAGGGGTTGTTTATATACCAACTCCCCTCCCCCCTAGTATATATGGGGTATATTCGCTTAAGACGCAATATACGAAATCAACCCCCTAGATGCCTCTATTAAAATTTCTCATGCACGTCCGCTAACCTGGATTATGTGTGTCAAATGAGATCATTATCCCCAATTTAATACGCCATGACGTATTTCTCATGTAATATATAAAAATGGATAATGTTTCATATGTATGCGAAGGTCAAATAGACCTCGAATATTGACTTTGTTATCATAATACCGTGTAATAAGAATGGCACAATATTTTTTTTTTGTTCTTTTTCTATTGTATGCTCTCACGATGAAAAATGATATCGGATATTTTAACTTTGATGTAGTGTTGAATTTATCTTAAGTATATCCATTGAATCGTATTCTTAGATTTTTGAACTAGAAGACACTTTATCTGTTCTATCTTCGTTTGAAAATAATTTATTTGAAATTATTTAGATTTTAAACTTTTATTAAAAATATATTTGAATATATACGATTTGGATAGAAATATAATGATATTTTATAAAAATATTATATTAAAAATTTCAATATTTAACCTATTATATTGTCTAGAATTAGAGTTAAAATATTACTATTAACGAAGATTTTAACCTTTTCGGTGACGTAAGTCTGTTTATGAGAAACTTTAGTTGTACTGTCAGTGCCGTGCGCTTGTATCAAAATAAACAAAAAGTTAAACTTTCTTTAACACGCCAGCGTCTAAATTATTTTAACTAGTTTACTTAAAATTTAAATAAATATAGTATAGACATCATTCAGGGGTAACCAATTCATTATATTATAATTATTTAAACTTTTATACAGTATAACTAATGATTCAATTGTATAAAAATAAACCGAAAATAAATCATTTTAAATATATTAAAATATTTTAAAATAAAAACTTCGTTATATTAAGAACATGACATTGAGCCGCAATTATTTATTAATAATGACTGGCATTATATATAACATCGATATATGGTTCATTACAAAAAAAAAAAGAAATTCACATGTAAGTGTTGAATAATAATAAAAAAATACGGAATAATTTTTAGTTATATTTCATTACATTTTAATTGACTTATGTTGAAAATGTTCAATGTAATGACCACGTGTCACGCAATTGGGTCATGCGACGTCATCGTTATATATGAGTGACACGTTGTAAAGATCGCATTCTGTAAAATTACGACGGAATTCTCTATCAGAATCCCGTATTATAATTTAATTTTGTCGTCGAACCACATATAATATACATGCAAACGATATTAATCGATTATAATAATATTATTATTATAATTATACAAGTGAACCCGTGTGCGAATTCGCACGCGTTCGTAATTTTTAATATTAAATTCGACATATTTTATATTGAATATATTTGTGTTGATTTCGAATTTTCTATGAAAAAAATAATTTTTGATACCGTTTGTAAAAAAAAAAAAAACAAAATGCGAACGTCGAACTGAATTTCAATGTCGTAAAATTTCGACTTTTATAAAGATTTATTCGATGTTCTTTTAAAAATTATTGAAGAGAAGATTATGATATTTTAAAATTTGTATAACGGTTATGTTATATAAAAGTTTTATATTCGTAATACTTTGTAAACTAGTGTTTTTAAACTTTTTAAATCTACAAAAATTCTCAAAAAAAAATATTTATTCTTTTAAAAAAATATTTTCACAATATATAATATAATTGTATTTGCTATTATTATCATAACCTTTATTCTATCAAATTTAGGCAAGCTAAAGGTTAAATTAAAAAAATCACATTTACAAAGTTTTAAATACAGCAAACGCCAGATTAACAAACCGATAGTATTTAATTAGTTTTTATTATTATTTATTATCGAATACGAGAATATTTTTTTTTCGTATTTTTATCCTAATTTATTATGCAAAAATGGAGTTTATTTGTAAAACGTGCATACATTAGCATAATTTGAATATTTCTCATTCGATACTTTTATATCGTAATCTCCTTAATGAAAGCTGTGCATCCATTAGTTAACGTAATTTAACATCAAAATGACCCCCAAACCACTACCCCCCCCAAAAAAAAAAAAAAAAGGCGTAAAGCTTAATGGGTTCAAAAGAAAAATGAATCTACTTCAGAACACACGAATAAGCGGCTTCCCTTTTTTTATTTCGTTTTCACATTGTTCCATTGGTGTAAAAATTAATTCTTTTAATTACGAAAGGAAAACAGCAAGATTAAAATGCTTCGATTTTAATTTTTAACGGATGTAGTTTTTTTCATATAAATTCCTACTATAAATGAATTTTAAAAAAATAAAAAAAAATTTTTTTCATTATTGATAACAACTAATATATTTTTTTATTTTTTTTCCACAAATATAATATATATTGTTTACAATAAAATAATAATTTATAATGTAAAAATATATACGAATATCCATTTAATTTTTAATAAATGATCCATTAACATATTTTAGCATTTAAAACAAATGTTATTGCATA
Source organism: Leptonema lineaticorne (assembly GCA_024500535.1). Lineage (NCBI taxonomy): Eukaryota > Metazoa > Arthropoda > Insecta > Trichoptera > Hydropsychidae > Leptonema > Leptonema lineaticorne. The sequence goes on from JANIJI010000017.1 coordinate 7,145,369, forward strand.
ATAATGAAGTAATATGAAATATTTAACATAAATATTTTCCTTTTATTATATTATTACACGGTGGAATTATTGTTATGATTCTATTTAAATATTATTGCATATAATTAAATCGATTTGAGATGAAATTTTTAATATTTATATTCCGCAATATAATTTATTTATGCAGTAAAAACAAATTATTTACAAAATTAACTCCAAACGTAAATAAAATTTCATTATATTTTATTTATTATTGAACAAAAAAACGAAACACGTGCCGATATAAGCTGAAATAATAAAGCGAGAAAATAATATAAATAATTGTTTACATATATTTATATATAATATTTTGATAAAAAAAAAACGGATGATCTGAATTAATTAAAATATAAAAATCGATGCGAAACCTGAATTTTTATTTTATTATATATTTCTTACAAAATTAAGTCGTTATTTCGGCATCTGATACTCGGTTATTATTTTTAATATAAAAATAAAAAAATTGACATTTTTTTTTTATTAAAACGACGTCAAAGTATCATATTTTAAATTAATGACAGGTGATATCACTAAGATTTAAACACTTCACTTGTTGAATATCGAATAGTAATTGTATCATATAAAGGTATCATTAAAATATATTTACTATATAATAATATAAAATGTATTAAATATTATCACTTTGAAATATATATAATGAACATATATATATATATATATATATATATATATATATATATATATATATATATATATATATATATATATATATATACATAAAATACATATTAAAACAAAAATCTATATCATTTTTCATATACGATTTTCACGTTTTAATTAGAAATATGATTTATTTATATGTTTTATATTAAAATATAAATATTACAGATCAATATATCGTATTATTGAATATCGATAAAATACATTTATATACTAAAAACTACAATATAATTCAATTATTGATATACAAAATAAAATATCAATAAAGAATTTATTACACACACATTATATTTACGTATATAATCGATCAGAATACGCCTATTCGATTTCATCATTAATTAATATTATAATTATAAAAATAATAAATATATTTCAACTCAAAATACATTAAAAATACGACAACATGTCATACTTTTCAGACGTAGATCTGACAACATGGCAATATATATAAAAAAAATCATAACCAAAAAAAAAAAAGCTTTTACTCTGAAAGTGACATCTGAAATTTCATCACGATTTTCTCAACTATAATTTACTATTAAATAAATAATCGATTGTTATATTTTATTAATATAATTCACAAACCTTTAAATATATCGCACTTATAAAGAACATAAGCGTCGTTATGCAACATAAAATCGTGTATTCTATTTCAAGCGTCGTGCAATCGATATCACGACGTTATATCATTAAAAATATACGTATTTAACACGATTCATATATATATATATATATATATATATATATATATATATATATATATATATATATATAATTATACACGTCGAAATAATCGTCTCTCGACTTTTACAACGTTACAACAAAACGTTCGCAACGAGCGCAATCACGGTTCGAATTGCCCCGCGACATGCAACATTTAATTTTTACCTGCACTCGCTAAACCCGCGTCCTCCACTTTTTTATGTAAAAAAAAAACATGTATGTAGAATTACTGCCTATATTTTACGTGATGGCCGGACGGATTCGATATTTTACCGATACCGAATTTTCTGTCGTCACTAAAAGTGTTTTCCGATATGAATTTTGGTTCAGTGATTTCCATTATATAAATATAGTTTTTTTTTAACATTATATATATATATATATATATCATAGAATTATCTATATTTCTATTATAATAAAAGCGTATTAATATTTAAATAAAATTGATAAATTTAAATCTTTTACCATATACTTGAAATATCTAAAAATAGAAAATTTTTATTAATTATAAAAAAAATAATAATAATATTTAATAAGTTAAATGTATAAAAAATCGATAGTATTTTTAATAATAAAATTAATACTTTATATAGTTATTAATGTGTGTATATATAATAAATATATCAAAATTTATATATTTTAATTCAGTATTCCATTAGTATGAAAACTAATTATAAAAGTAAGAAAGTTCGTCTTGCTTTATGCTTTCTGTTTTATATTTCATGCTAAAAGATACTTTAATTATCTAAATTCTTAAATACAAAAACGAAAATTATTATATAATATGATAAATTCGATCATATTATTTTTTAATCAAATTTATATATATATATGTATTTATATACAACAACGACATTTTTCATTATAAAAACGTGCAACATACTGCGATTCGAATTCAGATTTAAACCTTAACAACCAAAAATATATACACTGTACGATCGTATTGTTTCTCGATACTTATATACGACTCGTACGACGTCGTTGTAAAATAAATGTGCGAAATTCCATATATATATATATATATATATATATATATAAGAAAATTTTCCATTTTCCACGTAAACGTGCATAATGTGCAACATTATCGATTTTCCAACTTATATTGTATATACATATATACGCACTGAAAATCCTCATATATACATGTATATATTATATATTTGAAAGTTGTGTGCGAGAGTGTGTATTGTCATAACGCGCTTTTCCGGCTGTCTAGAACATACCGCCGATATTTGCGAAACGATACATACAAACATTGCGCAAACGAACCGTAACTTACCGCACATGATCATTTTTGCTATCGTATCGATTCAACACATTTTTACACGGTTCGTGTATTTATATATATATATATATATATATATATATATATATATATATATATATATATATATATATATATATATATATATATATTATAAATTTTTTTTTTGATAATTGATACGTAGATTGATGTTTGCGGAATGTTATCGTTTCGTGTATGTTGGAAAATGAACGCGTTCATCATGTTCGATTGATGTATGCGTTTTGATGTTCTATTGTTGAAATTTAGATTAATCTAGTCTGTAGTTTGTGATTTAATATGTAGTGATCATCAAAATTCAGAATATATATGATCAATATTGATTTCTTTACTGGAAAAAAATATAATAATTTTCATCTATCTAACACAAAATTTTCATTCAAATTAAATATAGAAATTATTTTTTAAGATAATCTTTAAAAAAAAAAATAACTACGTCTCTTTCTATCGATGTCATTGATAAGCTTTGCTGATTATCAGAACATTTCAGAAAGTAGAGTCAAAGATAGTTGCTTTTTTATATAGAGATTCTTTTTCTTTCTTGTCAAAAAGTGAAACAATAGTGTTTAATTTTTAATTAATTTTCAACAAATTTTGATCGATAACTACATTAAAACATCCTTCTTGTTCACTAAAATTAGTTTTTTTGTAATTTATATGTGTTAACAAAAATTGATAAATATCATATATTTATATCAAATAATGTGATATGATATTTATTACAAAATGCACTACTTAAAAATAACGACTAAACGCTGAAAATCATAAATTATTTATATAGAATAAAATTTAATATTATTATATAATATATTTTTTAACTATATATACATATACGGTTAATGTGTCAACAAACGCTCGATTATCGGTCTTCTCAAGACATTAAACAATATTTTTCATATTATTGTCGAAATATAAATGGCTTTTTTTGCGTTCAATATCAAAATTCAGTCGAAAAGATTCATATAATGTTAAATATAACGAATATATAAGAATTGGTTAAAATTTTTATTCTTTATTATACAAAATTTTATACATCCTATATAAGAAATTAAAATTTCTATATTTAATATCAATATTATATTATAATTATTTTTTATGTATATTATATATCATTGTTCAATATATGATGTAAAATATTATATAATAAGGAAAAAGGTAGGAAAATATTATTTAATCTCAAATTTAATAATGTAACATGATATGTAATAAGATTAAAGCCAAACTAATTTATTTATACTAAATACATTTTAAATGAAATTTATTTTTTATATACAAATAAAAACAACAATAATCCAGTTAAATTAATATATTTTTAAATTAAAAACGAGAGATTAATATAATATTATAATGTAAAATTCTTTTTTTTTTAAATAAAGAATAATATTTGCGTATAATATTTTATAAAATGCTTTTCGTTGAATAAGTGAGTACAAGAGAGATATTATCATAAAATATCACGCGTGTCGTTTTAAGTTCAATCTTCACGAAAAAATGAAAAATGACTCGAGATAAAAATCTAGAGGAAAATCGCATCCAGTCTAAAATACTAGTTGTTCGAAAAAAGATAAAAAAAAATATGTATATATATATATATATAATATATTTTTAGACTATTTTTAATCTGAAAATTTTCCATAGATAATAATAATAATAAAATAAAGCAACGACAAGGAATCGTTATAAATTTCGTCGGCGTTAAAAAGTTAATTATTTTAATTGTAAATTACATTATTCACGGGCGCGCTTTCGAAAACGATGAATATTTAATTCGATTCCACGGCACTTTATCCCGCGACCTTTACATTTTGCGGTATCGTAGCATTTCAGCATTTTTACGAGCGCCGCGTTATGGACCTCGATGTTGCTACGAAAAAGTCTACGAAGGGATAAGAAAAACCTCAATTTTTATACAATTTTCATTCGGAAAACCATATTCATTCTTAATACAGTTTAAAACTATGAAACCTTATATGTATATATATATATATATATATATATATATATATATATATATATATATATACAGCATTTCGCACGATGTCAAATATTTAATTCGCGACTATTTCGACTTTACGAAGTGATATTTTACATTTTACTACGGCGTAAACTCTATTTATAATGCGTTCAAAATACGTAAAATATTATAAATAATTTATTTTATTTAAAAAAATAGGTTCTGTATGATCGAATATATATATATATATATATATATATATATATATATATATATATATATATATATATATATATATATATATTGAACTAAAATAGATTTAGATTGGGGTAATATTTTCACGTGTCAGTACTACATAATACAGTGATTCCCAACACCAGGTCGCAACCTAAATTAAGGTCACGAGGGATCTGAAATAGGGTTGCGGATATATAAATATATATATATATATATATATATATATATATATATATATATATATACGTATGTGTATGTGTTATTGTTTGTATGATATTTTTTCATATAATATTCAATATTTTTATATGCACAACTAGTGTATTTTTTTAATAAAATAAAAATATTTTTATTACAAAAATATTATTTTAAAAACCATATTTTATATCAAGACTATTTCAATATTATTCAAATATACCTTTTTTTCTTTTGAATGGTTCTATTTTTGATGATTAAATTTCATATAAAACATGAATAAAATAAAACATTTATTTTACAATTAATATAAATCGCATTTTATATATGTATATTTTAAATTAAAATTGAAAGATGTGTGAAAAATAAAGTAAAATCAAATGTTTAAACTATTTTCGTTTGACTCTACACAAATATGTCATTAAAATATAACGACTTTATTTTTAAAATATAAATAATAATAAAAATCGAACCTCATAAACACACACATGACTCGCATCGAAACACAATGGAATCAAGTGCATGAAACAATTTTATTACAATCGACGAATATTTATATAAAAAACATATATTATCCTTAATCTTAATAAATAAATTTTACACCTATCTATATAAAAAAAATATTAACCAAATCTATTAATATATATATAACATTTTTTTTTTAATAGTCAATTTGATTCGAAAACGATATAAAAAATATGATTCCACAATTTCACCAAATGCTTTATTAGCACACCCTTCCTCCCCTCGCCTTTGAGCAATTTGTCATATTTTATCAAGTGTGCCATGACAAGGCGAAACATTTGAGAACGACCGTTCTTCACGACAATAAACTCTTTTTTTCCGGACACATCGTTTATCGGGACGGTTGATCGATGGGCGCAACAAAGGGCAACATGTGCACACACGCGACACTTGTTGATTTACCGCACTTTTACTCTCTCGTTTAATTACACCCTGTGTGTACAACATACGAGTATGTATATATATATATATATATATATATATATATATATATATATATATATATTAATTCGTTTCCATATATATGAATTCTCGAAAGTGAACAAAAAAAAAAATCGGTATCAATCGTATAAAGTATTTTTTAAGCTATATTTTTTTATTGGTTAGTATATTGTCATCAAAAATGAATAAGTATTCAAAATTTCAACTCGATTGAATAATGGGAAGTGATCGAAAAATCAATTATAAGATTCCATTCAGATAAACCAATAAACAGTGCCGGTTAAATAAAGGTATATAATAATAAAAATGTTTATGTATATATAAATGTATAAATGATGGTTTTTATTTATGGAAAATTTGCACATTATTTTCAATTAATAAATTATTAATAAATCCGTATATTATTAAATTTCAAATTAAATATATAATAATAGATCATTGAAAAATATTCATAATAATATTATTTTTTTAATTAATATTATTTATTATAATTAAAAAACTCTACTCATTTTTGAATATCATTATTATCAATTATTAAAACTGAAATATTTTCAATATATCATCCCGATATAAATTATATAAAAAAAATATATATATAAATTGGCGCCACCATTAGAATTATAGAAAAAGTTCTAACAAAATAAATTTCTGTACTAATTTTAAAAGTATCAATATTATAACATAAAGTTAAGTTTAATCGATCGATACGCATTTAACTTAACTGTAAAAAAATATCAGATTTCTTCTATAACCCTATATAATAATTTATTTATTCCCTATCGCGTGTTTCAATGTTCAAAATATGATTTATTCCCGTTTATTTCGTATGCCGCTATATAAACATTAACGGTAGACTTATTAAATCGGATTTAATTAATTAAAGCTCGATATTGAGCGCCGGTAATTGTGAAATTTATCGCACGAGCGTTTCACTTCAATTATAAAGCGAATTATTGAATATTTGGAATCGAGTGCTACAGAAAATAGCAACGATTATATAATATATAAAATATAAAATAATAAATACGAAATTTATTATATCGCTTTATAGCAATTGACATTCGTATAAAAATTAATTATATAATATTCGATATTTAATAATATATATAAAAAATATTTTATGTTGTGTTTATAGGATAATTTTTGTTCGCGTTTAGAAAAATATTCATTTTCACGATAAAAATTCAGCAGCTAGTATAAAATACAGCGAACTTTGCTAGCGAAATTATTATGGTCACACTTTTATATTTTATGTGTCGTTTTGCAGAAACCACATTTTTATGTATTGCCTTCTGAGCTAGTCGTATAAAATAATTTCAACCATTTTTGTATATATAAAAATCGTGTTGAATTATAAAATATATATATAAAACAATCTGTAGTATTTTAATTCATTTACCTAAATTGAGCCGTTCAAAAATGCAAGAGTTTCAAATAGACGTCAACATTATTTTATTCGATATTATATAATTATTAATTATAATAGACCTATTGTATCAATTATTATATAATATTTTAATACATAATTGAAGTTTAATTGAATTTTTAAATATTAATATTATATTTATATATTATTATATGCAAGTATAAATATTTCTAACAATAAAATCAAACTCGATTATCAATTCTGTACGAAATATAAATCATCAAACGTTTCTCGATTACTTCCTAGTATCGTTAAAGAAAGTTGGAAGATTGTCATGTGCCTTACCCGAAACTTTATCGATTACCGAGTTCACTTCGCAAAATCCGACATAAACCTCCACCTAGAAACGTTGTAAATGAAATGAATTAAATCTAATTAAATTCATCATTTCGATAAAATAATATGTGAAAAATATAGAGAATAATCGTTATAAAGTAATACTAATTAGCGAGTTTATAACACACAGAAACCGGTTGTTTTCAGTATAAGGTGCGGTTTATATGGCGGCTTCGTAAGTCTGTTATATAGCGGAAAATCTTAGTTTATCTCGTGGCCCTTTTAGCCACCAGCCACTTTCCACCCTTACAACAACCTATCTCATACTCTCTAACACTGTGTCATGGCGCCAGCAAATAGACACTAAAACTTATTTTATGTACAGTTGTAAAACTGAGGTCTCGGAAACAACTCCGCCATTTCGAAGTGTCATGTAAATAAGTAGCGTCGAGCTTGTAACGCAACAGTAAATGTCTAATAATTCGCACCGAAACGACTAGATTTACGATTGTTCAAAACTCGTCCTGGGAGGCGGGTACATGTGTCGACCGAATCCTGGAAAACGCCTTCCGAAGTTTTCCATTACCTTCTTGGTTATCATTCGCATCCGCTTCATATTCGGCGACGAGATTAATCGGATGCTACATATGACGATGATTCGCCATCGGATTATTTTTAAAAATTTCGCCTGTATATATACCATACACAGGTGAAATCTCATGAATCATAAAAATATGTTTTCTATTATCACATCAATAAACATAATATAAGTGTAAATTAATATTTTGAATTTTAAATACATTTTCAAAAAAGAATCACTTTATATTTGCTTTATATATACAGAAAAAGACATTCGGGTCGTTTGCATTTATAGTTAAGATAAAAGGACGCAATCAGATAACCTTTTTGTCATAAAATTATATAAAATATAGCGAGAACAGCTGATTCCAGGTGTAAAAATAGAAAAGAATCGCTCTAAAAACATATTTCAAGAAAGATTACACAAAGTAAACTACTCTTATACACTATTACACTATAGTTTCTCACGAAAAAATATTTTTTTTATCAATTTTACATTAATAATTCGATTTTATTATTTTTTCGTATATTTTATGATATTTTAAAAAATTTCGAATGCTTTTTTATAAACTTCAATTACATTTAAATGAGATTAATAAAAATCCATCACTTGAATTCGTCGTTTATGAAGGGGAGAACATGAAAGAAATGCGAACTTTTCATCGTTACAATCTTTTCAGAGTAGAAAACAAGCGGCGCCTTTTTTCCGAAAACGCAAATGAACTGTTGATGGAAAAAAGGCGGACTCAAAAAAAAAATATATATATATATATATGTATATATATGGTAAAAGGGAAAAAAAAGGCGAAAACTGAATTATATTCAGGCAACTCCATTAAATACGACCGGGGTCAACTTTAGACACGTCGCAGAAAAAAAAACGAATTGTTTACAAAAGAAAAGGATAATTTAGTTAAAAAAAAACTCTGAAGACCTGAATTCATAATTCATTTTAGCCAAAAAAAAAAGGAAAACGAAAATGGAAGAAAAAATCCTAGTGAGACGAGACGGGCAACAAAAGAAAACAAGTGGAAGAAACTTTATCAGTTTTCTTCCAAAAAAAAAAGAAAAGAAAAGAAAAGGAAAAAAGAAAGATAAACACGGAAAAAAGAAGCAAGATAGAAGGAGTGTGTTCAGCATTTACAAAAGTTACTTTTGATAAACAACTTTGTTTTCAATAAAAGTAAGAAAAAAAACTCGACATAATAACGGTTTGTTATTGCCGATAAAAATTATGAATGAAATTAAAATATTTAAAGTATTTTTTTTCTATTTTGAAACGTTTAAAGTGTGAAAAAAAATATTATAAAAGATTAAATTATGAGCGATATTTTTTATTTAAAGCACTTAAAGCTGGATTCTACTTAAATTTAAGTGAAAATTTTACACTAAAAATATTTTAACAATATCTGTATATTTTCATTTTCTATTTATAAAATTTGGCGTTTCGTTTGATTTCTGATTAAATAAACGTAAAAGTTTGTCATATCTTTTCAATGAAAGTTTGATGGATTTATAAAGTTTACATATATTTTTAAACTAAAGAAGGGTTGTAAAATCACTCGCTTATTAACTTTATCACTTTTTCAATATAATATTATTTATAGAATGCTTTAAAAATATCGTTCTATTAATAATATATTTAACTTAAAATATATCATAAAATCAAAGCATATCAAATATCAATATTTTACTTATCGATAAAAAAAACTATTATTCGATAGCAAAGTGGACTATATATAAATATAAATATACGATAAGAACGTAATATTTTTTTTTCTTCAGATAGTGAAAAAGTTTGGAAACTTTCGCCCGTAGCCGAGTAATAAATTAGTTATCGAAAATCTTTAGCAATAGCGTTACAATATAAAAAAGAAATCGAGAAGATTTAATGCGAAATATAAAGAAACGCTTTTGGAAAAATAAATATATCAACTCTAATCTTAAATATACGCATTATAAATTAAAATAATTTATTTTCATTATGCAGTACAATATATTGAATTATATTTTTATCATATTATATATAGGGTGTTTTTTTATAGTTGACATAATCATCCATCAGAGCAATTAATTTGAATAAAAATGGATCAATTGTACACTAATTTTACTCTACAGGATAATATGCATCGTCAGAGAAGTCATACATTGCAAACCGAAGAAGCTATTGCTGTTATTGTGTATTAAGGAAGACCCAAATGAGTCCATTCAGCATGATGCTCAATAAATGAAGCTTTGTCCATCCAATTTATGAAATATTTAGATTTGGGAGCTTACAAAATCCAACTTGTACAAGAATTAAAGTCACACGATCACAAGGACGTTGTGAAAATGGACCTGTGAATTGGTCTTTAAGATCATGCGATTTAACACATTATATTTTCTGGAATTGTGTGAAATCTTTGGACTACGTAGATAATTTATAAAAGATTGACACCTTGGAAGACAATATTCGCCATGTTATCTCTAACATACGGCCTTAATTGCTGCAAAAAGTGATCGAAAATCGGATTTCCCCAAGCTAATCGAGGTATCCACATTCCGGAAAACACATTCAAGTAAAAATTATATAAAATTGTCTATCGAATAAAGTCAAACATCGCATACAAAGACATGCTACAGATACAGATACAAAACTTGATATTGCAGAAGTCGATATCAATCTTCAGATTTTAACCACGTTATGAAAGCCGTTTCAGAATCACGTACTTTGTACCATATATAGAAGTTTAGCGAGTGTGTAAAACCAAAAAAAACCTCTACCCACTACCCCGAAGGAATAAAAAAAAACTCACCGGCGAAAAATTGTCTAATGTCACACCGTTTTTATGGGTTTTCTCCCATGTGAAATGGGAAGGATTGGCTTCGTCAAAGTATTTTGATGGGCGATTCGGTTGTCGCCAGACCTTACCATAGACCTCGACGTAAGGGCTTTGACGTCATCATTTCGTTTGGCCCTTCCGTATACTTTTTTTTTTCTTGCTCTCGCTAGGCGGTATTAAGGGATGAGTTTCTATCAGTCTTACGTGTAAAAACTGTATAACGAGCACCGCATCACACGCCCTTACGTGAGCCGACTGCCCGATTCGATATTATTTACGAGGACCCCAGCTTTATGGGATCAGTTTTCTATTTGAGTTTTCTATCAATGCCCCACTCTACGGACCCATCACGACCACTACTTGGAAGTAATAAAAAATAAATTCAACTCCCATGCCCATCCCTTAACGAGGACTGTGATACGCAGAATTTCTCGCGCTCTGAGCCAAATTATATATATATATATATATATATATATATATATATATATATATATATATGTTCCGGTTGTTATACATCATACATTTCAGTTGATATAAAAGCTACATAGGATAAATTTCATGTTAGAGGCCCATAAATATTATTTTAACCTTCTACTAACCGTACATATATTTATTTTGTATTTAAATCGATTTAAAATATCGCATGTGATTATTTTTTTTTGTTTCATATAAATTGTATTTTAGAATAAATTTGATTAAAATTTTATTCTAAAATATAATTTCAAATATATAAAGAATAATTTATATTTTATAAATTTTGTTTTTTTTTTTGTATAAAATTAGAATTTTAAATAATTAATTACACTATCATCTAATAATCAAGAATGAGATATTATACAAAATTTAGACTCAATTGAAAATTAAAAAGATGTCGAAAATTTGATTACGAGATCAAGGAATGCATGTTAAATAGAGGTACGTAAAAATTATTTTTTATTCATATAGGTTACTGTAAAATATTAATTATTTAATTGCCACTACTTAATCTAATAATTGATAAATTTGTTAATTGATTCGTATATTGTCATCGAAAATGAGCAAGTGTGCAAAATTTCAACTCAATTATATATTACGAATCGATTACAAATAATTCGCTCAGATAAAATTACAAACAAACATTGCCATTTTACACTGTTATATGTAAAAAAAATAGGTAATACAATTGAATTAAAAATACGGTGTAAATTGTAGTTTTGCGTTAAATACTCGGGTATTTTACGTGTAAAATTGCGAGGTGGTTTTTGTGTAAATATTCCATTTGTACTTTCAACCACCTCATATTGGGTTGTTCCAAAACTTTAACTCTCGCCGAATGCGTATATTCTTTAATGTAGTGGTGTGTATATAGGGCAGTTTTACATCAAAGCAAACATTGTAGTTGCCCTTGGGCATCTAGACTTTTGAGGGCACTGATGACATTCAGGAGTTGAAGGCATTTTTTTTTTTTGCTAGTTTTTACAGTCAACATTTTTTTTTATCGCAGAAAGTGTGAATATCTGAAAATACCATATATTTTCAACTGAATAACCGTTCACTATATATATATATCGAACGATATATATAATAAATATTTGAATATATAATTAAATGTCACATTAATATTATAATTATTATCCTTAAATAATTCAAAAAGAAATAATGTGGTAATTCGACCTCGTAAAAAATTTATCGACACTTCACCTTATATAAAGCATCATCATCAATTTTATATTTTACTTTTAACGCTAACTTTTTAATACATATCATTTTATCTATTAAATATTAAATAGTTAAATTGTAATTTTAATATTTAAAAAAAAATAATAATATACGTACGCATTCTAAATATAATCTTGAAACAATCTAAACATTTATTGATACGCCTTGCTATTTTAAAATTATATTTGTAAATTAATTTTCTCTATATTTTATACATATTTCACGTAAAATACACGCATATTAAATTAATAATTTATTTTTACATACAACATTATATATTATATTTAGAAGCAATTTAAACATCATAACGCCGTTCTATATACACGTTTCGAAATTGAGATATTAAAACGAAAACAACAAACACTCACAATTTTATACTATATATATATATATATATATATATATATATATATATATATATATATATATATATATACAAATATATAAATATATATTTAGTGAGCTATTTTTCAGAAATAAAAGGTATAAAAGGTAATTGCTAACGCCCACCAAAAACAGAAACAACAATCGAAAAGTAGAAAGCGTACGATACTGCTAAGAGTTTTACCGTAAAACATCCCCCAAACCCCAATTTTCACCCTCTCGTCTTGATATTTAATTTCGACTTAATGCCCGGAAAGCTGTTATACCGAAAATAAGATAAATTAAACATGGACAAATAAAACAATAATTCTTATCGTGTTTATTACAAATATATATATATATATATATATATATTGTGTGTGTGTTAGATCATTAAAAGTATACATGTTTTTATTATATATTTAATAAACTTAAAATTAATTAAAATAATGAATATAGGAAAAAATTAAATAGTATATAAAAATATATATATTATACAATTATGGTAATGAAAAGTATAATTTTATTGCGTTAGTCGTACAAACAAAAAATATATAATATAGCGTTAATAGCCGTAAAAATCGAAGCAAAATTGGATAGTAAATTCTGAAATATTTTACATAAAATCATATAGTAATTAGTTAAACTTTGGCATGTCAAAAATCTATATTTTGTGTTGTAAAGATCATTTAAGATTAAATTGTGGAAATAAAGTAGCATTTGACGAAAAAAAAATGCTACACTACTACCCACCTCCATCTTTCACCGGCACTAGTATTATATATATATATATATATTATGATATATATTACGAATTACATATGTATAACTCGTAATACACGTGTCGTGTGTTATATATACACACACACATATATATATATATATATATATATATATGTATATATATATATATATATATATATAAATTTGCGGATTCGAATGTGTGTAAATAAATATTTTGCACTCGTAGAGAAAATGTGAATAGGCATGCCGAATAAAAATTCCTGCAATGCCTCCACGAAGCTCGGCACACACTTTTCCCTTCCGACTTACATAAATTGTACTTCCTCTTCTTCCTTTTTTTTATTATTTGCAAACATCCAATATTCCCGGAGGGTTGCCGTTTCATTTTGCTCGCTGAGAACCACCGTTTTTATTACCCTCATAAGGATTTTCGGGTCTCGAGAATATGATTAGTAGCGACATGAAAGCCTAGGTGGAATGCATTCTTTGCCAGTAATTTTTATGTAAAAAAAAAACGTTGAAATTATTTTTTTTTCATTTAACTACTCGCCCGCTTTACGTGCTTAATTTAAAATTTAATCGCACAATAAACTACGACAGGCTCCGATATAACGTTACGGTTAAACCGTTAAAAATTAAAATTATATGTATTAACGCGAGCGCTATACACAAAAGGTTTCATACAAATTAACTATTAATAGTTTTGTATCTTTGTAACGCGAAGTTTATTTGAAAGTTTTGTAGGCTTCCATTGGAATTTATACATACGTATATATATATATATATATATATATATATATATATATATATATACAATATATATTATATAAAAGTTTCCAACATAACAAGGTGTTGAGCGTTGTAAATTAATTAAATTATCCAGATACGTGATATGCGAAGCAAGAAAGGCGAATAGAACTCGGATGAAAACCGTTCGCTAAAAGTCTATCAGTTAATTAAACCGATGTTCGGAAGAGTTCAACAAGTTCTATTTATATATATATATATATATATATATATATATATATATATATATATATATATATAAAAGGTCAAACCCAAACTATCTAATTAGACCTCATTTCAATGTGATAATAGTTTAATGATATATTATTATTTTGACTTTCAATTTCATTAATCACGTTTGATACAACATTTAAATACTGTATATTCTTTTTTTCTAAACGTTTAAACTGATCAGTATTAATCGATTAATATCTTGACTAGATCATTAAAGTAGCATACATAAATTTATTATTCTGTTTATATACACAGTTTGAATTTTTAAATATAAGGATCATTATTTATTATATATACTTTAGACTAAAAATTTCTCAAAGAACTTCATTCTATATCGTGTCAAATCCATGGGGGTCTGAACTATAAATTTTCTATAATATGTTGAAGAACACTCTAGTGACGTCATTACATTATACATCAACTATATATAAATAATATATTATAAATTTTAAATTATATTATATATATATATATATATATATATATATATATATATATATATATATATATATATAATAAAAATGTATTTAATACAATCATATATATTATGAAAAAAAAATAAATCGAATATTTTAAATGAATTAACGACCTTAATATAAACAATTATGAGCTTAAAATCTACTCTAAATTTTTTTTTTCATATTTTAGATTGTATTTTTCTCATTAGTCCGTTGCATGTCGACGAACTGCGTATAAATTTAATTTATCTATTGTTAATGTTTTTTATATGTATATTAAAATTTATAAAAATTTTCTGATTTATTTTATCAAGAATATAAAAAGCATACTCTTGAGTTATTTTTTAAAAATTTATTAGAACTCTGAAAAATTATGATAAATCTGAGATGGCCCATTGTTTGGTGCAAAATAGTTTAAAATACTATATATTGCAAAGATGAATATAAGTAAAAGTTTTTCCTCATTATTCATAACGCACAATTCTATTCAAAACATCCCCCGCAACCTAAATTTGTGTATTCGGGGGGACTGCTTAATCGTCCGTTGGAATTTCTTAAATGACCACAACCGTGTCCGAGTTTCCTATATAAATTAATATGAATCGCCCGGTGAGTTTTGGAGTTAATCACTTCGTTTTCCAAGTCGCATCGCTTCAGCACTTATGAAATAGAGATTTCAAACGTAGATAATCCCCGGTCGGCGGTCCCGGGTTTCGGTTGCCTTAAAGCGAACCTTCCCGACTATAAATAACGGCTTAAGTCTTCCGTCGGAATCGCCACAACCTCCGAACTAAATTATTGTTAACCTTTAATCCGACTCACTCTACTGGCGTCGGTGTTATAGCCGATCGAACATAGGAACGGGACTCGATCCTTCCATATCCGCATTCCGAAAGGGGGGATGCGCTAGGAACTTTCGCATCCCTCTGCGGTCCCGAAAGCTCCCCAGAGGGACACCACCTTTCTCATACCGATCGACCGTTTAACCTTTTTTTTCTTCTTTTTTTTTTCGACAGTAAATTTCGCCTCTTTATATGCAAGCGTATCTAAAAACTAGCGCTCTTAAATTATTTACAATCATAGGTGAACGAAAAAAATCTTTATATTTTTATATATTATATATACCATGGTCCTTATGAACTATAAAGAATTTATTATTATATTTAATATGAATAATATCAATTATGAAACATTGTCTTACAGTTTTAACCTTTACCACATAGTGAATCATACATGATTCAAAATATTTTTTCAACAATTTTAATACTTTAACTTCATAATATGCCATATATAGACCAAAATGTTTTGTTTTTGTATTTTCATATTTTGTCGTTTCACCTTAGTGCAATATATATTTTTTTGATTAACTATTACCACTCATATGTCTGGCATCGGCCGACATCGCTAAGCGTACGTTATAACTTAGATGTCGGCCAACAGCCGACAGAGAAAGTCGTGTGTGTGGAGTGCGTTTTTCAACCAAAACATTACACGTAACGTTGTTATTTTGTAAAAATGATACATTACAAAAATTTTTTGTTGGTTATTTCACGGTATTAAAAAAATGGAGTGAAAAGGGTTTATAAAAAAATTAGGCAGCAAAAAGTTAAATCCATTTCCATACTAAAATTATATATAACATATTTTTATATAAAAAATCAAATTAATTGTCTGATATAAATAAATTATTATTAAAAATTGAATAATTAATTTAAAAAATCTATCATCATATATATTATATTTATTATTTATTACTCAATACTCGTTATAAATATACGAAAATAATAATTTATAATATATATATATATATATTTTGTTTTATTCCTGAATTCTCAACTATAGAAGAAAATGTATATATTTTTTTTATATATGTATCGAATGATTCATGGTTTTTCAATATTAGCCATTATATAGATATTGCCGTGCACAAATCAAAATTGATTCCCCTTTGACAAATAAATTTATCCGAAAAGACGTAATAAAGCGCAAAACGAATTGTAAACGTGATTTATCGATTTCATTCTTTTTTTTTAATAAAGGCTTTCATCGACAAAAAAAAATAAGTAATTTTCCAAAAAAAAAAAATAACCACCTTTTACATCCGCTCAATATATATGTATGTTTAAAAAAACAGAGTGACTTTATTTTTTAACGAAACTTTGCAAATGGAATTTGAAATAAACTTTCATTATACTTAAATTTTAAACGATACCGCTTCGGTAAATTATATTTCGAGTTGAATCGAGTACAACAATAACTTGAAAGTTTCTTAAGACTTCAAATCTAAAATTTAGTCTCGGCGCAAAACTGTCATTAACGATGAAAACTTTCTTCGTATGTTTTTTCAAAGTTTTAGAACGATTTTTTTTTTATTAACACAGCATTCTTTATATGATTTTTTTTTTGAGTTTATTTTATTTTATCGATAGAAAGGTGCATCGGGAACAGAAGAACTTCGCAAAGTCTCGACATCTCTGGGGAGATAAAACTTGTTCGTTCCGTTGCTACATTTTTCAGATTAAAATAAATTTTAATTAGTTTTTTTTTTCGTATTATAATAAAGCTTTTGTGATTGTTAGCTTTACTATATTTGCTAAAATTAGACGAATATGAATTTAACAACGCGCGTTTGTCCGTATTTATGTTGCGGAAAAGCCGCTTTTCCGTTTTCCGGTCTCACTATATGAATTTTCTATGACGTTCCTCACTGAACAGGCATTTATTATATAAAACACACATTCAGCTTTGAATAATATGAATCTACATAAAAATTAAATCCGAGAAAATTCTACAAATGACCGAAAACTAATTATATCAAAATATTAACACAATATATATTCCGTTAATATTTTTTATCGAAATTTTCAGTAATAATTTTACAATAAATATACGATGTTAACAGTTTTCGATTTTAATTAAAAAAATACTTTAAACGTAAACGCCAATTTAAAACATAGTCGTGCAATATGCGCCAAAAGCGAACACATTGCGAAAGTAAAATACGATGAAAGTTACCATTAAAAGTTACCAAAATTATAAAACGCGTTCCGTTACTAACTTTTAAAGTTTCATTAATATGTGTTAGTCATATTAATTCGATATTATCGAATGTATACACAATAAATATATCGTATAATCTATAGTAAATATATACTGAAAAAATATATTTTATAATTAAATCTCTTTAAACATTCGAAGCAATGATTTATTTTTTTATATATTCGAGTTATCGGCTATATCCAATATTTAGACTAATTTAACATATCGACAAATTTTGATATATTTCAAGTTGTATTATTAAATTTAAACAAATAGCTGAAAATAGAGAATGAATAGAGATAGATAAAAGCGTAAACATAAGGTCATATTAATAGCCTTCAAAATTTCAAAAGTCATTAATTAAAGTTGAATAATGTGATCAGTACATTTATTATAAAATATGTGAAAAAATAATAACTTTCAGTTTTACATCGATTTTATCTACAATATTTTAAAATAATCTTCATTAAATATTATAACATAATTAACTAGTGTTTTTATCAATATTCAAAACACTCCTATAATTCAATCTGGAATAACTATGAGCACTTTTGACGATCCTTTAAATTTCTCTTTATTAAACGCGTGGGGCAATATTCGGCGAATATGGAGACTGTCGTTTTTGACAAAAACATCATAAAATTCTTTATGTATTAGTCTTAAAATTTTAATAGTAAATATTTTTCGCTATATTTATTAATATTTGATATGTATAAATAATATCATTTCCAGTAAAAAAAAAAAAACTTTAGTTACTTTTTGAATACGTAGTATATATTTTATATATATGTGAAATATTAATGAAAATAATTTTAAAAAACCAATATAATAAATTTAATATAATAATAAATATAAATATTGAGGGACTTTAATGAATATTTGCTCATTTTGTACACGTTGTTAAAGGGTGCCGATATCTATACGAAAACCCCACTGTGCGGAATGACGATAAGGAAATATTTAGCCGCATTTAGGTGGATGGCCATTGCCGAAGTTTAGTTTAAATTAGACCACGATGTTAAACGCCTTATCGACAAGTCGCACAAGCCCGAAATTTCAAAACTGACCTCGTATAATTTTAACTATTTCATATGACCGCGCGTTTTAACGGTCACATTGTGCGCACCGCTTCGAATTTAATTTCGTTCGTAACGCTTCAAACTCTAAATATACTTTAGACTAAACTTAACGTTCGCAATGGAAGTATAATATTATTATTTCGAGTGTGTGTTATATATTTTGAAATTTTTAAATCGTAATACTGATTGTGATTATAATTCTAATACTCAATATTCTGATATAATCACTATATATATTTTAATAAGCTTCTTTATAAATTAATCCTTTCATAATTCACAATTTATATATAAAAGGATTAATTTTATAAATCATTTTTCAAAAATTTATATATAATAGTTTCTTTCGACATTTATATTTGATAATAAATACTTTATTATTTTTAATTAAAATTAATTAATAATAAATAAACTATATTTAAAACAATTTTTTTTCAATAAATTTAATGTATTTCAGAATTTAAATTAATCATATACCTAGTAAAATTGACACGCGTTTATATCGTTTTAAATATTGTCTCTTCGATACGGTTAACAATGATGCAAAAACGAATATATTATTAAACACTCAATAGGGAAATATGATCGGTGTAATTGTATTTTAATGCGAGTTCCGTATGTGTTTTCCCATAGGAAAAACCATATAATTATACCTTTTTCTATTATAGTTTTCCGCGCTAATGGCGAATATGTTTTTTGTATAGTGACGAAAAAATATTCAACGCGTTACCGTTTTCCCCCTCGTTTAATGTATCGAAAACGTTTCTGAACCTACATAAATGATGATATATGTATATATATATATATTGAAATATATCCGAAGTAAATATTTATAATGTTTTTCTATTATACTGCACTATTTCATCGCGCGAAAAATAGAAAGAAAAGCGATTTTCCATCTTGAAACGTTATATAAATTTCGCGTTCATTTTCCTACACCCGTAATTGCGCTAAATAATATATATATATATATATATTTTTTTTTTTTTTTTATTAAAATAATATTTATGTTCGCGTACGTGAAATTTGTGCACCATTTTTATATATTCCGGCACAAAAAACAATGAAATATTACATATATACGCTTGAAAAAAAATAATGAAAAACGACACGCCAAGGAAAAATTCGAATTTTTTTCAACCACCTCCCACAGTAAAAACAGCGTCACGGTTATAGAACAACGAAAACTCGAATATGGAAAACTGATTTCATGAATATCGCCGCAAATTTCACTCGTGAAAATAAACAGACACGTATACGAATATATTTGAATATTTTTTATATATATATTTTTATGTGTAAACGTGAAAGAAAATCCAATCCTATAAATAGGAAGAAATACAACGAAAATAAAGCGTACCGATAATGATCTTTATATATATATATATATATATATATATATATATATATATATATATATATATATATATATATATATATATATATATATATATACGAGAAAACAACACTCGATCGTCGAATACGATATTGTTCAATTACCTGATTATATTTTTAAATTACACCATTAAATCTCTCGCGATTACATTATTAACGTGGCACGTTCTCGTATTTCATTTAAAGAAAAAAAATTCTGAAAATTAGCCTCAAAATTGCCTACTATTACATAAATCGTTTTTAATACCAGTATCTCTATGTTATAATGAATTTTGTTATTACGAGCAAATATTTCATTTTTTAAATCTTTATATATATGTAAATCGATGATACTATACATCCGTGGTGTCGAACCTATGGCACGCGTGCCATAGATGGTACATACGAAAATTTTACTGGCACATGAAAAATATATTATCAAATTGGATTTAATATAGATTAAAAAAATAAATCTTTAAAGAGAATATTACGATGAAATTAGAGTTTAAAAAATATAATTATATACGACTAGAAATGTTTCAGCGATCAAATGACCGGTCACGGTAGGCAAGATAAATGTCGATTGTTTTTCAAAAAAATAAACCACAAAAATTTTTTGAATATTGCTAAATGGATTTTATGCATAAAATAATAAAATTCATAAAATTAAAAGGCAATGCAATAACGCTTTTTACAAAAAAAAAATAGGATTAAATTTTTCAAACGGTCAATTGACCGCACGTGGTAGGTTTTAGTTTTCCACTGCGACTATATATTATGCACTCTCAGAGTGTCAAAGTTTGAATAAGTTGAATGTTTTTTGAATCGGGCAGCTTTTGAAGACGAACTTGCGCTGGATCGTAAATTAACGTTCGTAAATGTGCTTCGTGGAACAAATTCGCTTGCATTTTAATTATCGGATACTGGATAATGACCGTGTCGCTGGTTCAAATCCCGGCACACACTTCCTTACAAATTACCAAGAGAAGCCTCGGCTTTGGGAGTGATTAAAAGCCAGGAAGGTAGCCCGATCCCGGACCAGAAAGCAGGTGATCAGTATTCATAAAGGCAATTTACTGGTTCAATTACTAAGGCTCGTGAACGTAACCGCTCATATTTACCTGAGATGCTCCAATTTCTATAAGGATCACACGATTTCCTATTGATAATCCTTGTTGTTTGATGTTTTAACTATGTCTAATTTCATGCTTAACATGTCTGACTTATTTTATATATTATATAATACCATACATGACATTAATTATTTATCAATTTTTATAATGTATAAGCAATTAATCACTATAAGAGTATTCTAATTATTATATAACTTCTACATAACGTAAATTTTAAATATCAAATTTATAAACTTTAATATATGTAAAATAACGTATAAAATTGATTTTATATATAAGATATAAATATTGAGAAACACAATATATATATATATATATATATATATATATATATATATATATAAGTCTATAGTGTATACAATTGAAATTATCAATAGTCATGATCAATGCGAATCACGTTCGAAACAAATGGAATTACAATTGATAAAATTCGTTAACGAATTGAAATCATAACAAAATTAGTATCAATTAAAACTATTTCGCAATCAAAATTTATATTTGAAGTATATAAATCGATTCTTTTTCACGAATAACAATCGTAGATTTTCGTTCGCTTTCAATTAAAAGATAATTAATCATGTTTTTCTACGGATATTTTGAATTAACGTGACATATTTTGTGAGAAGATCGTAATTATTCTCTTATTGATTATAATAAAAAATAATAATAAATATCAATATTCAATAGTGAAATATTAAAAAAATATATACTTACTAACTTATTAATGAAATAAATCTCTAAAATATCTTTGAAAAATCTATTAAAAATATTTGTTATTAAAAAATTAATATAAATATTTTAGTAGCATTTTTAATATTACATAAATTATTTTTTTTTATTGAATCGCATTTCTTTCCCAATTAAAACGAATAAAATAAAATACATTAAATTACGATAAAAATCGTACAAATTTTTAACACAGCATTTAAATGTATTAGAATAAATAATTCACCTTTTCCACTAGCAAAACATATTTTATACTTTTTCTCATATATTTTAATAGCGATTTATTTATTCGTTATTTTAATATTCGTGCGTATTTATGCTTCATAATAATAATAATAATAAATAGCGCCATTAATGAAACCATTATACCTGATAATCAAATCGTAATTTTATGCGTTTTATCCGGAATCAAAACGTTTAAATTATACCGAATATAAGTCGAATCGTTCGTTCATCGCGCATAAAAAAACGATATTGCGAACCGAAAAACTATTAATATTTTTCAAGGAAATCGCAATTATTTCCAACTGTTATTGGAAGGCTTCGCTATATAATTACATAGTTCGTGCTGGGCAATCGTAAATATGTTTTCCGCACTACCCATATAATTATCAGTTGTTTTTAAGGTTCATTTCCATGAATGTGCAATCACGTATTTATCGATTATGAATTGCAAAAAAAAAAATTTTTTTTTAAATACACAAAATAGTGAAACTCGTAATTCATCGTTGAAAAACTCCAGTATCTTATAAAGTTTCATATTTTTCACGAAATCAAAATAATGCCTTTTGCGATAAATTTTCAATCTCCAATAATAGAAAAGAATCACAATGAGGACTGTGATAAAATAAATGTCAAGGACAATAAGAATGTTTTCACTTCAGAAATTCTACAATCCTGTGTGATATATTTATTATTATACATTATTTTTAATCGTTCTCAGTTTATTGATAAGAATTTTATAAACATTTGTGTAATTTAATTAGCATGAATTTTCATCAATTCTCCACATCTAAAATCAATTTTCAAATTTGAACAAATATTTATTATTATAATAACATTATTTATTTATTAACATTAACAACTCTATTTTCACTGAAGTTTCATATGATATTGAATTTTATTCACCGTATGAAAAAAATTGTTATATTATTAATCATCTCAAAATGACGACAGATAATTAATACTAAGATAATTCTCATACGATCCGATTTAATACAACTAAATCGATATTTACATTATCTAACATCGCCATTATAATGGAAGATAAAAAATCTAAATATAACTAATGTTCCGAGTTTTACTTGTAACACACACACACACACACACACACACACGCGCGCGCGCGCGCGCACACACATAAATATGAAAAAGTATGGTAGATTTTCTAAAACGTAAACATGCTATAACATTCAGTTGAGTTTCATGTATTTTTCATTCATCTGAAGATTTATGGACGATAGTAGCATCTTGCAGGCGAACTTGCAGGGCTCGCCTCTTTTGTACTTAAAGGCTTTATACCAAGTTATTGTTCACAAAACGTATAAATCTCACTATACCTAGTAGTATATACATCTTTATATAAAAAAACTACATTATAAATAATATCTACGCACAGGTTTTTTTTTTTAATATTTTTATCAAAATAATAATTGTATTCGTGTACTCGATATATATATCGTACATTTTTATTTATACTATTAAAAAAATATTTTAATTTTATTAAAATTAAATTATTATTATTTTTTTATATAAATCGGATAATAAAAAAAAATACATACGAAACATTTTATTTCAACGGCTACATATTGAATTTTTGTGTTAAATATTAATTTTGCTCTAGAGGCACATTCGCCTGAAGCGAAACGAAATATTTTCTAATTTTACCAATTTTACATTTATTTATTTTGCCCGATAATAACTTTGCATCAATATTGTTGTGTGTGTGTATGTATTTTTATTCAATAAATGTATTCTATTTAATTGTTTTTAATGAAAATAATATATATATATATATATATATATATATATATATATATATATATATATAATAACTATGTTGTTAAAAATTGATAAATTTGTTTTTAATTCGATGTAAAATAATATTGAAAATACAATATGAAAAGAACTGAAATTTGATTGTTATTCATTTTCATTTAGTTGTATAAAATATAAAACTATTCAAAGTTTATTATTTGTTTTGAATTTAAATTTATGCGATAATAAAATAATAAAATTTTTCGATAAAAATTAATAATATTGTTAAATTATAAATTTCATAAACGATATACTTTCATATTGAAAATCATAAATATTTCAAAATGTACAAGTTTTTAATAATAATAATAAATTTATTTAATTATTAATCTAAATTTATCACATTTATAATATTTTATATAGCATGCATTATGATTCATAAACTTAAAAGTTTATATAAATTTCTAAACAATTTTCATGAATAAAGTTCTGATTATCACATTTAAATTCCAATCTATATAATTATCAGTTCTATAATTATTCTCAATTATATATTCTATATGTATTTGTATTAAATAACGTATAATCATTTAATATATGTCATTTGCATATAATGAATATCATTATATATAAGTATATATAATTTATTTGATTAATAATATCCGAACGTAAACGATTAACGAATGTGATTGATAGATAACTTTACTGATTTTTTTTCTTTTTTGTATAAATTTGATTACTGCGTGAAAAACAGGTAGATAGACGAGTTTGAAAAGATGAAGAAGACAGGAAAAAAAAGGACATAATTTCAAATATTCATCGTCCGAACAGAAACTCGGTCGAGAATGAGCGATTCAAGTACATTAATCATTTAAATGTCTCGGCGACGTGAACCTTCAACGGGGGATGAAACAATAGGATTTTTGTGTATGATAAATACTCAGATTTTCAACTTTCTATAGTTTTCCATGTCCACCCCTTATTAGAGTAATCTTTCACGGGGCAAACGGATCCGGTACACCATTTAGGATTTTCCGGTGAATTGCGATGAAACTTTCTTTCCCGCGTATTCATATATATATATATATATATATATATATATATATATATATATATATATATATATATATATATAAGTATTCGTGTGATTTATAGCGGGAAAAAAATTATCCGTTTTTTTGGTTTTTTTTTTATTTTCTCTTTTCGTCTTTTTCCCACGCCTATCTTTTTCTTTTTTTTTCTTTTTTTTTTCTATCCCGAGTGTCGGCTTAACGATGATGGATGACCGTATTGTTTCTGAAAGGTAAATGAATACATTTTCGGGAGCGGCATACGTTGAAGTTGTCCAGTTATTGATTGATTGAGATACCCTTTAACGCGAATTATATATATTCAAGACTTTCAAACGCTCGCTGTTGTACGGTATATTCAATGCAAATTTACAATTTTATTTAAAATGCATTTAAAATACCTATGATTATTATTATTTTTTGAAATAAATTATCTAGTATTAAATATCGGATAATTCATTCGATTGGTAATCAAAATATTAATTAATATATATCAAAGAATTGAAATCTCAATAACAAGTGATGTGAAAAATAATCTCGAAAAAAAAAAGCGTCGACTTTCATTCAATGAGATAATATTATAAATTCAATGAATAATTCATATATATATATATTTCAAGATTTGTTGCTCATATTTTTAAGATTGAAATTCTAGATAAAAAATATTACCATCATGCTGAAAGAAAACGTGAATCATTTCATACAATATATACATTATAAAAATATTTTATTCAACATAAATATATAAGTATAAATATATCAAAAATTTCTTACAATTTTCTCATTATATCCCAAAAATCATTTTCGACAACACAATTTTCCTATATTATTTACATTTCCATTAGCATTATGACACTTAGAGGTTGTGAAAATGCTCTGATGAGCTTTCAAAATGACTGTATATAAAATATTAAACTATATTTCAGGTTCAACTTCTTACTATACTCGTATATTAACTATTAAATTATACACTCTTCGTTTGCCGCTTTATTTAAACTAAAATTTTATTATTATAACATGTTAATACATGCAAATTTATATAATAGAACAAAAATCTGTATAACAAAATATCTAAACTTTTAACACGTAATACAATTAAGACAATTAAATTAGAATTATCATATTCAAATAATATAAACTGCATGAGATACAAAGATTATATATATATATATATATATATATATATATATATATATATATATATATCATTGCAGTTCATGAGAATAAACGTAGTTAGCAATGCTCATTACAACCTGCAGTGTGTTTATATTATATCTCTTGTAAAACTTTCATATCTATTTTCGTCTTTCGGGCCCGTCCCGGGTGTGTGCGCCATTATTTGGGTCAGGTCTTCTATTAATCATGCACCATATGTCGCGGTTCAGAATTGTCACATTTGCAACTTTGAAATCTTCGATGCCTTTTGTTTTACACATTCAAACTATTCGTAATTTGTCATCGAATTTTCTTCGCTTTTTCTGTAAATGTTTTCAAATAAATATATAAAAAAATTTCATTGAATTTTTTCCTATATTATGTTTTTTTTTTTTAATTTTAAAAAACGTTAAAATTTTCTAGATATTATTTATCGAATATTAAATTCGTTATCCGAATCTAAGTATTTAAACGTATTTTCTTAATATTTTTAATTAAAAAATATTTTAACAACTCAATGAATACTTTTTATGTCTCATAATCATTTTTAAAGGCGAATTTAAGTGTAAGCATTTTAGGAGCGTAAATTCTAAATGACCTTTTAAAATCCCTTTTTTCTACTGTATATTTTTTCCAATGACATCAAAATTGTTTATATATATATATATATATATATATATATATATATATATATATATACAATATTAATAACGTTAAAGTTTATAATCGTCTGTAAAACTTGATGGAATATTTATATTCATTCACTCTTGATTTATGCCTTTTTTTCCAAATAAATAAAAATATTTTTTTTTATAAAAATTATTTCCGTTATATCAATTATTAATTATATATATTCATATTTTATAATATATAAAATATTTATAACAGCATTAGTTTAGATCGTATATATTTTCCAAATATCTTTTTAAAGAATTAATAATTACTTAATATACATTTTTTTTAATAATGAACTAAGAATCGTTGATATTATTTATAAATATATATATAATTTTAAAATTTAGATATTGCATCATATACACAAATTAATCGAACAATATTTCAAGTCATTAAAACCCTATGTAATACTTCAAACTGTAATTTACGTAACTAATGTAACAAATCCTTACCGAGTGAGAGAGAGAGTCATATTATTTATACGGCGGGGGTATGTAAACTACATTAATTTAAAGTTTCGAATGAGTTTTCCCCCCCGTTTCACAATATTGTATTTTATTATAAATTGCATTTCCCGACGGAAAACTTCATCGTGGCACATGACAATTTTCTTACGCAAATCAAAGCCAATTATATCGCGAATTAACGCCTTCCTCACTTTGCTACGGATTAAAATCAACCTTATAATTGTATATTATATATAATATAAATATATATTAAATATATATATATATATATATATATATATATATATATATACATTAATTTAATTAAACACATACGGATTATGTGCGATGTTATATTCTTGCAAAATTTATTTCGGCTCTCATTGCACAAAAGCGGGTGTATTATGAAAAGGGCGAACGCGGATTTAAAAAGGGCAAAAAGGGCGAAATAACGACGTATCAAATAAAAGGCTGTATCATCATAAAGAGGCTGTGACACAACTTAATTAGTTAAGACCACAATATTTACCCGACGATGACGTCTTTTCTTACCTGCGAGGCATTCGTTTATATATATATATATATATATATATATATATATATATATATATATAAATTAATATAAACGTAAAGAAAACGTTAACGTGACGTAAATGCGACAAACGTACGTGAAACTTAATGAATGTGCGTGTGTGCGTGCGTTTTGTAGAATTAAAGGGCGTACATATTTAAGGAAAACATTTCTTTAATTATCAGACGGTGTGTTCGTTTAGTTAGAACGAAATTACACACTCGACGTAATTTGTGACCCCCTTTACATTTTATCCCCTTTAATTCTAAAGCAAATAAACATCTGGCGAATTTTATGCTGAATTATTGTGATTTAATGTAAACGCCGTTTGGAATGATTTTCGGGTTATCTGAAATTAAGAATTGTTCTGAATTTTTATTTTTTTTTTTTTTTGAGTGAAGAAAAAATGCATAAATATATAAGGGTTATTTTAAAATTTTAATTAATAAATAAATCTATTAAGTGATTCGTATATTGTCATTGAGATTGAATAAGTATGCGAAATTTCAATTCAATTAGATATTGAAAAATGGTCTAAAAATCTATTATTAGATTCAACACCGACAAACAAATATATAAAAACAGTGCAAATTAAATAAAATTGTAATTATTATTTATATATATATAAATATAGCTATTTATAAAAATTATAAAAATACATACTTATATATGAATATTATTAACATTTATTTGTATTGTACTGTTATGATATAAATTATATTTTATATACAAAAACATTTTTTTATGCAATTTGAAAGATCTTACTTATTTTTTAAATATCTAATAACATTATTTAATTTCCATATAAATATTTGTAATACATAAACTGTCTGAAAATGATTGAAAATTGATTTTTTTTCAGGTCGATGTTTCATATCCGTTATATAAACCAGTAACGCACCCCATAAAAAATCATTGAGTAATATAAACGCAAAAGAGAAGAAAGCGAAAAAAAAAGACACAAAAACATTATTATTTATGTCGACTTTCACCACGATAAAAGATGTCCCCCCATTTCACATTAATTTTGCTGTCGGCGAGATTTTCCACTGTGCCGAAAATAAACTTCTCGTTCAAATATAACAAAAAAATAAAATAAAATAAAATAAAAAAATACGAACCCCTATGTGTTTCTTTCATTTTTTTTTATTCCTTATCAGATTATTCGAGATGAATACACCGCATGCAAATTGTAAGAGAATACTTTCTTTTTTTTTCATATTATTATTATGAAAGCTGCTTTCACGAGTATGAAAAAAAATAAAGTGTCTTTCAGGCACGGTGTGACTTGCAAAAGTCAAAAAAAAATTCAGTTTCGCTGAATTTAATCCTTTCAATATCAAAAGGCGGAAATCTTTTCGCTTTGACTTGTCCCATATTGTGGTAAATTCGACCGTGATGAAAAAAAAATAGCAAAATAAATTCATCTTATTTTTCTCGTATAATAATTTATGTTATAATATATTTCAATTATAAATATATTTTTTATAATAATAAATATTTTACAAAAATTACTACTTATCTTTTTAATTTCATACAACATATGATGTAAAAGAAAAAAATTTACATATAATAAGGATTGTAAAAAAAAATTTTAATTCGGTATAAAAATATTTTGCACGAACAAAACGTATATTTTTCTTTTACATGTGCAGAAAAAATACTTTTTTTTTCAACGTATGAAAATTTTCCGCCGTAAACAGATGTAAAATATATATTTATATATCGTGAAAAGCGCACGATATAATGCGTGGTCGTGTAAATGAAAAACGTTTTGCTTGATTTTCAATTTCAATTTGCTACAGGATTTAGTGACTTCCATTTGTTTTCAGAAATGAAAAAGTAAAAATGAAAAAAAAATAAGGCGGAGAAAAAGGAGAAAGATAAATGTTACAACGTATAATAATAGCCGTTGCAAAAAGGACACTTTGTATCAGAGTTATCTCAAATTTACACCTTTTCACGCTTATATATATATATATATATATATATATATATATATATATATATATATATATATATATATATATATATACGCGTATATTATAATTTTCTCGACTCTCTCGCAGGATGATAATTTAAGAAAATACGTTTTTCACCAAAAAAAAAAAAAAATACGTTCGTAAGTTAAATATTATTCTATTCTAGTCGTCGCAATGCTTTAACTTTTTGATTTGTAATGGAAAAAAATTCGCATCATTTTAATTTTAAATAGAAAAATAAATTTTTAAAACATATACCGGTTTTACATTGTTCAGAAATTTTTCATACTTTCGAATTAATTAAAAATATTTATATTTTCCATCTTTTCATATATGAAAACTGTATAAGTGATTCAATTTAAAAATTCATATTTAAATCAATGACAATGTGTTTATATATTTTTTTTTAATATTTATTAAAATTTTAAACCTGATTTGCATTAAAATTATGTTACTAATTTAACGCTTAGACGTTTAAAAATATGTATTTTTAATAAAAGGATTAATGTAATACCTATTTTTATAATAATAAATTAAATAAAACGACGCCTTTTGATATTAAAATATTAATAATATTCTTTAATCTATAAAATTTATTAATATATTTTTCACAATTTATAAAGTAAAAGAGCTTAATGAAAAAACATATTAAAAACAATATAATATTTTTTATATATACTATATATATATATATATATATATATATATATATATATATATATATATATATATATATATAACAAAAATATTATACACATATTTATTATTCGTATAGACGTCAAAAAATATATTAAAAACACTTTACAATATCGCTTGACAAACAACACTATACCGTTTTGTCGAGCTTTTAAAGCTGTATTTGTATAAAGTTTTTTAGTTACAATATCATAATAATAATGATTTAGTAAATGCTCGAACGCCTTTCCAACACAATAGCTTATTGTTTTGTCAAATATCCACCCTCTCAAACTACCCTTATGATGCCGAGTGGCTTTATATTACACTAACAAATTTGTTTTTGTTTTGTATAATATATATACATATATATGTATATATATATGTATATATATATATATATATATATATATATATATATATTCTTTCTATTTCAACCCCCTTTTCAAACTTTTAATGTCACCGTATTGTGCTTCAAAATTATTAATGCTATGCAGTTTTTTTTTATATTATAATACGATATGCATTGTGAACCGTGAATAAATTAAAAGCTTTTAACCGGTCTCGTTTATTAATTGAAACTAATGAATTGTCGACGATCGACGGGGTGTTCTTTTTTTTTTTAATTATAATTATATATTTACAATTTTTGCGCTTCGAATTTCAACATATTTTCGCAATTAAATCGTATCAATATATAAAAGTTCCATAGAACAATTTTTAAAACAAAAATAATAATAATAAAACGTGATATAAATTCAATATTTATAAAATAATATGAATACGATCATTTTTTAAGTATTATCATAATTATAGCAAAAAAAAAACAAACCGCTTTAACTGTGGCACGCGTCGAATCAGTTTATTTTCCATTAAAATAAATATCGTATATAAATATTAAATAACCATATCCGACACCTTTCAAGTAATTACATAAACAATATAAAGACCATACACGAAATATATATATATATATATATATATATATATATATATATAATATATTATATTATGATCAGAGTTCAATGTCAGAATTAATGAGTTGACCATTACCGACATCGATTGTTTGGGTTTAGTTTGACACGCTATTATTAAGGCCGACAAAATTTCTAACTTATCGCTAAAATGAACACACACACACACATACATAATATATATATATATATAAAATATCGTAATCATCATCAACAGTGACACGATATCCCTTGAAAGCCTTAAGCTAATTTCAAAGGGTTTCCTGAACTACATGAATATTATAAATACATCACATATAATTTGCATTTAAACGATAATATAAATTTTATTTTTTTTTCTTAAAAATATAATAATTATAAAAAGTCATTTTTTATTCATTATAGTTAAAAATGTTTTATCAATCAAAATATTAAATATTTAAAATGTAATTTTTTTGATACATTATTTATGTTTAATTTACATTTTCCATTATATTATATATTATGTATTGTTTTGATTCAGCGGTAAACCCAATTTAAATATTATGTTACGTTAAACTTCAAAAGCGACGTTATATTATAACCAATTTATAAAACAAATAATTCATTACAACACTTAATCTTAATTAAAGTTCAACGTGCAAAAATAATTGGACCCGTATTAAAGTTTACAACAGGGATGTTCAATTTTTTTTTTTTTTTGTAAATATATTATATATGATTGACTTTTTTTCGGTTATATTAATTTGAAAGTTTACCAAATCAACGAACGACTGTAAAAAAGTACTGTCGACAAATAAGCGAGATGTACTAGAAATTTTTATGTTTGCACTTGAAATTGGTCAACAAACGAAGCCTAATTCTTCAGAAACTTTGATAACTTTTTGCAAGGAAAAAGCTTTAACAGCCATGATTATAAATATGACTTTTGAAAGTTCGTCGACTTCGGATGTATGAAATTTTATATTTTGTAAAAATAATATAATTTCTATTCAACGAACATATGTTGAATGTTATATATATTTAAATAAATAATAATCGATATGTATATTAATTATAAAAAAAATATTTCTACCATTTGCATTAACATTTCACATTGTAAGGCAAGCAAAATGTTAAATAAATTTCTATTAAAAAAATATTATTAAAATATATAAAATCCAGAAAACTAGACAATTTTGAGAAAAGGTAGGATTAATAATCTCGTATTTACTTGATATTATATATATATATATATCGTTGTATGAGTATTTTTTAACTGAAATTACAGCTTTTTCAGCAATATTAGCAATTAATATAATTAAAAACTATAAAGTAAGAGATAAAACATATGGAAATTAAACCTCTCTAATGAAATATTAGCGTAGGAAACGATTTTCTCAATCGACCAATCAAAATTATGGACAATTTAATAATCAAAATGAAATAAAAATATTTTAATAAAATGAATTTTATTATTATCATACATATTTAAAGTGTCGTTTAATATGTAATTTTTTCAGCTTTCACCTTTTCTCAATACAAAAACCACTCGTCATTCGAATAATTTTAAAACTATGAAATGCTTTTAAAAATAATATTATATAAATAAAAACTTTAATCTTTTATAAATCCATATATAATATCGTTCAAATATTTTACACTCGATCGATCATTCGGTTCACCCTCAATATCATTCGAGATAAAGAAAAACTCTCGTCTACCGTTTTCTTCATTTAGTATTCAGAAAGCGAATCGGCGACTATTGCCAGGAGCGATCGCTTCTCCACGTCTTCGGTCCTTCGTCTATCCTCGTGTATTTTCCATCGTCGAAGACCACTCTTCGCCCTGTGCCAAATGATGTATGACCACTTTCTGCACGGTACCAATCCTCGAAGGAACGCAACACTTCTTGACAAATGAACGCCGACAGGACGAAGGTTCGATATTAAAGTAAATTCTGCACAGCGTCACGGTTACAGTAAATGCTATACTTGTCGTCCAATGTTTTATTATATATATATATATATATATATATATATATATATATATATATATATATATTGTTCTCGTTTCCGTTTTTTTTTTTTTATTATTGGCTTTTTAAACTCGCTGAGACAATGATGAAATGCGACTGTATCTACTTTACTTTTTTTTCTCCAACGTCAAAAAGCATTTATTGTACTAGTCTTGATATTGAATTTTTTTTCATTCTGTCTACAGAATAAAACTCAATTTCAATGATTATATAAAATTTTATTTAAAAAATCTATATATATATATATATATATATATATATATATATATATATACCTAATAGTTTTCAATAGATGTATTAATTTATTTTCATCCAATTTTATTCAATTTATTATAAATTTAAATATGATTTTATTTAAGAAAAAACTTACTAAAAATTACAGATTGAGTTAATTTGTACTAGAAGACATAATACTTATATAATTTTTATATGAAAATATCTATAAATAAAAGTAATATATAGATATCTTTAAAATTGGACAATCATACTTTAGAAAGAAAAAATAAAGATATAGTAAAATATTAAAATTAATAAAATAATATTTATTTACATCAACTTATTTAACTTGACTTATTTGATCAAAATATTTATTTAAAATACGGTTGCATCACTTTTAATAGAAAATAAAATAAAAATCACAATAAAAAAAAATAATAATTACTTTAATAAGAAACAATATGGCAAAATATATAATATATCATATTCAAACTGTCATTCGTTACATTATATCACATTTCAAAATTCATAACTAATCTACATACATTATATGAAGTCATTAATTTCTTCTTAATCGATTTCTATTCACACGTATTTTATTTTTGCTTTTCAAAAAAAAAAAGATTCGGGCTTATTATGAAAATACTCTATTTTATATGATTGATTATTATATAGCGTGGATTTATTCTCTATTTAAAATGAAAAATCTATATACAATATAAATAAATGGAAAGAAACCTGATGACTTTCTAACTCGATGCATATTGAATATATATTTTATAATCATAATAAAAATATATATATATTTTATCTACATTATCTTTGATGAATATATATATATCGATATAATTTATAATCAAATATATTTTTTCCAATTATATTACATAATATTTATACTAAAATACAACTCTAGCGATTTCTAATTAGTCGACTAATTAACGTCGTCTCTAATATTAGAACAAAATAATTAGAATTCTACGATTTTCACATTCCGTTATACGTAGACATGATAAATTTGAATATAATACTCTGCGGAATTGTAAATTAAAGTAGAATTTGAATATCGAACTCAACAGGTTTGGGTGAATAATCATTACTTATTCTTATGGTGTTTCATCTCAATCCCTTTTCTCATATCTAAGGGTAGCTTTCGTTTCATTAATTAAATTTGTTATTGTTCTCACTCACGTAAAGCAATAGAAAGTCTACTCATAATAAAATTTTCATTCGTTGATAATCGTAAATATTTCATGACGAATAATAATATATAAATATAATTTTAATTTCAATAAAAATTGAATAAAATAAAATATTTTGAATTATTCGCATATTTTTACATAATAATATTAAATATGACCCAATATATTGTGTAATAAAAATACCATGTCGTAGTACATTTTTGTATTATAAACGACGCTTTTCAAACGTGAATAATTCTCGAAACCCTTTCCGAGTAAAATAAACCTTTGCGAACTTTGAATTTTATTATAAAAAAAAGTCTTATTCAAAAACTGCACATT
This sequence comes from Leptonema lineaticorne, assembly GCA_024500535.1. Lineage (NCBI taxonomy): Eukaryota > Metazoa > Arthropoda > Insecta > Trichoptera > Hydropsychidae > Leptonema > Leptonema lineaticorne. The sequence continues at coordinate 7,181,434 of JANIJI010000017.1, forward strand.
ATTATACGACATTGACTATTGATAATTGAATTCTGATTAATTTTTTTCAATTATTATAAAAAAATATTTTTTGATATAAATATGATTTTTATATATTATTTTTTTTTTTTGCGTTGAAATTAAAATATAATGTTTATAAAATAAACATGTAACGAAGCTTTCAGCGTTTTGTGTGATTATATTACGTTCATATAAAAAAAAATTCGAATTGTTTACATTTTTCGTTTGTGATTCACCTCGAAATAATAGAAAATTTCATCCGGAGTACACTTCTAATGAAATTGAATTATAAAAGAATTACGTTTTCGCAGTAATTTTACGTAAAAATACAACAACTTGGAATATTTTGCAATTGCGTTATATAATTTTATATATAATATAGTGTATCATTAATTTCTGAAATTAAACATATTTTTATCCAATTAGAAACTCGAATGACGAGTTTTTAAAATATTATTTTCAGTATTATACAATATTAGACGTATTTCAAACGAGAAAAAAAAATGTAAACGTTAAACGACACGTGGAACTGAAAGCAGAAAAATAATTTAAAACACTCGGAATCGAAATGAAAATCAACACATGGCACATAAAATTCTAGCAAATACTTTTCCGATCGACCCCCTCCCCCGACACCCCTCTCCTGTGTTACCTCACCTCTCCCCCCTCCTTCTATAAGGCCGTTCGTTTTTCTCGTGCGAATTTTCCATGATATTTTCCGTGGAAGTCGTTCCCATTCATGTATAAACATTTCATATTCTCGACGCGCGCCAACGAAGGAAATGGAATTTTAACGAGACCCGTATATTACTTATGTATTAAAAACGCTCTCGAGATGAAGAATAAATAAATAAATAATAAATAAATAAACGGCTGTCCGAACCACCGTTTAAAAAACAAGTGTCCGAACCACCGTTTATTATTTTCGCAATTCAACGATCGACATTTAATTTAAACGGCGTCAATGTATAAAAGTTACGCCAAACTTTAGCTCGAGCTTTATGCAATATTTTAAATATTTTTAAATACTCGTATCAGCAATATAACGTGTTATATATTATGTAAACAATGTTATAATAGATGTATTTTATAGTAACATTAACCTTTTTCATATTCCTATGGGAGAATAAATTTTCAATTTCTATTATATATTAAATTACGTTCGCATTTAATCTAAGATTTTCATATATAATATAAATAATAATACAAAAATAATTTATCATACTATATTATTATAAAAACTTATTTTTTTTTTTGTTCATTTTTCTTTCATGTATGGAACAAAAAGAAATCTTAAATTATTTTCAATTACATATTTAATAATTTCTTTGTTCATACATATAAAATTGAACGTGAAAATATACGATTTTTTTTCTGTTGAATACATAGTCGAAAAAAAATTCACGTGGCTCACGTTTTTCGCATGACAGATTTTCACGTGTATCTTATTCGTATATTAAGAAGAAAAGTATATTTATGAAAGAAAACCTTTATATATATATATATATATATATATATATATATATATATATCAAACATATCATATATATATATTTTAGCAATAATTTTGAAGAATATATTAATATTATATGCGTTATATTATATTCTAGTATAAATTCTTCAATCCTATTTAATGTTTGAATTAATTATCGAGTCTCTAAAACGTATAACGTAAACGAACGCATATTCATTAAATGTTAAAGATCGAGCACACGCCAAGCCATTCGACCGCGTAAATATTAAAACCAGCGCTTAGTAACCCTGCCGATGAACACGAGTTAAACTTTTCGTTATATTATCTCGTCGTTCTATATTATATATTTTTTTATTATTATTATTAATTTATATTAAATATCGTACTATTTATCTATTATATATATGTATATATATGTGTGTGTGTGTGTGTGTGTGTGTATTATGAACGTGTTATAGTTTAATATTAATAATGTTTTTGACATATCAATTAATTTTCTTAGATTTAATATATTTTTTTATTAAATTTATTTATAATTATAATACATTTTCAAAAATTACGTAGTTTAAAATTCGAGTTATGATTTTAAACAATAAATTGTCATATTGATATAAAGTATAAAAATAAAACGATTAAAAATTATTTTATTATATAGAGTAGAGTGTGTAAATAAATTTATAAAATGCACGAGTGTGTTTTCATAGTTAACGATGTCAATGGTTATTTCACATCGTGTATTATACTTATAAAGGCGTCACATAATGTGTTGATGTGTCACAACACGTTGAATATATATATAACAAGTGTACGACGAAAGCAATAAAACCGTCATATTTTCGACGCGAGCTTTGCAATCGGTACTTTTCTTTCGCGATTTTTCACTTGACGAATTATGCGAAAATTGCGGTGAAAACCTGTCAGTTATTTATTGGTCGCTGTCGAGTTACGGTCAATTAATTACACGCACTGCCAACGGGTATATAACGACCCTTATATTAACCCCACGGACCATTTTCTGATACACATTTTCGGACCATAATTCACCCTACACGATTATCCACTTATTACCGACTATATGCGTAAAGCTATATTTATTTATATAACGCAAATCCGGCCTATGTCGTACGAAAAGTTCGCGAACAACCCTTTTATATATATATATATGTGTGTGTGTGTGTGTGTATGTATGTATGTATGTAGACAATTCATTTTTTATATAAGCAACGAACGCAGGTAATTCATTATTTATATTATATACCTATTAAATTTTTGATGATTTACAATTATAAATTTTCAGCATTAAAAATATATATTTATATTTTTAGAATACTAATTCGAGAGGGGTGCAATTTGATCACCGTTCAAATTAATTGGAAAACTCGATGTGTGATATTGACTATTTATGTTAATTTATTTTGTAACAAATTCTCAAATTTTGAAGTATAAAATTATATTATTTTAAATATAGAAATGATTTTCTTATCTTAAATTAGTCCATAACTACGAAACCACAAACCGAACTGTATTTTCGGCATTAATTTTTCTAGTTCAAACTAGAAAAATCTTGCCAAAATAATTATTAAAGTTAAAAATTTTAATCCTATAAAAATGCAACGATAAAACGATTGTATAGATCAGTATACCTTAATATATTGTTTTTTAATTTTTAAAAACTATTTTTTATTAATTTATAAATTTATGCAATAAATTCATATATTCTTTAAAAACCCACTAAACATTATAAATATTAAAATGTTAAAATATAAAAATTATTATTTATATTAATTTATATATATAATAATTTTGAGATAAGATTAAAAAATTCGTCAAAAGTGTTGCGAAACGTCTCGAATGCAAAGGGTTAAAATTTTCATCAATCATTTAAACTCAACATTTAATCCTTTACATATTATTTATATCAAAACGTTTGACATTTTGACATAAAAAAATGCTTTAATTAAAAAAAATATAAATAAAATAAATTTTCATAGTAAAATCTGACGATAAAATGCAGCCGTTATAAGCTTAATTAATAGTAGAGTGAATTAAGAATGATTAATTATAAAGTTACAAAGTATTATGAAATAAATTTGTTCAAACAGTGAATATTATTCTTCCGCTTGCGAAAAGTGAATCAACCCTTTAAGAAATTTAAAAGAAGGCAACCCTAAGTTATAAATTTCCCATGAAAAAAAAAGTGAAAAAATACAATGAAAATCAATTTATTATTCAGTAACTCAATAAGAAACGAGCTTTTATCTTCAAAATTTCTGGACCCTTTTTATCTCTTATATTTTTAATATCATCATATATTTAATTATAAAGTTTATCCAAAATAATTAAAACCGTAATTTTAAATAACGAATATATCTAATGTTATTTTGATAATATGCAATTTTATGTGTGTTTATATATTATATATTTTCCATCTAATCCTCCTTCTCCCATTTGAGGGCTTGTAATTTACGGTAATAATTACATTATTAAAGTGATCTCTCGTGAGAAATTGCCCATCAGACCTACCTTCATTAAGAAGGATGAGATACATATTTACAAATTTTATCAATTAAAAAAAATGATTTAAAACCAAAAAAAAAAATTCAATATAAATATCTTATAAGGATAATCACAACAATTTTTATTATTGATTAATTTCTTCCATAATATTTTTAATATCTAATATATAATAATATAAATCTAAATAACAAAACAATTCGATTCTTATACGTTTGAAAATTATTTCACCTTTGACACATGAATTACACGTGAAATTGCTCTCATTCGACGAACGTCTGAAACTGGATCGAAAATACGACAAAAAAAAAATATGGAACGAAGCACATTTTTTTTTCTTTTTCGGTATTTGTTCCTTTTGTGCACGCTGCACAGAAGCCGTACATTTTTAATGTGTCATTAAAAAAGGCGGAAAAATTGTGAAAGTTTTAATCGTTACACTTTGTGAATGAGTTTTTGTAAAACGAGACAAAAACGTATTGAAACATTTAAAAATTGAAATTTTTATTATATATTTATATATATATATATATATATATATAATTTTTATAATATAATTAAAAAAAATAAACGATCTGAATATTTAGAAATTTAACCTTTTGATCAATTATTCTTTTTCCGTTTCTAATCGGTGGCATTAATTCGTTTTCAGTTAAATAAATCGACGTAAAATTACAAAATGTCACAGTTTTAAAACTAACTGAAAACCATTTATAATTGTGCAAAAGTTAGTATTAATTGTAAACAATTTCCAATTTATCGCTTTTACGATAATATATATATAATAAAACTAGCAACACCCTTATTTGACAAGGGTAAGAAATTTCAATATATATTATTGTGTTTATTTAGTACAAGTCATCAATCAATACAATACAATATTCATATACATTATATAAATATTTTTTTTTTGTTTTTAATATATTACAAGTATATTATATTTTAAATAAATATATAGAATATATATTTAAAAATATAATCATATTATAAATAAAATTGATAAATATTTTTATTCAAAACGAAAAAATTCACTAAAAAAAAAAATTGCCATTATATACAAAACATAATTAGTACGAAAGAAAACGAATAAATAACGTTTTGATAATCGTTATGGGGTCGTATAATAGCTAACATCAATTAAATTACATCAAGGGTTAACCGAAATTACCCTAACACAGTTTACCTTTCTTAAAAGAAGATAAATGTGTGCTTTTAAAATATAACATGTCACAACTTGAAAGACATTTCCGCGACATATTTCAACTTTAATTTAAAATTGCGTGCATAGAATAATATTAATAATTAACATCGTGTTCGATATAATTAAATCTTTAAGAATTTTGTTCTAAATATATAAAAATGATCAATCATAATTAAATAGTTTTAAAAATATTCTTCATACTAAGAACAAATTTATTCTATTAAATAAAATTAAATATATTAATTTCTCGATTATTGCTCGTATTATTTTTTAAAAAAATAGACTGATAGAATATTCGTTATCTTTATGAGATGAATAAAAATAAATATAATATAAAATAAACAGTCTAAAAAAAAAAATATATATATATATATATTGAATCGCAATGCCTAAAATCAATATCACGTCCGTTACAGAATTAAAACGAATTTTTAAGCGTCATAAATTAAATTAGGAAAAGAGACTTGAAAGGATCTTAATCCATCGTTATCGGGATATCCCAATATTTTTCTTCATTTGCAAAGGAAACCAGAGAGTTCTAATCGAATAAGGTCTTCTTGATTCGATTCCCGCAATTTGTTTCGGGAAATGTACTATTTTACCTCTCGAATATAAATGTGAATGTCGAAACAAGGCGATGAACAAATCACTGGTTTTACGTACATATATATACATATATATAGATAAAAATATATATTATACGTGTTCGCATTTTATAAAAATAGAAAAGTCATATATATATATATATATATATATATATATATATAGTTATGCTTAAAATAAATAGGGCTATTCTTAACATATATGACATATTTCAATTTTATATTCTACCTTCATATAAGCGACAAACGTTTCCAAAAATATATAGTCTGGAATTTTTCACATAAATTATAGTGTTTTGATAATAATAGTGAATATATTTTTAATATTGTGATAAACAATATTTTTGAAATATATAAAATATAATAAGTTTAATAAAAATCTTATTTTAATTAAGAAGCTTTGAATCCATTAACACAAAAACAAACAGATTAATTAATCAACTAAAAGAATTTTAATATATATTTTTTTAAATTAAAATTCAGTATTAATTATTTTTTATATATAATAAAATTAAATATATTAATAAAAAACAAGAATAACTATTAAAAGAGTAAAAATTTTATCTAATTTTCGTATATATTTTCGATATAATTAATTTCAACTAATTATATATACTTTATTAAATTCTTTAATATTTTATTTACGATTAATTATAAAATTAAATTGTGCAAGAAAATCATGAACGCCTACATAGTTATTGTCGTTTCATGCAGTAAATTAAACTAAAATATTTACTCTCTAAGAATAACCGAAATTAATTTACTTAAAGCATAAATTTACATATTAATAATATATACGTATAATAAATGCTTGAACTAATTTAAATTGAATATTCATCATATAAGTGAAACAATATAAAAACATTACCATAAATGTACATACATTATTTATAACAAGAACGGGCATATAATGTGAAAAAAAAATGTTAAAAATTTGATCGTTTTTATATTTTGAAAGTCCGATTCCCCCGGGAAAATTTATTTTTTTGTTGTATATTTAATTTAATATATCCCAAAAAAAATATTCTCATGTTAAATCTTCACAGAAAAATAATTTATTACATATTACTTATATATATATATATATATATATATATATATATATATATATATATATATATATATATATATATATATATATATATATATATATATATAATTTTTATTTAACACTCTTCTATTCGAGTTAAAAATTATATTCGCTATATAAATATTTTTCTTTTCATTATTTATTCGATGTATTATTGAAAATTGGACGGTTGAAAATCGTGTGATAAAGTTATTTGAATTTTAAATAAAACATCAACAAAGAAAGTAAATGTTCGATATTAATATACAATAAAATTTATTTCTATCGTTGAATATTGAAACCGCGCGGAAAATATTTTGAATTTATGTAAATGTATTCCTATGGAGATTTATTTTTCTCTATATATATATATATATATATATATATATATATATATATATATATATATATATATATATATATATATATATATATATATATATATATATATATATATATATATATATATATATATATATATATATGTAAAAAACAAAAAGTTTAGACCCATGTTTTTTCGACGTAAAAAAATATGCTCCATCTGGGAGCAATTTCAAATGATGATGCATTTTTTTCACATATAATATATAAATTTTTATAAATTACATGTGAATACATATTTTCAATTTTGATATATTTACATTAATTTAAATAGATTTTATTTAAAACACACTTTTCTAAGATAATCGTATTTAGAGTTATATAAAGAATGTGGTTAAATCATTTTTCGATTGCATCATTTGTTAACATCTTGTAACGATTGAATTCTTGAACAGAAATGGCAAACATTTTTTTAAATACTTTCTAACATTTTTAATATTTATCTTTTATTATATGAAGTGTCTGAGCTACGCTGATAAGCCGTAAACGATTGACACATTAGAATACAATATTTGCCACGTTATCATTAATAAACGATCTCAAAAATCATATTCAAGTAAAAAATGTCATAAAATAATCTTTTGAATCAAATTAAAATCATGGCAAAGAATACTATATAGATATATTTTATTTTAATTTAAAGTTTTATATACTTTTAAAAAAAAACACTATATATATATATATATATATATATATATATATATATATATATATATATATATATATATATATATATATATATGGTATATATTTTTTTAACTCTCCACTCAATATTTTTTTTTTACAATAAGTATTTCAAACATCTATACGTCATAATGGATGTTAGTTTAAAAATAACGCCGAACTTGATACAAACTTAAAGTCAGTCGACTTAAAAAAGACGAAACGTTATAAGACGACTTTTCAACTGTGACTTTATATATACACTATAATATTATATATATATATATATATATATATATATATATATATATATATATATATATATATATATATATATATATATAAGAAAACGCTGTGGTGGGAGTTGTCTATAGTACAACATGGGAACGTCACGTGATCTAAGAGTATGAGAGCGATGGTGAGGAGGGGAGGGGGTGGTGGTGAAAAGGTGTGGATGTATAGTAGTGGTGGTGGGGGGGGATGGCATCGAAGCAAAAGCGGGGCCAGTTGCTGTGGGGTCGCCAAGTGCGGCGCACGGGAGCCGCTTCAGTGAGCTCGCGTCTTTCAACGCGGCTGCACTGCGCGCTGCGCCCCCGCACAACAAGTGGCCGCCCATCCCTAGTCGCCGCCCTGTTGCTCTCACTCGAACGTCGAACGTTTACCGCTATACCCGCCGCCTTCGACCCCCTCACTCACCATCACCACCACCCTCACTCCCCTCACCCCGCTACGCCTACCGCGATCGACTGACTCCGACTGTGAATAATTTTCCGTGGGGGGGCGGAGGCGCACGTTCACGCACACTTGTGCGATATGTAAACAACAAACCCGCAGACCTGTTGAACAACCGACGCTGACCGCCCTTGTCATGCCACATCACTATAACGATAATATGTGACGATCGCAATCATGTCGATCGCTTCGAACAAACGATTCCCGACTCCATATCTGGTGCTTTTGTTGATGCTCTGCAGAGATCTATCGCGTAAGTTAATATTCATATATCAATACTAAACATTAGTAATCAAATATATATATATAATATAAAAATTCGCGCCGATTGAACACCCCTTCGACATCGGTTGCATTATTTCGATCAATCTTCCCTATTTACATGAAGCTGAATTGACATCGACTATATAAATATTTAATCGCTTTTTGCTTTGTTAGAACGACTTTAAAATCTATGTCAATCCGTCGTTAATATTTAATATCTGTACTATTACAATCAATATATATTATAAAATCATAATTTATATATATATATATATATATATATATATATATATATATATATATAATAAAAATATTATCATCTAATTTTCATAATATAATACGACCACGCCTCTTTCGTTCCTAATATCACTTACGTGTTCTAAATAAAGAATAAAGTTGTTGTGAGCGAATATTATTACAATAGATAAACGGCGTTGATACGAAATGATAATTTGAAATGTATCGAAAATTTTAATGGTTAAAATGCGATGTTTTCGTAAACGTTTTTTAACAAAAAGCTGTCAAAATGTCAGTTGGTTATTCGTTTGTCGGAAAATTTTACTAAATAAAAATGACCCTGAAAATCGTTTGAAACGTTTTATTCAATTATAATTAAATTCTATACTCGATATATATGTATGAACACAAAAATATTTCACTAACATATTTTACATCACAATTAAAATTATAATTTTAATTATATTTATTTGTTACTTATCGTTTTGGGGATGATTTCCCTAGAGATTTTTCAGATTTCAGAAATTTGTATCGCTTTCTTTTAACGACTTAACAAATTTTCAATAAGAATATATTTTTTATATTTCAAAAATATTATATATTTATATATTATTTTTTCATTTATTAATTAATATAATGCGACGTATTTCATCTGATGATTTACAAAGAAATTAAATTGATTTTATCATATCTTTATATATTACACTATTAAATATACATGATATTTAACTATGAACTTCAAAAACTCTTTTGCTTACAAAAGTACTTAAATAACTTAAGCTTTGAATATTCAATGCAAAACTTTATGCAAACAATATATCAAATCGTATAAGACTTTGATATATCTATAGTCTCAATAATATAATAACATTGTTTAACAAGGATTATATTTGATCAGGATAGCACTTAAAATAAATCTATTCCACACGATTGAAAATCTTTGTCAATATATTTTATATTTAAACAATCAATGCAATAACGTATCAAATTCTGGAAGAGAAATAATATATATATATATATATATATATATATATATATATATATATATATATATATATATATATATATATATATATATATATATATATATATCAAAATATTTTAATAATTTAAACTCTCTAAATTTCATGTATCTTTTTATTCTTCATTTAATGTAGTGTAATTAAATAAAAATTAATAATAAATGAAATTTAAAGACTAAATAATGTTTTAATACATAAATGAATATCTTTGATGTCATTATAATATTATATGGAACTAATTTATAACAGACTTACGTGTTGACTTTATGAATTAAAACAATAAATGAACTCTATATCTCATATATAATATATTTATATATATATATATATATATATATATATATATATATATATATATATATATTTGAAGCACACATTTTCTCAAATCATATTTAGTGACTTTGTCAGACTAATTTTCAGCGCAGAATAAATAACCACAGCGTAAATAAATACAATTTCCTCAAAGTAAATAGTTGTGTCTGAGAATCAAAAATAAAACTCTCTTCTTCTAGGTTTTTTTTTATTAAATCTGTTATTCAATTTATGAATCCCTTTCATTCCCCGTATAGCCGTTCGATATTCTATTCTTAAAGCTTAAAGGGAAAGAAAATAAGTGAAAATGCCCTCTCCCAAGATTCGAACGATAGATTCAATAGATCGCGCCATTTTCCAAAAATTTCCTCGGGCGATTCACCCCCTATCTTTCTCTCTTTCACTGTGCCATTATTTTTTTCTGCTCTACCCACCACATTAATTTTGTTATTTCTTAGAAGCCTTTTATGTCATTTCTTTTCATACTCGTAAACCTCCCGTGAGAGAGTTTTCTTCCTGTTTTTCTCCACGACCAAAAAAAAGAATCCGTCTCCTTCCAATTTTTCCGTCTTCTCCTCTCTCGCCAATGTGAATTATTCAAAGGAAGCAAAAAAAAAATACGGGACTTTGATACACACAACGATTCTGTTTATCGTATGTGGAAAATCTTTGTATCCGTAAAAAACGATCTCTCGCATTTTTCATTCACGTTTACGCGCGGTTTTTCATAAAGGTTTCAGCGGTTAACCGTGATTTACGCACAGCGCGAAAAATCCCCATTCTTATTTGGAAAAATCCCAAAATATAACCCGGTCTCGACGAAAAAAAAAGAGAGAGAATAAAAACAGAGCCAGACCCTTAACAAATTTCTTCTTATGTTACCATTTCACCATTATTTTGACTTTTAGTTGCCTTTTGTTGTAATTTTTACCCTTCCGCGTATTACTCGTGCTATAAATATCGCAATTCAGATTTTTTTGTTTCGTTGTTTGAGGGTTAAATCGCGTTTTTACTGTCTATTTTTTTTTGACGTTAACGACGTTTTTTTAATATAAATGATATCTTATCGTTTTCGCGTAAAGTTTTATAACATTCTGATTATCATTTATCGCAGTTTTATGCGTAACGACTTTATAAATAATATTTTAAAACGATTGACATTGAAAAATAAACATTTCACTATAATATTTATTAAATATTTATAACCTTATTTTCAGAGTAAAATACAAATATTTTCAACGTTCTGATAATCGATATTTATACCGAAATCGATTTCTTTAATATAACGAACCACTCATCAAACTTTCAACAAAACTACGTAGCAATTTAAATATCATTTTCCAAATATTTATTTATTATATATTATTTTATATTAATAATAATAAATGTATTTCAAAATAGCAATTATTTATCATTATATTTATAATATCACAATGATTACTTTATTCCTTGGAAATTGTATTCGTGTCATTATTTTTATTCGAAAAAATATTACCTGTGATATAAACTAATCATTTATTATCTATATCTACAATAATATATCAAAATAATGTTTTTACGTACATTATTATATATTCTTGTTTTTCCTTTTCAATTTTCTACTAAGTTAGATCTGACCTATATAAACGGATTTTGATAATCCTGAGAGCAAAACATTACAACAACACATGAGAAAATCAAAATTTGTACTCAAACACAACAATATATTTGGAATATTTTCTTTTTACATGTTCTACTAAATATATATTATTCGTCATTTTTTTTTTATAATCATATTATTTTTTATTATAACAACACGGCAACAAAAACATACACTAATTAATTCTCAGAATGTATATACTGGAAATAAAGCTTCGTGTTCATTTTTATAAAATTTTATCGTATTTATTTTTAATTATTTCAAATATACTTATTATATTACTGTACGTAATAATTAGAAATTAATTGCCATGTGATTTTTATAATTGTATTTTTCTCAAATAATACTTGATTTATTAAATGTATATTTTTAAATCGTACAATATTTATTTATCATTATATCTATTTTTAAATTTCTCAACAAAAATACTTAGATAAATTAAGAATTATTAAATAATTTTAAATTGAAATAATATTATCGAATTTTATTCCAAAAATATAATATATTATAAAATTATATACACGCATATATAATATAACTGGTTATTTTAACTCTGCGGTTAAGTTTGTTACTTATGTAAATAATCGTTAAGTAAACTATAATATATATATATATATGTTCAAGTATACATAATGTAATATTTTTTTATTGATATTAAAATTAAAAAAAAATAATTTAAGATATCTAAATATTATATACATATATAATAAATTATTATTCAAACATGTGTACAGGTGATGATCTCTAAAATAACACACGTATGCGTTCGTACGTGCATAACGCTCAAAAGCCACATTTCCGTTCTGCAACCATCATTAGTCACGCACGCAAACACGCACAGGCATCCATAATGTGCACCCCCTCAAGATATCAGACAAACGGACAAATTCGACAAATTCTAATTGTAAGACGTCGAATTGAGCCCGCTTTCACTCGTTCGCGGGTGTGAGAAAAAGGGGTGCAAAACGGAAAACTGGATACCGGGAAAAGCGGGAATGGGTGCGCAACGCTTTTACATGTAACAAGAATGGAAGTGGGTCGTGACGAAATTTTCCAGCGTAACACTGAAACTAACAAAAGGGGAGTTTATATTGTATTCGTTCTCATTATAAGCACAGTATGGCGTGACTTGGAAGTAAACTACCGGGCATAACCCGGTCTCGGATATTATACGTATCTTCGGTTCAAATCTAGCCTGCCGCTATTGGCAAAATAACAAAACAATACGTGCGCCAGAATGGAGGCTTAAATATTCCACTAATGTATACGTTTAGTGTGATACGTGAAACGTATAACGCATAAATGCGAATCGTATGACGAACGGTTGAACGGTATATCTTGATGGATTTATTAACGTGTTTATTACGAGAGAAAAATATTAAATGATGAATGAAAAAATTTTCGCGACATCGCGCCGATTTTCCACGAGTTTTCCGTCGCGTCGATGGTGTCGTGTGTGAATATTTAATTCGGATTATCCGAATCCATTTACGGTCGATGAATTAATAAACGTTGTTTGTCGGATCGATTATTGTATATTGTTGTGTCAAATATGTATATTAATAATTTAAAAAATAATATATATATATATATATATATATATATATATATATATATATATATATATCGTATAATGATGTGTATTTTTTATTTGAATATTAATGATATATAAATTTATGATTTTTTTGTCTATATATGGGAAGTTTGTTATGTTTTCAATATTTTTTTTCAGTACTGATAATATAAAAAATATGTGATTTTTTGATATATGGAAATATTTTTGTTTTTCCATAGAAAACTCAAATATATTATAGCAGTAATTTAAATTAAATAATACATTTGATGAATTATATATATATATATATATATATATATATATATATATATATATATATATATATATTCTTATATAAAAAAAACTATTATTCTTGTTATGGCCAATTTTAACATTTACCAAATTATGTTGATGAAAATCTAAAATATAATCTAATTATGTTATTTTTTTATATAAAACAATGTTCGCTATCGTTTTAGAATTTTACCACATTATAACGATACATAATAGAATTGATCGCTAGAATTTGATATATATTTTATATAATATCGTACGTAAATATATCAAAATCTGTAAATTCTATGGTTTTTATTCGTATATAGTCATGTTATCATGTTCGATAATAATAGTTTGTATTTCTTGCTGAAACAACGTTTAGAACATTTTTTTTATTGATTAATTATACATTATATTGTATTACGATATATATTAGCTTAAATTATATACTCTATTTTGAACTACTTGTCAATAGTGACATTTAGAACAATGGATTTTACAATCTAATGAATATTTTATATAGTTTCAATTCCACATAATAATACATTATATAAACTCAATAATAAGCAAACGTCTACTAGAACGTTATATTACATAATATATTTTCTTTGATTAATATTATATTTCTAATACTAAAAATATATTTTATACATTTATATTATAAATATTTTTTAACATTTTTAAAATGAAATAAATACAATAATAAAAATAACATAGACGATATTTACCATCAAATTAATTTTCAACTGAATAATTAAAATAAATTGGTCAATCTCATTGAAATTATAAATATATGGTAAAATGAATCCATTTTAATATATTTTAATTATATATCATTATTAAGTATTATATAATATTATTGACAATAATATTAGTAAATCAACTATATATATATATATATATATATATATATATATATATATATATATATATATATATATATATATATATTTGAAGCCTCATAAATAAAAATTGAAATAAACGATATTCGTAGAAATAATAAACAGAAAAAACAAGTCGCATTATTTCGGTTTTTCGTTGGAAATCTATATTTTTTTCCGAATTAAAAGTTGTTTTGTACACGTAATAAATGAAAAGCACACACAAAAATTTAACTCGGTGCCGTGTGTCGTTTTTATTTTTCCGTACACAGATTCCCTCGGGTTATAATTTACTTTTACATCGTAATAATGCAAAGAAATCCCGGCAAAACCGCGTATATATGTTATTTACGCTGTCGCAATTTTTATTTTCTTGTCTCCTTTTATATGTAAATTTTATTTTATTTTTTATTTTTATTTTTATTTTTTTGCTAGAATGAAGAAACTAAATTAATATAAAGTGAACGAGTGCGCTATGCGATTTATCAAAATATTATTTTCCGCCGGGAATGGAAAATTGTTTTTATACATAATGCTATTATACGTTTCTGCTTCATTGATAAAACGAAACTTAGTTGGATCGCTTTTCCGGATGGATTCAATTATTGCACATTTTATTTTTTTATATATTTTCAAGCTTATAATATTTTAATTTTTATTAATAATATTTCATATATATATATTTAAAAAATAATAAAATTATATATATATATATATATATATATATATATATATATATATATATATATGTATTACTTGAAAAGAAATCGGACCTATTATATTTCATGAATTCGATTTGTATTTGTGATTTACATTTAAAATACAACTTTTATATGATGAAATTTTCCCAACATTGCACAATGAAAAAAATTCTTTCAGCAGTTTTATGAAATTCGAAACTTTCAGATCAGCACATTGGCGTCTTATTGTTAACGTTTTATATTGAGTTGTTATTGGACTTCTTACTTTCTCATTTATTTTGTATTATTATTATTTTTTTTTTTTGAAAAAAAATCGTTTGCTGTTTACCGAGCCGTTTACATCAATATGATTTATATATACAATAATATAACAAACGTAATATTATAATAACATAAACCTAATATATTCATTAATAATACGATAAAATCGAATTAGCGTTTTGCAGAATCATTAATTCATCTTAAGCCGATCTTAATTCCTTTCAAGCCAATGTTGACTGCAGAAAATACTTGCTTTAATACGATTTCTAAGTGATTTACAAGTCTGAAATATTTTTTTTTAATCGTCATTAATTATATATAAAATCTCCGTTTTTGTATTTCGAATATTTTTAAAAACTTTTTCAGATTTGTTTTATTCTATTTAATTTTTATTTATATTTAATTTTATAAAAAACGTTGTTTTTATTTACTTTAAATTAATATGTATAATATAATCATTAATATTTAAATTAATCTCACATTATTATGTAAAATAATTTTATATACGAAAAATTTTATTATTTATATGAAAAATTTTCATATCGCTCAATATATATATATATATATATAGTATGCATATAGAATGCATTTTTACACACAATTTGCTGCGAGAAATACGATAATGTTTCCGAATGCAAAAACTAGGCATTTGCCTCGGGGCGCAAAGATTGCATAAACGAACTGCGCATGCATTATATATATATATATATATATATATATATATATATATATATATATATATATAAACCACCCGTTAACAGGTTTAAACAAGCATGCTGAAATAACCGCATAACACTAGAACAATCCTAATTGTGTCTGAAACTGGATTCTTGCCAGTGAACGCCTTATCAAGATGCCGAGTGCATCTGAAAAATACTCAACAGGTCTCCTGAAAACGGTGACCGTTTTTCGGAAAATTTTCAGCATACGACCGTTCTGAACATCGACTATACGTCACAGTGCTCACGAATGATTGATCACCTACCGCTGTTACGAAATCGTCCAAAAATAGGGGCACAAAGATATAAAAGATGTAAAAGTATATCTCTATATATTTTATATTATATATTTAAAAAAAAACGTTATAGTTCGCCGCTTTATAATGCGGTTACGTTTTATTATGTTACCTATCAGAAATAACGAAAAAGCAATTTATCTCGATCGCTTCGGTAAAAAAGAGAACTATTTACGAATGAAAGAAGAAAAAAAAGCTCGTAGTCCTTTGTTGGAGTTAAGTGTTGAATCATTCACTGCGAGGATAATGGATGTTGTATAGTTCAAATTTATATGTATATATATATACTTGATTCTCAAAGAAGTTAATCTTCGAGTGTGTTTTCGAATGATTTACTATTTAAAAAAAAAAAACATTTGTTTCCTATATAATGAAAAAAAACATTTTAACTAAATATATTTTATAGCTCAAAGTGCATGGTAAATCGTTTTAATACATAAATTAAAATATAATTCTGCTAATATTACATTATTCTACCTTTATATTTACAATATATGTCGCTAGATCTCCTAAATCCGTTTTAACATATAAAATGGGTAAACCAAATATCAAATGACAAAATTCTTCATAAATTGAATAAAACTACTAACGCGATATGAGTTAAAATATTCTAATAAAATATAACCACTTATATATATATATATATATATATATATATATGTATGTAAATTCATTTTATTATTAACATATTAAATATATATACACAATTTTATATAATAAATATATTAATTCATTTTACGTGCATATATTATGATGTTAAACCAGTTATATCGCATTATATAAATTAACTCTTGACCTATCGTCAAAGATAAATAACGTGAACGTAATCACAACATAGTTGTGTTAACAAATTAGAGTTACCAACTATGAATAATGTTGAATGAGTTTATTCATACACTTAAACAGATTTTGATTATATAAATATATATATAGAACAAAATTTTCAGAACAAATTAAATAAAATGAGAAATTGTCCAAAAATATAATCAAAAACTAAAATATATAATAGTAAAAATATTTTATTTTTTTTTTTTGATTTAACATATATGTGTATATATGTATTTGAAATATTCAATGGTATCAGAACATGAACAAAATGTCGTTTTGCTGAAAATTGATATTTCTATGAAACGCCCACATTATATATTCTATTTATACGCCTCTGCAGATAGTTTTTGATATTATTTCTGATATATATATATACATATATATATATATATATATATATATATATATATATATATATGGAAGAGAAATTTCATTTCACAGCAACACCTACATAAATATTATACTGTATCTCATAGTGAAATATAGTTAATTTTAACCAAAAGCTGTATCTTTGTGGGAGTTTTTTAAATTAATTCTTATTTTAAAGACGAATCCCAGTTACTCTGTTAACACTGACTCTGAAGTTAAGTCATGCGAACGAAAAAGGAAATTTTCCTTTAATATATATATATATATATATATATATATATATATATATATATATATATATATATACGGTATTTATCTATAGCGGTTCGTTTTTCTTTATTTTTCCATTTTTTTTCATTCATTTTTGGCCTTCTTTTCATCGAAGCGCACAACTCGTGGGCAGCGTGAAATTAAAGCGTTGCAAAATTTAACCTGTCGAATTTTCCGTTTATTTTTTCCCATCCGGTTTTCGTGAGCGGGAAAAGGCAACGCACATACACACACACACACACACAAATGGTAGGAATTCGGAAACGTGCCATGGAAAAAAATACGATTATTCTTCCATGCGTGTAAAAATCGAGCTGAGGGAAAAATCTTTTTTTTTACAATACGCGAAAGCTGTATCTTGTCGAAATCGTTTTTAAAAATTCGAAACATGATTTCAAAGCCTGCGGAGGTTGTTTTTAATATATCATCAATCATAATTACCAAATTTACTGACGAATATACTACATATATATATATATATATATATATATATATATAACTTTTTTTATTATTTTCTTGCTATATTCAAATATCAAATCAATATATATTTAATTAATTTAAATTTTAAGAAAGCATAATATAATAAAATATACAAATTTTAAATTACTGAGGCTGTAGTCCTCGTTAATCTATATATCATACTTCAAAATGTAATATTTTAAACGTTCATATTATTAATTATATGTTATCATTATTTTTATAATAATACATAAATTAAGAAAATAATAATTTTACAAATTAACTATATATAATATAAAAATATGCTTAATTTTGTTATAAAAATTGTATATAATATTGATAATAATATTAATTTAACTGTTCATTTATTTTTCGCGTACATATTTTTTATTTTAAACATTTTTCTCTTTACAAGTGCATTTTAAATTATATTTTAAAACTTTTTTTTATTAAAAAAAAATACTTTTTTTTTCAGCAGATCCGTGCACTGTAAACGCGCCACCCTTTTACGTTTTCAGCGGGAAAGTGTTAAAAGCACGTCTGACCTTTCATAAATGGCAGCTTTGAAAAAGTCGAATCGGTTAAAATGCCAAATATCCATTATTAGTCAGTCGTACGAACGAAACAAAACTGTTCGCGATAAAAGAAGAAAAAAAAAGAAGGAAAGAAAGAAAGAAAAAATGATAATAATAATAAAAATGACGTGAATCCGAATCGAGCCTTCGGTTTCTTCATATTTTCCGTCGTCGTGGCCAATTTTGTCCGTAACTCCAAAATAGAACCCTATTCATCTTTGATTTAACCTTTTTTGCCGGAGCCACAATAAATTTTGTCGTCGTATAATGAAACGTGAAAGCTCATATTTTGCTAATGCTGTGAATTCTTCGCACACTTTTCTCAGGTGTCCAAAAATAATAACAAAAACAATAATGGTCATTTTTGTTTTTGTTACGACCATTTCGACCATTAAATAATTTCAATTTGTCTTCGCGCTTATTTTTCTTGATTAATGAACGTTTAACGAATACCGCAAACGTTCTAACATTGATATACCGCAATATTCTTGGAAAAGCTTCATTCGTTTCATATAAATATTAACATTTTAAATTAGATTATTGCTTATTTTTTCATAATAAATTTAAATAAATATAGAATTTTAAAATGAAACAATTTAAATCATTTTTAAATCGGTAGCTATATTTAAATGCGCAATTTTTTAGAACAATATTAGATAAAACCGTTTTAAAGTATGTCGTAAAAATAAATGTCAATATTTTTGTTCCATATATTGTATTTTATGCTTCTATAAAATATTATAAATATATATATATATATATATATATATATATATATATATATATATATATATATATATATATATATAGGTATCGTAAATCTTAACATCATTCATATTACATTATATAAAAAAAAACTTTGAGATCATTTAGTTAATACGCAACAATAAATTATATAAATAAATAATTATTGTGACTTATTTAATTAAAATCATTAAAAAAATATTGCATGATTTCAATGTTAAATAAGATTCTAAATATTAATTTTCCAATATACAATTTTTTTATATAAATCATTATTTTTTTCCATTAAATTTAAATTCGACCTAAAATAAATAACAATCTTGAAAATTAAAAAAAAATGAACAGAATATAAATATATAATAAAATACATTACGATTTATTTTTTAACATCGAAATATACTGTAAAATTTATTACATATTCTCGTTCAATTCGTTGCTCAAATAATATACAGCGTTTTCACTCGTTTCGCAATCATTTTATTTTCCTCCGTTTTTCTTTTTTTTTTCTCAAAAGGCGCGACTTCCTTTTTTCGCATTAAAATTTAATTTCCTCTCCTATATATGTAACAATTTCACGTTTCACACGAAAGAATGACGTAATAAACTTGTATTTAATTAGATCATCATTCGATTTTGAGCTTTCACACGTCGACCGACCATTCGCATATTTTTCGTCATATCGCCTTCAAATATACGCGCACATTTATCATGTCATTGTCATGTGAAGCATGAAACGCACAAACGTTTCTAATTTCCATTTTATACTGTCAGCAATAAAAAAGAAATATATATATATATATATATATATATATATATATATATATATATATATATATATAGCGTATAATGCATAAAATTTGCGAAACAAACAAAATTAAAGATGTGCGCCTTCTTTGATTTTTCCCAACGAAAATTTTTTCTTTCGTATATTTACTGCCACATTTTTCCGCTCTCGATTCGGATACATTTCTTTGTTTTGTTTGTTTTTGTTATTATATATATATATATATATATATATATATATATATATATATATATCATATATATATATATATTTTTTTTTGATATAAACTCTTAACGACACCGTTGTTGCGCCCGTTGAAATGAAGATGCGCCAAAGGACGAGAGATCAAAAGACCGAATAAAATTTAATGCATTGCATTAAGTTCCAAGCTTGCAGCTTGGATGGTTTTATTATATCAATAAATTTACATTTTCGCCGAAATGCGCGCAAAGGTTTTTCCCAGTCAGGGGTTTTTACGAGCGAACCGCGGCTGCTTTGAAACACCCGTTCGGTAGCATTAAACACGTTTTTCCTTTTCTTCTTTTATTTCAATTCAAAATTATAAATATGCAGTATGTACTATATATATATATATATATATATATATATATATATATAACATATTCAAAAGATACCTGATATTTTTAAATCTTTTTATTTTAAATCAAAAATACAATAATACAATATGTACTTGAAAATTTATTATTAGTTAGTAATAAAATAAAAATATTATAAAATAATCTTCAATTATTATATATTTCAATTATTATTATTTGAAATGATATTTTGATATATTACTAAAATTACTAATTAATAAAGTTTGTCATGTGCAATGAAAACGCAATTGATATGACGCATTCAGCATAAAATTTCTATATACCATATATATACATATATATTATACATTAACTCAAACTCATCTATATATATTTTATGTACTAAAATAATATATTATAAACAATCGTCATAAATATTTAATAATGTTAAATTCGACGTGCGAATTTTCAAAGTGGCTTATGAAAAAATCTCGACCGAAAGTGATTCGCGAAACGGCGACATTTTTCTTTATTTTTTTATTATTATTATTATTTTTAAGACGGAAAACATCGCGTAATTCTATATACGTCTGCGCGTGTATGTGCTTAAGATAAAAACAGGTGTCTCGCAACTTTGATATTTTTGCCATATATCGTCGCGAAATTAATGCTCGTACGACTTACGCTTGAATTATTCATGAAATATGTCGCGTGACATTCGTACATGTTAAAAAAGGAAAAGAATACATACACACAATATATATATATATATATATATATATATATATATACGTGTGTAAGTTCTAGTTTTTTTAAAAATAAAATAAATAGAAAGAGCTTTTTCTTTCAACTCTATTATCCATTTTTTATCATAATATTCAATTTTTTATTGAACGTATAGTAATTAAAAAGTAGATGAATAAATCACAATTATATTATATTATATATTTATATATAGAGCAAAACTGATTTGCATAATTTTGAAGATATTCTTAAAAAATATCACCACTTTAACAATTTTATCTCTAATATTAATAGAACAAATAATTATTTATCAAATTGTGTCAACTTTATTAATAATATAATTAATTACTTTTGTATCGCTTATATAGTTTATAAATATTGAATAAAATATGAATGATCTGTTTTAAATTATTATATTAAACATTGTTTTACGAAATACTAATAAGTTTAAATATTAAATAATCAAATTAATTCTACATTACAAAAATCTTAAAATATTATTGAATATTTAAAAATAATAATTTATACATTTTATTATATTTACTATATTTTTTTGTTTTAGATATTATTTGAAACACTCAAAATATTTGCAATATCGATTTTTATACATCTGACACCTTTATTATTTATGATATCAAAGTACTTTGTGACCGAAAAATATTTCTAAAAAAAAATTGATCGTTTATTTTTGAGACATTTTCCATTACGGAGACAATTGTCGAACCCGCTTGAATAATTGATAATATAAAATGGAATATTATCAATACATAAATTTTACAGGACGAAAATAACAGTCGACACATTTATTCAATACTACTATACATTGTAGAAATATAATTAAAAATCGTCGTATATATAATTTGTGTGAACGTTGAAAAAAAATTGTTAATAATCTTCGGTCTTTTTAACTATGTACACGTTTAACATAGCAGACAACTCAATTAAAAAAGCTTCAACGTGTTCATATAATAAACTTCTGAAGTGTGCAAAGATATCCATCTTATAAATTGATAGTCTTGTACGAAGGCAGTCATGCAATTTGTGAAGTGAAAATAGAATTAAAAAGAAAATACAAATGGAATAGAAGAAAAAAAATACGATATAAAATTTTCCCTTTACGTTACTTATTATATTATATTATATATATATATATATATATATATATATATATATATATATATAAGATATGTACTGTTGAAGCAAATGAAAATTAAGCTTCTCTCGAAGCCTTCTATATCATATTACTCAACGTATTGCGGTACGTAAGAAGATTTTGAAAATTGAAGAAAATTTCATCGCACCATTACGAAAACGTAGACGGATTTTATATTTTTCTCTCTTTTATATAAAATACATATATTTATATATACATATAGATATATATATATATATATATATATATATATACATTTTTCACGATCAATAAACCGCTGAATTGTTTTCATTTCGCGACGAATTTAACATCATGTCAACTGTCTTGAACGAACATTAAAAAATATACACTTTATGGAATTAATTTAGGAAAATTATTAAATTTTGGTATAACATACTATAAATCGTTGACGTTGTTTGTTTTTTTTTTCATATAGTCATATTTTTCTTTTTATTAACATATAAAAATGTTTTCATACTAATTATGTCGAAAGTGTCATTAAATTTGCATGTCATATACTTGCATGGACAATTTATTTTATTTTATATAATAATTATACTTATGGATCTTATAAATAAAATCAACATTATAATTATAAGTAATTTATAAAATCCTTCAAAAAGAAATTATATATATATATATATATATATATATATGTATATATATATATATATATATATATATATGTATGTATATATATATATATGTATATATATATATATATATATATATATATATATATGTATATATATATATATATATATATATATATATATATATATATAAATTATCGCTGAGCTAACGACTCAATTTCATAAAAAAACTAAATTTAATTACATTTTATTAAGCTAAAAATTTATTTGAAATTGATGTAAAATTTAATTACTTCTATACAGTTTTAAAATATAGTGGTTAAAATAAATATAAATTAAACTAACGCTTAAAATTTTGCTCATTTAAATTTTACGTAAAGTTTATTTGTATGGATGAAAAATGTTTATGTTTAAAATATTCGCTTATTTTAAAATATGTCGTAGTTAAATTAAAACTAATGAATGTGAATCTTTTTACATTAATAATTTGAAAATTAAAAACGAGACGACATCTCAATTAATTCTAAGAATGAAAAGGACACGTTTTTCGCGCATTTCTCGCGTATACAAAGAAACGCTTCGGAAAATAGAAATGATAAATGTTATCAATGTAAATATTTAAATGGAGAGAAATAAGGAAAGGAACAAGAAGAGCGAGAAGAGAAGAAGGTAAAAGAAAAAAAAGAGACAATTTCACTCGAAGGATTTTGATTGCGCCCTTTTAAAGCGAACCTTGGGGAGAGACAATTTCATTTGACTGGAACGTTAAAGGGAAGGCAAAAGAAAAAGATATTGCCGTGTAATTCGATTGTTTCTCACGGGTGTCTTCCTTGATTCCGTGCGATTGGCAGATTTTAAGCGTTTTCGAATATAAATTTGCTTTGCGTAGTTTCCGACGGCTTTTGACGTCGCAGTCCTCCTTTCGTCCCTAATCGTCCCCCTTGTCGCGTTCGGCCTTTTCGCAAAATTGCCCAAAAATTTAACGATTTCCAACTTCTGTAAAAGGGCGTCGTTCTTACGGGGGAAAAAAAAAAACCCGGTCATCCGACGGTAACAAAGCCCGATTAGCAAAAATGGCTTTGCAGCTTAAAATTTAAATGAATTCGCCTCGATTTCGTCGTCTGAAACGTTACTATCAGACAAAATGCAAGAACAAAGAAAATAAAAAAACACCTTTCCCAATTCACCGAACAACTTCATCTAAATATTTATATTATAAAATTAAACAAAAAAAAAATTAACGTCGTTATAATATAAACAACTTTATTTCGGCGTTTGTCTGCAGCATAAATTAATTAATTCACTCTTTAGAAGGTTAAAAAGTTTTTAATGTACGCACTAAATGAAAAGTTCGACAGCCTCGAATCGCTCTTAAAGTATAATAATGCTTAGCTATAATTTAATATAATATTCGACGTACATAATATATATATATATATATATATATATATATATATATATATATATATATATATACGACTAAGTATTATTATTCACATAGATGCAGACGCATAATGAGATTTGTCTGTGACAAAATTTCATTTATAACACAGAAACGAAAACGACTAAATCGGCCAACCGTACACATGTTAATGACAAAATTTCCCCCATAAAGTGATTTTAATTAAATTATCTTCAATGTTGTTGTTCTTGAACGTTCAAAATTCAGATTTGAAATTAAAATTTGTCAAAATTTAACGAATTTTATAATCTTTACACGCTTATTAAAATTTTCAAAAATTGATAATCAAATCTCACGGAATTATAGCGTAAATTAAATGTGATTATTTATATCATATTTCCTAATAAAGATTTAAAATATTATATATGTAAAATATTACATCGATTGAAGAAATATAAAATGAATTAATTCTCATTTTTTATATGAACTGATACTGTAAACATTTATTGAAGTGGCATTAAATAAATTAAAAGCTTTTGAAATTTGAAAAACCAATAAATATTAATATTTTCATTAATAGATATTTTTCAACTTATAAGAAAAAAAACCAAAAATCATTCATATTTTTAACGATAGAACTTATTTCGAACATACAATATAATTTAATAATCTGAAAATTATGACTATCTCTACTTCATAATTCTGGAAAGTTATCAACATATAGCATTTTATATATAAGAAAAATTTACAAATTAAATCGTAAATAATCGATATGCATTAATATAGTTTAACTATAAAGTGAATTAATATAATTATTATAAGATGTGCGATTATCATCAAACCTAATTTATATACTTTCAAATTGATATTTAAAGTACATTCTGATATATAATTCAATATCAGCACATTTTTAATATTCGAACATTACTTACCATATTAAAATAAATTTTATTTTTGATAGTATAGTGAAAAATAGATAGCATCTATTTCTTGAAAAGCTCGGAAAATTAACTTTTCGGCGCGGTTGTTTTTTTTTTTTGTAAATGCGAAAGTTTAATATTCCGACACATCGATATCGTAAAATTCGCTTCGGATATAATTTTAAATAATTTAGTAACAATTAATACCGTAACAGTTATTGAGAGCGTAAAACGGTCGTTAATAAAAATTAATAGGTCAAAACTTTTTCATACCTTTTAGTATTCGTGTCGTCCTTGGTGCCGGTTTTTTTTTTCTCTTCCCGTTTCATTTAACCGGTTTCCCGCGATTTTCATTTCTTTTTCCGCGAGGAAAAATCGCCGCTTTTCTCTCCATCGGGATATATATATATTTTTTTTTACGGCATCTCGCTATTATTACGCCCCTTTGTTTACTTCAATATTTCAATCTCGTAAATCTTATCGCTTAACACTAATTAAAAACTGTCAAGTTTTTTAATTTATTATATTGTTAATTTTTACATAATCTGTGAATAATAATTAATGTCTTTGTTTTTGATATAAAAATTATTTCCTGACGTTCAATTAAGCCACGTTTAAACTATGGCTATATCTATCATCAATATTTGCATCAATAATTTTACTGACTTATTATATCGTTTATTTTATTTATCATTATTTATTACATATATATATATATATATATATATATATATATATATATATCATAATTTAAATATTATAAAAATTTAATAAAATGAGACGTTTCAATATTCAATTTTGCGGTTTATAGCCATTACCAAAAAAGTCAAACATCACAATAATCCATGAAAAATAATCAAAATAAACACAATTATGATTATCTTTTCTCGCTTTCGAAATTTGTATTCTATGAACTGTAAATAGAAAGCTCTCGTAAAATATGTATTAATATATTAACTCTATGTATAAATAAATTAATTCATATATATATATATATATATATATATATATATATATATATATACATATATATATTAATATTTTCTCAAATTTTTCATGATATTAAATAAGAAACGTAATATTCATCAACAAAAACTATAAACAATATTGCTTTAAACCAACTTAATTGATTGTACAATTAATAAAAAAAATCAACTCTTCTATTAATAGTGATATTATTTATAAACTTTTTTCTCAAATTTTATTCTTGTAATATTATTAAATTCTATCAAAAAAAATTATTATACAAAAATCGTTCAATATTAGACCTTGATAGATTTACCATATATATATATGGTATGTATACTAAATTTACTTATTTTATTTTTTAAATATTTTTCAGGTGGAAATGGAGAATTGCTGGTATCTTTGGAGATGCCCAGATTCGCATCCAGGGGTTCATCCATCACATTAACCTGCAAATACAACGTTAAACCGAACGAGGTGCACAAAGTTGAATGGCACAAGAGCGGTTCAAGACTTGCACAATATATTAGAGGTCGTGTGCCACCTTTCAAAACATCACACATTCCCGGGGCTCATCTGAACGTAAGTTATATAATTTTATATTTATATTATATATGTCGTACGATATATAAATTATACGTAAAATTTATGTAAAGTATGCATTTTAAGCCTTCATTTTGCCGGTCGTAATATTAAAAGTGATATGCCATTTTCTAGGTAACTAATGTACGCCCGTTTCAAACAATGAATTTATAATGTATCAACGTTAATATATAAAGTAGATTAAACTTGTAATATGTGATACAAACTTATGATAAATATATTTTCATTTTATATTCTGATTAAAAATTTTAATATGACATTTTAATTCGTTCATAAAGCAAATTTATTAAAATTAAATAATATTTATATAAAACATGTGTCTTTAATATTAAACTTTGTTATTCCTGAAAATGTTTTTTTTTTTAATTTTCTCATACAGTTAATTTTAAAATTTGAATATTTTCTTCAATAATATATGCTTTTATTTAACATAAAAGTTGAATAATTCAAAAGGTCACATTTCAAAAAAAAAAGTTCATTATTTATTCATTTCCTATTCCATTAATTCTATAAAAATATAACAAAAATATTTTAAAAGATTGTTAAAAAAGTTAATATCTATTCCTGGAAAGAAACATGATACTTTCAATTTTTTTACATTTAAAAGAAAAAGGACAAACACATAATAAAATTCAAATATCATTCCAATATTGTTTAACATAGATCTTTTTATCTATCATGCTTAAATATTGACTACAATATTTTTATACTATATAATATTTTTCATTTTATAGTGATATCTTTACCAAGAAATTTACATGACAATATCAATATTATAAGTATTATTCTAAATAAAAAAGTACTATTGAAAACTGTAATCATGACCAAGAGAGATACAAATGAACTAAGAATAAATTATTATATCTAATATTAAATATAGTAATCGTAAATAAATTAAAACAATGTAATAAGCGAATATATATATATATATATATATATATATATATAACAACAGCAAGTTATCCATTATCTATTTACGACGTTTCCCTCGTCTCTGAGCAATAGTAATTCGTAACCGAGTTGTCGCAGTAAACTGTCACAACTTTCCGGTGTAACCGAACAAATTTAATTACATTGTATTTTGTTGCATATATATATATATATATATATATATATATATATATATAACCGTAGGTGCATTACAAAACTGTCACCATGGTCGCTTACAAGTTAGATATCAGGTTGCTAATCTGTAGTTTTCGAGCTCGAATCTCCAGTCCACTTAAATTATCTAACTAATTTTGTTGCACAATATCGTCTTACGTTGTGCAACATGTATATAATATAGTATCGTATATTAAATTATGTTAAAAAAAATATAAATTAAAAAAAAATTATATATTTCAATAGTATATTATTTGTATTCATAATTATTTGCTTCATATATTTATAGGTGTGGTTAAAAGGTTGAACTAATTTATGAAAATATATATTTAAAATTTCTTTATTCATATTGTTTAATGATATTTACTGTTAAACTAACTAGTTATTAAAAATAATGTGTCTTTCAAGCTTCTTATAATAAATTGCTTTAAAAAAGCTGCGTATATTTTATTAGAATTGTCGATAATCATTTTTACTTTTATGTTTTTTACATAAATTAATCACAACTTATAACCAGTGATACTAAGTATTAAAAAATATTTTAATATTGAAATCTCTACCAACGAACAAAATTTATGATAAAAATAATTTATAAAACGCTATATTCGTTTTTTTCCATTATTTTAAATTGAAAAATTAGTATTTTATATACACTTTATATGTATGTATATATATATAAAGAAAAAATATGAAATTAAAAACGACGTAAGGAAAATAATTTCGTTTAAGGAAAAAGCCGAGTGGAAACCAATTTATTCGAGATTGATGATTTATATATGGCGAAGGGGAGGAAAAAAAAAAGAGCTTTTCGTTTAGCCTTAATTCATACACATTCGCTCTACCTGTTGCTATTGATATCCATCGAGGATTGATTACTCCTTGATTGTTCACAAGTGTTTTTTTGAAAGCTCCCACGATGTGAACCGCAAATAAAAAAAAAGTAGATGAATTTTCCCATAATAAAAAATCAAAGTAAAAACCTTCGAAGCGAAAGGAATATTTGATTACCTTATGAATGACTCAATCTTTCATCAACGTGAAATTCGTACCGACGTTATAAATCGTAATTTATATTTCTCATATATTATATTATATATATATATATATATATATATATATATATATATATATATATATATGTATACGAAATAAACTTTTAAATTATTTATTGACCCGTTAGCTTCTTTATAAGATATTAACTTGTTTAAATGCGTTTTCATCAACGAAAGCCATATTTATTCCGGACGAAGCTTCGAGCTGGGAAAATTAAAATTAAAAATTCTTAAGGTTCAGAGAGGTGGCTTTCCAAATTTTGCCTCTTTAAAAGTTTTCACTGAATGCAAAAAACATATTATTAATTCATTTTACAGAATAGTAAATTCAAGGGCTTCGTCTTCAAAATCGGTAATTAGTTTTTGCTCTCTTAGGCTAAAATATTTTTATAATAAACTTCCTAGTATTTTAAAATTAACTTGTTTTATGTTAGCAAAAAGATACTCATATTTTATAATTTTATATAACAGACATGTCTCAATTTATAAGAACATTGTTCTTAGTATACACGTATAATTAATATACATCGTTATTTATATATGTGTGTGTGTGTGTGTGTGTGCATTTCACATTTAATAAAATAAAACCTTTGTATAAACTAGAATATATAAAATAATTCTAACTTGAAATAATATAAAAATGTTCGTAAACATTTACTTTTTTAAAATGTCCAAAAGCTGAAAGAATATATTTGAAACAGGATATCTAAAATTGCATCCTTCCTTATAGGGATACTAGGGATTCATTGAATTTCAGATTCGAATTGTATATCGAACATCAATCGATTTATACATACATATTTAAAGTTTCCTCTTGGATTCTATTTTTATTTTCGAATTTAAAAATATTTATTTTTATATTTTACCTTAGAATATTCTAAATATAACTTTTAGATACAGAAAGAACGAAAATTATGAAGTTAATTTTAATTCTGGCACTACTTTTATTTTTGCAAGTTCTTTTTCCATTGTATGTTATTCTCTAAAATTATACGTTGTTTTCCAGTTTTACCACAACATAGCGAAACTTTTGTTATTTTGCTTCGTTAAATTTGTTCAGAATATTTTCCACCTTGATTGTAGTACTTAGTTATGAACTTTAAATATAAATATAATATTCTATATTATATTCAAAATGATCTAATCAATTCTATCATAATATATAATATTGATATTTTATATATAATGTAAAAAAAATAATTTTTATTTACGTGAAACTTGAACGTACAAAATCTTGTTTTCATATCCTTTGATAATAAAAATCAATATTTTATTCAAAAAAAAAATTTTTTACTATACATCAAATAAAAGAAACTATTAAACATTGATTCAATGTTCGATATACGATGTTCTTTTTAATATTATACAAAATAAATATTTTCAAAAAGCTAAACGTAATCTTCTTAGCAAACTGGATCAAAATCTTCATCGATAGTAATAAAAACAAGTTGACTAAAACTAAAATAATATACAATATAATACAATAATAATACTACATGAGAAAAAAAGTGAACCCCCGAAAATGTGTTTCCTTTATTAACGAATCACAAAATCAGATTCATATACAACACGCATATAAAAGATTCATAAATATTTATATCATTAATATGTGTACCTTTGAATGGACATATTGATATGTATATATATTTATATATATTTTCCTTTTTTTCTATGCTGTTTTTCATTATACTACTATATACTAAGTGGTTTCATGTTATATGCGGGTCCTTTATTATTTTTTCCTTTGCTTGAAATAATAAGGGACAAATGGGTTTTCTCATAAATACCTGTGTCAGTACAAACCTCAGTGTCCAGTGGGAACATTACGTAAAAGGATTTCTTATTTGAACTTTGATTATTTTTTCCTACCTTATTCGCATACTATTACATTTCCGCTTCACATAGCGCGACTTCAATTTATTGCTTCAACTTTTTACGAAGGTCAAAAAAAATAATAATAATAATATAAGAGTCCATCTAAAATGAATATTTTCTAATGCGATTGTAAAAATAAACATATATATATATTTTATTTTACGATAAATCTGATTACGATTAAAGTGTGAGAACGATTAGATGAATCCATATCGAAGATTATGCGTGTTGTACATTTTCGGGATTCGAGTTCTTAATGAATTCAGGGACCTTTGAATAATTTTCTTATAACACTTTCAAATTTAGACACGGTCTCTACTCAAACGATTCGAGTCTATTGCTTCTGGGCTTTCGTCCTTTGTTTGAACTAGTTTTCTGGTAGGGGAAATTTGAATTTTCGCAAAGCTCGAAATTCACAAATCTCTCTGTTTCATCCGCGAAAGCAATTCGTTCATGTATATGAAAGTAAAATAAAATTAATACGCCCGAATGCATTTGTCCATGACATTCATAATTCATATCTGAATAGAAAAAAAGGAAAAACTTTGAAATTTTGCCGTAGAGTTTTGAAATGAAAAAATCCCATTTTCCATATATTCTTTATCTCAACATATTCGTTTCCTCTAACCATATATATAAAAGGAAATGTGAATATAAATTTTAATAAATATGATATTATATATATATAATGATATTAATTTGCGCTCGTAACAAATCTAGTGATATTTCAAAAAGGTCTTACCTATCATACTGGTGTATTATGTTAAAATCTGCATAACATTTTATAATTCCAAAATATGAATCAGGCACAGCCACTATGAGACTCACTCACAACGTGAGCGCAAAGGGTTAAAAATTAAATATTGGTTGAAAAAACAAAGAAAATCGTCACCATATTATCGAAAAATGTTGCCGACTCTTTTAATAGTCCTTCACTGTAATGTATTTATATAACTTTCATTTCGAAATAGACTCACGTATAATTTTTGAACGACTCCGCACTCTAAAAATAGTGAAATCAAATATATATATATATATATATATATATATATATATATACACTTTTATATAAAAAGAAGGAAGGGAATTTATTTTATATGTCAATCGTACGGGATGAGCCGTCAGAACGATTCGGGGGTCCCGACCCAGAAAATTGTAGAGGTGTCATTTTGTACTATATTTGATTTGGAAAAGCGGGGAAAACGACGACGGGATTCGCATTAGGATAAAACGACAGATATCAAAACGGCAAATTCACCACGACGCTTCGAGACACTGATTACGCCAACGTAATTGCCCGCAGACAAGACCCACAATTCGGCATAAGGCTATATTTTCCTGAAGGGAAAACGTAAAAGGCCGTGCGGGACAAAAGGGAAAAGGACAGCTGCCCGATGTTTCGCAGTGGAAAATCTTGCGATAGAATGTGGAAAAGATCGCCTTCAAAGCGATTGCAATCCAATGGATATACGTAAAATCTGATTAAAAAATTAAATTAATATTTTTTTTTTATTTAAATAATAGTTTTTGCATTTTTATATATTGTATAACAACTGAAATAAAATTACAATTATAAAAAAAAAACTGCTATATAGAGCAATTATTAGTATAAAATGTTAAGTTTTAATTAATACTTGATAAATTTACATATAGAAACAAACTGAAAATAAAATCAAACATTTTTGCATTCAGACTTTATATATAGAAGTTTTTGTAACATTGATCAGCACATATCCCACTTATACAAAAACATATTCATCACAAAATAAAAAATATTTTTCACGAAATATATATATATATATATATATATATATATATATATATATATATATATATATATATTTGAACTGAAAATATTATTTATAAAACTATATCAAATTTATTAATTAATGAAAAGATGAGAATTACTAAAAT
Source organism: Leptonema lineaticorne (assembly GCA_024500535.1). NCBI lineage: Eukaryota > Metazoa > Arthropoda > Insecta > Trichoptera > Hydropsychidae > Leptonema > Leptonema lineaticorne. Next base: position 7,215,124 of record JANIJI010000017.1, read on the forward strand.
TGCTTAGATTAGAAATGATATTTAATCAAAAACTATATATTATATATATTATTGTGGAACTATAATTCATTTTGTATTTAATTATTAGCGCACAAACAAAAATATTTTTTTTATGATAAATATGCACATTATTTTCTTCATTATACGATTGTGATTCGAAATTGCGCTTTTTAAAAAAAAATAATAAAAACGATATACATATATATTTTTCTCAAAAATAAAAAAAATATATTAATAATAAACCGTTAAAAATGTATTTGGTGCGTGAAATGTGCCACTTGTTTACACACTTCAGGATCTGAATTCATACATCCGAAACTCGTTAAGCGCTAAGCGTTGGGCTAATGAAACACGACTATTATTATATATATATATATATATATATATATATATATATATATATATATATATATATTATAATAACGAGCCGGCACACTTGTATCCGTCAACTTTTAGCGGTTTTAGGGGGCGGGTTGTTCTGTTTCGGAGTCTCCGGTACCCCCCCCCCCTCCCGTTAGTTCCGGTCTCGCAGGAAACGGCGACCGTTCCCCGCGACGTACTTCCGTACGTCGATTGTCAAGCGTTCGGACCCCAATTGCGACAACCGCGACCCATAAATTTACACGAGTCCGAACTCGTTCGCCATTAGTCACAGGGTTCGAATCGTACACAAATTATCCGACCTTTTTTTTTTAATTTTATTTCTATTTTTCAATTTTATTTTATTGTTAATTGAACATCCAATTAAGCGGTATTTGGAAATTTTAACAATTTTATTTTATGTCGACAGTATATATAGTGTATGTATTATATATATATATATATATATATATATATATATATATATATATATATGCTATGGTGTGAGGTGGTAGTGTAACATTATTAAAAAATATTAAATTAAATTTTTACTTTTAAATTTATTAAATATATAATAAAAACGTGTGTACTTCTAATATCTAATACACACGGTATATAAATATACCGTGTAAAAATTGTAATATATATATATATATATATATACAAATATTTATACATATAGAATTTTAATTGAAACACTCATGTTTCCAACAAAGTTTAAATAATTTAAACTTTTGATATAAATCATAAAACTTTTAAATAAATTATTTATGAATATCTCGTTTGATTAATAGTATTATAATAAAAAGCTATTAATTTTATATATCAATTTTAATATATAAAAGTTCATGAAAAATATAGATATTTAGTTAAAGTATTTATTCTTTATTAAAATTAAAAATTCTTAGATTAAATTTAGAACTATAATATATTTTTATACTTTCAATATAAAAATTACTTTTTTTACTCAAAATTATTTTTAGAAATTATTCATAAATTATAATAATATACATATATTAAATTAGATTTTTTTATAGACCATTTTGATTAAAAGTAAATAAATATGTATTACGAAATATATAAGAAAAAAATATATATATGCTTTCGATTTATACGCTTCAATAATGGTACGCTTAATTTTAATTATTTATTACGTCGTATTTTTTATATAATATTTCCGCTACATTTTTCGACGATTTTCGCATAAAAATATGAAAAATACGTCCCGTTGTGATAACATTTGCATAATTGATTATGGAAGAGAAAAAAAAATTTCGCTTGGCTCTATCTTACTCAAGATATTGATCTTTCAGATTGAAAACGCAAAAAAGACAACCACTATAACAAATCTTATGAACCTTCATATATTTTTCTATTTTATTTTTTTTTAATATATAAAAATATATTCCGGAAATCTCCAATATTTTTAAAATCATTTCATATTGTTATCGACATTACTATGAATAATCCCCTCCCGCTAAAACTTTGTGCAATCATCTCCGATTGCTTTCAGATCTTTTTCAGCACAGTCTGTCGCTTTTACCCTTTTAGCCTTCTATTTCAGAGGATTATATTCAGTGTTTTCTCTGATATCATAAGAGACTGAATTTTCTTTACGTGCTAACAGCCTTTTCAGTCTGCAAAATCCTTTTAAATTTTCTAAAATTATCAAACAATTCTTACAAATCTCTTTTATAACGTATTCTCTTTGACATAATTATATATCTAACATTAAAATTTCATTTTTCATATATTGTACATCATTAATTAAATTATATTAATTTATTAATTGTTGAATATTTTACAATTTCATATATATATATATATATATATATATACATACACCATATTATATATATATATATATCGAATTTATTTTTTTAATTCGTCTTTCTGGCGTAGACAGAAAAGTCGAAGCGAGGACAGAAAGACAACAATAGAAACCATCATTAATAATTCCGTTGTCGTTTTTCCATCCGACGCTATATTTAGAAACCAGCGCCCTGTAACTCGAGACAGATATGCGGTCGATTTTAAAATAAAATATTTATTTCAATGCCCTTCTGTGATCCCCCCGATCGTGTGACGGACGATATTTATACGTAAATATTTCGACGCTCGCCCTTCGGAAAATTCGCACTTTTCCGTGAACGTTCCGCGTCCGTAGATTTTCCTCTATACATAGGCCATACCCGAGTATTATTTCTTTTGAGGACACACTTTTTTTTTTCGCTTCGTTCCACCTCTCTGATCCCACAGGACTATCTTACGTTAAAAATATAACTATATATATTCCTTTTACGAATAAACGAATGTGTGTGTGTGTCCCTTTTATACGATGTCTCCGCAAAAATAAATCGTTTGCTTTACGGTTTTTGACGACTTTCTGCGGTTTTCCTGCACGTTTTCTTTTACTCCTTTTTTTTCCTTGGGTTACGTTTTCGTAATACGTATACGCGTCGCCTCTTTAAATATTAAAACGTTATTTTCTATTGTTCTATATAAATATATGTGCGCGTTTATGCGTTTGTAATACAATAAAATTTTATTCTGTTATGAAGTTACGTATCATTTTTATAGTTTTTCTTCTCTTTGATGAACTTTAAAATATATATTATACATCAATTTTCACTAAATTATTATACATAAGTGTGTGTATAGTAATATTGCTTCATATTATGTAACATTCATCTAAGTTATTTCCATAGATATCAACAAGTTATAATATTTGCATACATATAGTTACAATTACGTCACTAGTGAATATATATATGACGTAATTTTTAGATAATAAATAAAGAAAAATTGATTTAAATACATTAAGATTATTTTGAAAAATAATAATATTTTATATATTTATTTGTATAAAATATTTTCATTTTTTAAATAAAAATTTTAGTTCTCATCATGTCTTTTTTTTTTAATTTTACTCCTATATATCATAAATATGATTGAAATTTATATGAAAAAAAAATAATAGAATCTCAAATCTCTAAATTATAAATACATCGAATAATGCTGAAACACTTGAAATTTTGTATAAATAGATCTGAATATTTTATACTGAACGATATTATAATTAACATAATAATTGGTTGCATTTTCAGATGTCTTTAGCAAACGAACGCTCCATTGTCTTGCAAAACGTGGATTTTCAAGCGTCAGGCACCTATTACTGTGAGGTCACCCTCGAAAGTCCAATTTTCACTCAAGCATCCGACGAACGAGAGTTGTTAGTTATACGTAAGTGCCTAAAGAAACTTTTTCAATATTCCTCCTTTATTCCTTGGGTAAATATAATTAAAACACTCGACATTAGCTCCAGAGCAAATTGTTCTTGGAATATTTATACGTAGTCTTTAACGATCGCCGTTCAGACGTTTTGCTATTAGCTTTTTTCACGCACACCGACAGATTTTTCAGACTTATATATAATAAATATATATCTGAAGAAAAAAAAATATGACAATAGTCGCACCTTAAGTATCCGAGTGACATTTAAATATCTTTGAACATTTTTTTTCGATTTTTCATTTTTTTTTTTTTTTTTTTTGGTAGCGGTCTGAATCTGTATCGTTACAATTGTCCGCAGTGTTAGCCATTAAGCCAATATTTTTCAACGTAAACCATATGGCCCTCGAGGGATGTTATATAACTTTTGTAAAAGGACTACGCAGAAAGGACGAAACACTGAAAAGACACCATAATTCCAAATATATATATATATTTTAAATATAACTAATCACAATTTTTTTTTTATAAAACTTGAACATTTTCAATACATTACAATACATAAAATAAATTACCTATAATAGTATATTTTCTCATTATAAATCAATTCAAATTAACTCATATAATATATATTTACTACGTTATATTTTTCTTAGCATAAACAGTTTCAAAAATATTTTAAACAAGGGTTGAGTGTTCTATATATCAAACCAAAATTTTTGCATATCTAAAATCAATCTTTATACGAAACTTATATATCATATAAAATGATTTACATATATATATATATCAAGCCTGATATACAACCCTTATTTATTATATAATATTTTTATGGTATACTAAATATGCCAGATACATTCTAGATATCTAAAAAAGATGTAGATATATATAAAATAATGTTATATATGTATATATTAATTTTGTAGATCCTCAGGAGCACAAACCCAAAATAACGTTCAGTGCAACCACTTATAAGGTCGGCGATATTTTACAAGCGACCTGTATTTCAAGTCCGGCCTATCCGGCCCCTCACATAATATGGTTTATCAATGGAGAAAAGGTTTTTTTTCTATTTTTTTTTTGTACACGATCACATATGAAAAATTTACAATAATTTATCGATAACGATACATACGATACACGTATAAAGAAAAAAATTGTTCGCAGGTCGAAGAGGATTCGACAATACCGATCAAGATGATTAATCACATCAGGGATCCGAAAAATAGATTTCTAGAGGTGTCCAAGAACAAATTGAATTTGCCGGTGTCGTCGCTGAAAATTACAGCCGAAACTGGATTACAGCTGAAATGCGTATCGACAATACCGGCTTATATAGGTCCGGCCGGTAAATATGCAGATACAACATACCAAACTGTTTCCGGTGAGTGTTGCTATTTATTAACATGGTTCAAATGTTCGACACGAATAATATACGACAGTTACATTGTGTTAACATTAAAATCGGTTAATTGTGAATTTTACCTGAAAATTATAGCTTTCAGCCGTTTTAAAATATTATTAAAATTATCATATATACTAATATTTATGAGAATTTATATAAAATACATGATCAATAGAAAAATATTATTCAAACGAAATGATTTAATGAAAATTCAGACACTTTTCTATTTTTTCCATATACTACTAAATACATTACCACAATTGTTATTAATAAATTAGACTATCGTTAGACGTTTTGACGTATTTAAATATTAAATAATAGATTTAGTATTAGTCTTTTATTGTACAATTTTTATCAAGCACTATTTATTTCCATTATTCCAAAAAAAAAAAAACGTAACAATACGTCAATTTCAACAAAAAGTTTGAAATTGAATACAAAAGTTCGATTTTTTTATTAATGATTATGGTGAAAAATTACTATATATATATATATATATATATATATATATATATATATATATATATATATATATTTGCCACAGTATAGAAAAGCTCGTAGAGTTGTTAAAATGTCATTAAGTTTGTACTACAAATAGAACGATTTCAAGTATATTTTTGCATAAATTATTCGTCAATCATTTATTTAGTATTTAAAATATACGATTTCACTGATAATTTTTTTTTTAATTAAATATTATATTTTGATGAAACTTATATAATAATAATCAATATTTTTATTGAAATAATATCATGATTACATATAATATATATATATATTGAATTTTGAATCGAAATTATTGACTAAAGTCAAAGTACAAGTTTTTTTTTGTAACGTAACCCAAATCATATTGTCAATGGCAAAATATGATGCTTTTTTAACCGATCGATATCGTACTTTTGTAACTAAATATATATATATATATATATATATATATATATATATATATATATATATATATATGTATGTATAAAAAATAGTAAAAAAGCTACGGTATGGGGGTTTCGAAAAAAGGACGGCTTTGAATTACCACGTTTTATTCTTGACCTTTTTTTTTCTCTTTTTCGAAATTAATTCGAGTCACGACTTTAACTGAAATAGTACACGGGTGAAGGTATTTATTCGGGTTAGCCGAGCTTCGATATCCCGGGGGAACACGGACTTTTGGATCTGTTCAAAAGATTAAATGCTAACCGTTTGAAAAGTGTACGCCCGGAACATTTGTTTAAACAAATATTCTCGGGTGAACGTCTTAAATTCGAAATTTGGCTGCATTGTTCGTAGAAATTGGTCCTTTTCTATTTTTATACATATATTATGTTTAATTATTTTATTTTTTTAGTAGTCAGTTTTTGATAATCTTACATAAGGATTGGGAATTTATGGTATTAAAGTTGCATGTGGTCTAAATTCTAAGTTGTTATTTTGTTATTTATATAAAAAAAAATATTGTTGAAAATTAATATTTACGAACGAAAAGGTTCCGCACCCCCGATCTAGCACAATATCGATTTCCTAATTGCGATGTTAACATAACATATATATTTTTGAACTGATATAACTGCCTATCAAATAATATTTAAATTTGATTCAACATAATTTTAATATATTAAAAAATAATAAAATTTAATGAACAAATTTTGACGCATTTATAATATGATTTATATATATCTGGGGTCGACAACTTTTTTTTTTGATAAAAATCAAAATATGAAGTCGTGTCATTAAAAATGAATCAAAAAAAAGATATAAAATTCAAAAAGAATAAATTATGTGTTATTTTTGGCTTCCAATCTTTAAATCTATTATGAATAATTTAATATAAAAATTCTTTTTGTTTCAGTCGATGTACGATCAGAGGACGAACCTGAAATATCGACGACCATGGAGACCATCATCGAAGACGATTTTCCAACGTCGTCTTCGACGTGTTCAAAACGATTCATATATTTTCTAAATGTCTTTCTTACTTATGGTCTTCTCAATTTCTTCCTTCAAATCGTATAGCTTTTTCATGGTGAATTTGAGGTAAACGTTTATTATTTATATATAAAAAAAAAAAAATATGTAAAAATATCATTAAAAATTCGTAGTTTTTGTTTTATTAAATACATTATATCAATGAATGATTAAATGAAAATAAATGTAATATTTAAATAAACTTGAATATCGTTCATTATATAAAATTATTAAAATAAAAAAAAATGGCAGCTATTGTCAAATAGTAAAAAATTTAATACGCATTTATCAATGAAATATTTAGCTAAATTTACACAATTTTATTGTAAATATTATTGATTATTTATTTTATTAAAAAAATATTTTTACAGTATTAAAAAAATATTTTTTTTGTGGCCTAATGTAAAAAAAAAATTGACAACTGCTGTCAAATATTGTGTAAATTACGGCAATCATTTAAGGGTGCGTCACTTCAATATGCTTCTGAAAGAAAATAAACGCGCCAGGGGTGGAAAACTTTCTTTTTAATGTTTAATTAATTATTCAATATAACTAAAAATTAAAATTTCTATTTAAAGAATGAATTTTATAAAGATATTTTTTAAATTATTCATGTTAATCATTATAATAATAGACGATATTTAAGTTTAATATCAATATTCATATAGTTTTAAAAAAATACGAATTTTTAATGAGAATAAAATGGTATTTCGATGTTATAATCAAAATTATTAAATATGTTAAATGTCTATTATATATACACATAAAAATATAATCAATGTGTACGATGTCGATAAAAAAAATGTAAAATATACATTTTTACATAAATATTATATGAAATTTAAACTTAAAAAAAACAAAGATTATAAATACGACTTTCAAAAGACATTTACCAAAGTTACATGTTATAAAATGACTGATATTTAATTTATACGTTGCCCAGTAAGTTAAGAATTATATGTATTTATTTATTTTTTCTTACTTTTATCTCTTATTTTTCTCGATGAAAAAAAAAATGAAAAATTTTTATTTTTTTATACGAATTTTACTAGTCTTCATAAACGATACATATCACTAAATTGTAATATTAAACGGTCCTTATGATAACGAAATCAATTACTTAACTAAATTATTACATATATAATATGTGAAATTAGTGAAAATATTTTAATGTAAATTCTTATCTTAAAAAAAAAAAGTAAACATCTTGATATTACATATATTAAATAAATGTCAACGTGTAATTTACGTACTATATATATCATACTAGCATAATATTTATATAATTAAATTTATGAAAATATCTTAATTAATGTGAAATGTACATATTTTTTTAACAAATTATGTATATGGGGGGAAAAAACTCAGCGTAAAATTTATATATATATATTCATACATGATTATCATAAATGTATAATTAAATTTTTCATAACATATCAATGGTGAAATATAAAAAAAATAATTTATAATTTTGTATTAGCATAATGTTAAAAAATAATATGTCAATTGTAAAAAAAAATACATAAACCGTTCATAAAGTAGTGAGACTGATTTCATAAAACGTCTTCTTTTCCACTATCAAACTGTTAAAATGTTATTTTTATTTTATAAAAAATATTCTAACAATCTGATTATTAACAATAGTTAATTTCTATTTACTCTAAAGCTTCACATAATGATGAATTTTATCCATAGTTGAAAAGAAAATGTATAGTTTTATTAATTCATGAAAAAATGACAACAGTTTCATTACTTTATTAACAATCATATATATGTATAAGTTTTATTAGATATTTTCAAATTTATTATATATATTATATATAATTTATATACATATTATATATTATGTTACGCTTTTATATCATATATATAAATCAGAGATTCACAAACCGTGATTATATTCGACGACATAAATATTAATATGCTGCTCGCATGCTTATTAACGTGTACGTGTTCATTTCTTATTGCACACACAAAGTGTAAACGTGTATGCTCGCCTTTATTTGAAGTGTGCTCAAAAAAATAACAAAATATCAACAACTAACAAAAAATACCGAATCAATAAAATATATATATATATACGATCGACCATTCAAAAGCTCAAGGTTATATATATTAAGCTTTTTTTCGTAATTATATTATTTCTGATAAATTTTATATTAATTTTTTATATCGTTTTTTTTTTATAAATTTATATATAATTATTATCAATAGGCAACTGCAAATAATCGATAATTTTCATACATTTTCAATAATATATTATATTTAATTTATACGTAGAAAATTGAAATCCACAATCGTGAACCGAGTAAAGAGAGAACGAATACCCTTTGAAGAAACTAATTCGAAAAACTTTATCTCGAACAGAAAGACATTTCAATTTTAATAAACTTCCATCCTATATATAGAACTGACCCAATTTTGCGAAACTTTTGCACGGGAATCGGAAAACGATATTTTCAGCGAAAAAATGATCCCCGTACAGCGTAAAGAATGTGTTTTCAGCGAATAACAAGAAGTTCAGACATTTTTCGCGAATAGTTTTCATACGTGTGTCAAAAATTTTCTAATACCGAAAACGTGTTCTATAATAAAATCGAACGTTTATACTATCTGAATATATAAAAATTAATAGTTTAATTTTAAAATATATTAACACTTTGCATTCGAGACGTTTCGCACACAGTTAATGGCGAATTTTTTAATCCAAACTTAAAATTATTTTATAAAAAAAATAATGTATGAAGTTTTCATATTTTAATATTTTATTCTACTGTTTAGTGAATTTATATAGGAATATATAGATTTATTGAACAAATTTTTAAACCTTTTAAAAAAAACAGTTTTCACCACTATTTCAAAAATTTTCTTGAAAAACACTATATTGAGATATACTGATCTACACAATCGTTTTAACATTTTATGTTTATATGAATTAAAAATTTCAACTTTTATAATCCTTTGGTCATTTCACACTTCATAATATCATATAAAGATAGTATGGCAATTCGTTAAAAAATATTAATATAAATTTTTCGCATTAATCCAATTGTTGTCTAAAGTGCATCTCTCGAATGCAAAGAAATGGTTAATAATTATTATATTCTTCACACGTTAAATATATGCATTATTATTAATAGTATTTTTTTTTAATAAAAAATAATATATAAAGTCTTTTTTTTTCAAGTATCTCGAGGCATTATAGATGCGAGTAACGCGTGCTTTTATCACACATATAAGAGCGACAAGGCTTTTACTTTCGTTCACTTTCGTTTCGCAAACCCCCCCGGAAAATTATGTTTGTCGACACGCTCGTGTACAATTTATATTTCGTGAAGTTTTCCATGGCGAAACCTTAGATATACACCGTCGACTTTTCAAGCAGACACCAAACCTGTGAGAAAAAAAAAACCAGTGGCGTGCCCTGGGATTCGCGGGAATCGTTTTTCACGCGGCCGTCTACGCCTACATTATTATCGTTTTCAAAATGTCGTCCGTTCTATTTTTTCGATTTCGTCAATACTATATTATATATAATATATATATATATAACTGTTATAAATTTTAATTTAAATATTATATCGATAACCGTTTCAATGTCGTAAGCCTGTTTTCGGGCAGCTTTAAATGTGCAGTCAGTGCCGCATATCAATATCAGAATAATTACAATATTTATTATTCTAAATTAAATAATAAAAATGAGATTTTTAAATTTATTATCAATTTTTTAATGATTTTACATATTAACTTATTTTATATATTTCTTATGTTTATTTAATATTATATTTAAAGCAATGATATGGTTGATTCATATATACTAATGATTAAATCAAATCTAACTTAATACAACTACGTTTAATCTATATTTTTATAATTTATTGCATATGTAAAAGTATTATATTTTGAATTTTTATACTCAATCAATGGAATTTCACAAAATATATAAAGTATATTGAAATCAAATTTATAATATATTTTAAATTGTCATAATTTTAGATTTGTCGACTGTTTTATGAAACAAAAATGCAGTGAATATCTTAAATTTCTTTTTTCCCAGAAAATTTATATATCACCAATACTATAAAATGAAATGAAGGATATTTTATTATTTTTTTTAATATTTAGATAACACAAATATATATGTTTTATTTTTAAATATTTTCAAACTCTAAAAGTTTCATGAGATATTAAACGAATTACATATAAATTAATATTATAAATATAACTCAAAATTTTAATTTTAATATATTAAAAAAAAATATATATTTTCAAATTTCAATTCAGTGATACGTTTTTCGTTTGTCGCATAGAAGTTAGTTAGTTACGCCACTGGCGTACCGGTATAGTCTCGCGCAATCGTCAAGAATGGCTTCGTTATCAGATTCTAAGGTATAAGAAACGCGTGATATAGAAGTATATAGTGGAAGCAACGGCATCAGACTCCCACACCTGAAGGGTCTTGTTCTTTATCTAAACAGCCAGACCAGAATACCAAGCAGGGCGGCCGGCAAAATTCCCGAATGTAATGGCCCGATCCGCTTTATCCGGGTTGCTCCATTGTTTTCCCGCAAGTTTCCGGCACAAAGAGTTCTTCTCATCTCCCACGCAGACCTAAGCTCGAATTCGCCCTATAAATATTATATATATATATATGTATATATATTAAGCTCGGCACAATCGGGTGTGAAGCAGGAATTATCTACCGCTTTCGCCTTTTTAATTAGTGCGATCTTTTGTTTTTGCGGATTGTTGTTGTTCGGTGAATGGAAAAACTTGCAATTGCGAATTTAAATAATCGACATCGAAGCTTCCGCCCACCCTCCACCTTCCCTCGGTTTCACAATGGAAACGCATTTGTCATTGTCACGAATTGTTATGATTGCAATTTTCGGTTGAAAAAATATCAAATATTCAAAATATCGCAACAAATGAAATCGTGCTGAAAATAAATTAAAATATAACTTTAAATTTAAATCAAATATAATTGAATACGATTTTCTACATGTGACTACTTCGATTTAATTGGTTTAGAAGAGGAAATCTAGACGGGAAGTCCAATTTTCCATCGCTATTTGCAACAATTCAGACCGTTTGTTAGTAATGATGTACATATCAAAAAATATTGTCAACATAAAGTTTTATACCTTTATTAAAAAAAAAAACCACCCTATATATATGTATGAAAAAGCGCATACTTTTATCTAAAATACTATCCTAAACGTAAATTGCCAAAATATAGTTTACAGTTGTTCTTAAGTGGATAAACTTATTTATTGCCTTTTTTACTGAAAAACGCTCTCAAATTCCATTTCGTACAATTTCTATCTATATAAACGAAAACCACGAAAGCCTTTCACTACAATACTTGTGGTATTGCTGAATGTAAGAATTCCCATAAAACTGAAAAGGAGCTCATTAAGCCATGTCCGTGTAGACAATCTAATGCTTGTCCTTATATAGAAGAATGATTTTATTATCCTTTTACGATTTACCCCTTTTTATATATTTATTTATTAAAGAAAAAGGATTTCAATAGTGTTTTTTTTTCAACCAGCTCGATCGATTATAAAAAAGTTTGGACGATTTAATAGATTTTATGTTTTTCTATTTTAATTATTTCTACAAACAATTCATTCGTTTCGAAATGAATTGAGGATATTATTAGGATAATGTTCGATCTAATAATTATATCATATTTTGGATTATTAATTATTTTATAAAATTTATATATATATATATATATATATATATATATATATATATATATATATATATATATTATTGTGACATCGCTTATTACGTTAATTTAATAGACTAATTAAAAATAAATAGATTGATAGACTTTGTCGTCCAAAATATTAGATAAAATAAATATATTTCAATTTAAACAATGCGTACTTTGATATTTTTAATTCGTTGAACAATCGGATATTAAAAATAAAAGTGTAAAGCAAAACTGCATAGATCTGAAAAATTAAATATAAAATGCACATAAAAACTTATAAATACACACACACACATATATATATATATATGCTAAAATATATATTAAAAAAAAAACTACTATATACTTACACTTAAAAACTCCAAAGACTTATGACTAAATACTAAGGTAGATTTTTTAACACGCGGTGTATATATTAATAAAATTTAATCGGAAGAGTTGGAAAAAAAATATTAAATATCGGTAAATAACAAATAAAAATGTCAATTAAGACCCATTGTACAATTAAATTGTCGAAAAACTTCACAGTATATTCGGTATTCTATTATATAATATTTTAATTACGTTGTTTACTATTTTAATTACAGTTTAATTTACATTTTTTTTAACCGTTAATTATCTTTCCACAGTTCAATTCGGTATCTCTATATAATAATTTTATAATTCATATTCGTCTAGTTTAATAAATATGAATATTTTCGTATAAATTCAGATTTACATATATCAAAGGGCGAATTTAAATGATTTTTTTTTAATATAAATAAGTTTAAAATTATCTCATATATATATATATATATATATTTAATAATAATTTAGAATAATGTTTTTTTTTGACAGATATTCTATCATAAATTAAAAATTTTAAATGTTCTGTGATTCTGTAAAGTGTAAAAACCATTGATTTAATTTCCAATACAATATCAATTAAAATTATAATTTATATTATCTTTGTATATTATTTTAAAATTATACTAAATAACAATAACAATTCTTATTATATGTAAAAATTTACAAGAAATTATGCAGATTAGAAACATATTCTATAATTAATACGTTTTATATGTTTTTAATTTATTATTATTTCTAGTCCTATTATAAGAATATTAAATTGATATTTAAATGTATATAAAATGCTTAATTTATTACAAAAAAATATATGTATAATATAATGCTTAATGTGACAAAATAATATGTATGAATCGCCCAAAGTATATAAAATATTTATTATTTTTAATTGTATTATAAAAACTAATATTATATTTATTATTTTAAAAATCTAAAATATTTAAGTTTTTATTTTTATTTGATTTTAAAAAAAAACTTTTTAACCATATTCTAGAACAAAGTCGATCATTTTATTGGATGAATGAAACGCATATTATTAAAAATAAGTTATAAATTCGATATTTCTGTGTAAAATAATATCAAACATAAATCTTTAATAAAAATAGTTACTTTTTTATTGATAAACTGATTTGCGATTTCACCCTTTAAGCGGTTACTTTAAAAATAAAGTTATCTCACATTATAACGAAATCCTGAAAAATAATTTTATAAATTTCAGATCAATGTAAAACATGATAAATTAATTGTGGTCATATTTTAAATTAATTATGGTCATATTTTAAATCACAGCACTATTTCGATCGTTTATCAAATTTAAGTGCCAAAATTTGCGAATGTTTTCAAAACAAAAGCAAGACTGATTACAAGATTATTATATTAAAAAAAAAATTTCTTTACCTTAAAAAATATATATATAAATTTATTTAATTTTCATTTCCTCTTCGTTATTTTCTTTTATAAATATAAATTGACCAAATTATAAAACACTATCGATTATTAGAATATAAGATGAAACTAAATCATCCCTTATTTATAGCATAATTTCAACTTGACAGTATTTATTTTGTGACCAATATAGGAGCTTTCTCTACAATAATAGTTAAGTAAATCTAAAATAATGATTTTGTTAAAATTTATATATATATATATATATATATATATATATATATATATATATATATATATATATATATATATATATATATATATATATATATTTATATATTTCTTCTTCGTTGATTTATTTGTATTTTGTTAAATGCGACTTTCCTTCTATAAAATAAATTAATTAAAATACAATAGATATAAATATTTCAAGAAATAAATGTGAATATTATATACATTAATGGGTAATTAATTATGAAGAAAAATTTCCTAATACGGCTTTAAGAAATCAGCGCAGCTTTATGAATATATATATATATATATATATATATATATATATATATATATATATATATATATATATATATATATATATCAAGGGATACGACTATGTATTATGTTTTTCATGTTATGAAAATATTACATATCATATACATTATACTTTAAAATATTTTATTAAAATATATACTTATTAAAATCATATTCTATAATCTATGTTATGTGTGTTATATATTATGTGTTATATTTAAAATAAAAATATTCGTGTAATATTTTTAATATTTTGTTGGAACTGGCCATATGTTAATTAATAATCAATGGAAAATAAAGCATTTCAAAAATTAACTTTATTTTTATTAAAAATGTAAATATATAATACTACCTGATAAATTTTATCTCATCTACATCTTCATATCACAATTTCCATCTTCTTGATAATTAGAAAAGGCTGTAAATTCAATATAAAATGACCTTTGAATATAAAAATACACTTTTATATATATATATAAAATTTATATTTATTACACTTTATTAAAATATGCATACTACAATTAAAGAATTTAACATTATAGTCATATTTTCCACTTTGTTTCGCGAATGTATGCACAAACGCAGAACTCAGTCGTGACGTAGAATTATTAAAAATTCAGCTTTCAAAAAACCAATAAAATAAAGCAAGAAATTTCACTATTATAATATTTCATCTTTTCAACAAGATGACTCGTATTACATATAATATTATTATGAAAAAAATCACAAAGTATCCTATATTATGATTATCTTTTCAACATTTACATGTTAACAACGGCGTTTATGAAAAAAAAATTTTTTCAACCCTCATTCATGCACATTTCTTTGCATTTTATTTTCGTATATTGCAGGAGAATATTTTACAATAAATTGGATTGAGATAATAAAAATAAACATTGTTTTTTCAATACGAAACGTGGTCGTTTTTCTATGCAAAAATAATATCTATATTACAGAATACAAAAATATATTTTTTTGCATTTACAGTTATTACGTTTAAGAACTATTACAATATTTTTTTCCAATTTTGTGAATGTGAAAATTAAATATTTCGAAATTATTGAAATATTTATATACAAAATGAATGTGGAATATGCATGTATATAATTGTAATTAAAAATTATTGAAATCTTAAAAGAAATAAATTTTATAATAAATTAGCATGTAAAATAGAAAAGAAAATATATTTCAGAGACCGTAAGGAATATTGAAATATATTTTCAAAAATACATGTATTATTATAAATATTTCAAAAATAAATGCAATACTTTTTACAATATAATGTCATAATATTATATTGTGTAAATTTAATACAATTTTATTAAATAATAATTCTATAAAACTGTAATCAGATCAATAAATTAAGATAGAAATGAGAGTGAATTAACGAAAATCATAAACAAAATTAACACTCAAAATAAATACGATAAATTCTAATTAATAGGAAAGCACCAAAAATAATAATAAAAAGAAAATAATAAATATTTGCCTAAATTCTTATATAAATCGTTCATATAAAAAAGTAAAAAAAAAAAACAAATAAATAAAATGCAACGGAAAAATCAAAAAATTTCAATTTGGACAATTTTCTGGTCCCAAATTAACCAGAATCTATCGTAATACTACTGGCATTCAAAGTTACCACATGTAATATAAATTTTAATGACACTTAACTGAGCTTATAATTATAGTTCAAAGCAATGATGGAAAATATTGATTTTAGGAAAAAAAACATACTAAAATATTTACATAAATGCGAAAAATTAATCAAAACAAGTAAAAGAATTAAGGAATCGGTAGAAAAAGTGATAAAATTTCAATTATCTTGATGACTAGTAAATTAAAATAATTTCTAAATGATTCTTTACATTTAGAAAAAATCGAATATTTCAATTTAAAAGAATAAATAAAGAAGGGTATCATAGCACCTCATCGATAATATAAAAATTGCGTTACATATTTATAATTTAAACGATAAAAAAATCTTTCTAAATTAACTTTACAAAATAAACTAGAATTCACTAGTGAGCTATTAAATGTAAATGACAATAATGGGCATTAATTTAACGATTTTTATATACAAATGTAATAACACGAAACCGAACTTTTAGAATGATACTGAGATTTTTTAATTAACATATGCACTCTACAAAATATTTGTGCTTTTTTTTACACACAACTTAATCTTAAAATTGTGAATTATTAAAAGACAATTTATGATGAAATAATCCTGCTGCAAAGAACAGAATAAATAATTTGGATGAATGTAAGTGTTTAACTAATGAAAGCATTATTAAAATTATTATTATCTTATAACGTGAAAAATTGTATTTTATTGTTAATTTCTATAAACAGTGTAAATTACGAATTATTATGGCAAACCCTATTTAGATATTAAAAATTAATTAAATTTAGCTAAATATATCCACTATTGGCACTTATGACAGATTTCGTAACAAGTCATCGTTTTATAATTCAAAAAGTTTCAAAACAAAGTATATAAAAATTAGAGTCATACCAAACAACTCCCATATAATAATACTCATCAGTGAACAATATTACTTGATTCTAACAAACAATTAAAAAATACTATCACGTTAAAGGTCACTAACTAAACATGACATTCGCTAAATTAGTGCCATTTAAGTTTAAAAACGCTATCTTATGTAATTCCAAAATGTAAACATTTTAATAACAAACGTGCTACAAAATTGTTTTAAAATATGGCATAATTTATGCGATAAATCTATAAAACTAACTGGATAGCACTGGAAATATTAAAATAAAATTGTATCAAAATACAACTCGCGAAAAATATATCATTATTGCTTTTGTTAATTAAATGGCTACTTTAAATATATATGTAGAACCCAACAGAAATGAGATCTTTAGGCTTAGAACATAAAACCAACATACATAAAGAATATACTAAAAATAATCTCTTTCACAAATATAAAAAGAGATGCAGTATACTATGATTTCGTAATAGTTCAAGCTGTTTTCATATTTCCAACATATTAAATTACTACGTAACCGTCAACTCAACAATTTAACAGTGTATGTAAGTGATATGTTAAAAATAATTACGTACGTATATAATAGTGAACAAGTAAAACGAAAGATAACATATTGAAGAAAAAACTAAAAATTCTGTTGTCTTTTTCTTTTTGTATCCATTGCATCTAAAATTGGTTGTCGTTTGGTTTGGTATCGTCGACGAAGTTCGTCTATTTCTCTTTCCATTTCAGAATCCAAATTAGCCATCCTCTCTTGTAATTCTTCATAGGTAAGAAATTTAAGCTGAAACGTATAAAATATTATAACTCTCTATATTTCTATAATGTAACAAAAGTTCGAATAAACGTTTTTAGAAACCTTTAGAAAATAAAGTTATGACTTACAAATTCGAAATCTCCACCATCAACAAAATTTCTTTGAAATTTGGGTTGATTATCGTGGTGATAATTTAATGGTAAATTAGAAGATATAGGAGGCATATGTGGTGCTTGTGGTGATTGATGTACTAAATTATTTACTCCTTGTCTGAAATAAAATAATCGTTATCAATTAATCACAAAAACTATATGTAAATTTACTAATATATTATAAGTAACAGTTGTTATTACCTATTTCTTTTATTATCAATCAAATTCATTTGGGATTGATTGATAGGTTCGCCCACATTTTTTTCTCTATGGAATAAATTAGCAACTGCTCCATGATGATTTGCATTTTTATTATTCTTATTTTGATTAACAACCATCATTACATTACTATCAGCTTCATTTTCAGTATTATTTTCTATTGTTATGTGATCAGGTTCCTTTTTATCAAAATGTTCTAAAAACAGTGGTCTGTATTTGGGACGTTGATAATTACATTTTTCAGTGTCGTGTTCTAAAAACAGTAAATAACTTAGTATTAAAAAAAAACAAAAGATGAATAAAAATATTAATGAAAAATAATTTACGTTTCATTGTTGGTTCTTCTGAATCACTATTAATAACCATAGTTCCTAAATCTAATTGTTGATCGGGTAAAAGTGTACCACCTCGTCCAGGTACCAAAGTTCCACAATCTTCATCAATGCCGTCATCGCGTCTATCATTTGCGAATCTCATCGTACCAGTGTTTGTACAACCAACACCTTCCTTATTTTCATCATCCTAAAACATGAATTAATACAAATTATTACAGAAGTTCATTTATGTTAAATAAATTATATTATGAAAAAAAATAAACATTTAATAAATGATACCGAATCATCTTGTTGAGGTTGCTTAACAACTGGTGGTGGATTTGCTGCTGCAGCAGCTCTAAAAGCTTGATTTTCTCTAAGTTCGTGAGCTTCAGCTATCATTTGATTTAAAATACTTGGTTGTTTAGCATTTCCTAAAAATGCAATTAAAATAAATAAAACAACTAGAACTAGTAATTTCAAACTAAAATTTTCATATATTACCTATAAATACATGATTTAATAAATCTCCAGCAGTAGCTCTTTCATCAGGATTTTTTACAAGGCACAAACTAACAAAATCAATAAATTCAGGCGACCATTTATCTGGTTCTCTAAAAGATGGCGGAGGCTTCGTAGGTATCATAAAAATGGCACGCATTGGATGTATATCACCATATGGAGGTTTTCCTTCAGCCATTTCAATGGCAGTTATTCCTAACGACCATATATCAGCTACACAATCATAACCAATTTCTTGAATAAGCTCTGGCGCCATCCAAAAAGGAGTTCCAATTACTGTATTACGTTTAGCCATTGTATCCTATAATAACACATTAAAAATTTCAATGAAGACTCATTAATATTCTTATGAATAATTCATGAATAATTAATAATTTGCATACTGTCAATTGACCAGCAACACCAAAATCAGCAAGCTTTGCATGTCCTTCAGAATTCAAAAGTATATTGCCAGCTTTAATATCTCTATGAATTTTCCTACGAAGATGTAAATATTCTAAACCCTTTAAAGTATCGCTTAATATAGTTGCTATTTCATCTTCTGATAGAGTTTTCTTTCTCAATCGCATTATATCTAATACAGAACCAGCACCACAATATTCCATTACAATCTAAAATAATAAGATATACATAATTATTTTTATCAAATATATAAGTCAATAACGAAATCTTTAAATAAATTCATTTTCGATTTAAAAACAAAAAAAAAATATTACTACATCTCATACCAATATCGCAATAAAAATATAGATAAAAACACAACATTAAAACATAAATAATTATAGGACATTGCAATATCTGCTATATAAAAACATTCATATACTTAATAATGTTCAATTGAACAAAATCATAATGTTAGTGCAAAGATAAATTTATCTCACTTCCGTTACATTACAGCAAAAATTCGATATTTTTATAACTTTAATATATCGAAATATAAAATTTTTATAATCCAATTTTATTACTTTATAAATCAATATTCAAGTAGAATAATATTGTACTAACCCATAAATCAGTATTTTTAAAATAACTACCATAGTATTTTACAACATATGGACTGTCACATTGTTGCATTATTGATATTTCTTTAATAATTTCTTGTAAATCAGTATCAACTGGAACTTGTTTTATGGCAAGTACTTGACCAGATTCTTTATGAAGAGCTTTGAAAACGCTTCCATAAGATCCTTCACCCAATTTACATATTATATCAAAGACTTCTTCCGGTTGTCTCGTTAAACTTTCTTCAGATAATTTCTTCAATTCACTAAAAACATTGAGGTAAATAAATATTATAAAATATTGCAATACTTATTGACGAATCTTTTTTTTAAATAGATATAAATAAAAATATACATTAAGGCAATAAATTTACACTTAACCAAAAATAAATTATTTAGAAAACACTAATAATGAAATGATAAACGCGTTAAATTCAAATTTAATTAAATACATGATTGATATGAAGAACATTGTTTCGTAGCCTTGGGATTATTTCCCAATTATAAGTTATTTTTTTACATAAACAACGATAAAGTTAACCAACTAAAATTTAATAAATTAAGATAGCTTTAAAAAGTGACAAAAATCAAAAACGTATTCGTTTTTTGTCGATTTATCTATGAAATTATTTGATATTTACGGGCGTCATTCGCTTCTATAAGGGAATTGAACTAAGGATTGAAAATATACAGAGATCCTGTTAAATATACAGTCAAAAAAATTTACAAAACACAATAATCAAAAATAGCAAATCACAGAGGAACATCCAGTAGAATAATAAAACTAAAATGTAAAAGGAACGTTAAGACATATCTTAATAGTTATATCAATAATTGCTATATATAACACTGCTGAACGAAAGCCTCTCCACGCTTCTTGCATTCTTTCTCTGTCTTATGCCTTTCTCTTCCAATTAATTCCACACATCTATTTTGGTTTATTTGCCCACAAATATATATGTATATATGTATATATATATATATATATATATATATATATATATATATATATATATATTGAAAATGCGTTAAAAGGTTAGGAGACAAAATCAAATATCATACATTATGTGCAGAACAAAAAAAATAAAGCAAAATGACAACATATTTACATGACAAAAGAGCTATAAAACTATAATAAATACAAATATACGATAAATCCAATAATCGACAAAAACAATATCGTTGCGAAAATATGATCCGATAAGAGAATTGACGGCGACGAAAACCGGAGACATTTTGAGGTTATCGTCGTATATGGGAAGAACGGGAAACGGAAAACGACAAAATTCATACGCGATATAAAAACGCGTGATATAGCAATGCGTATTGAATAAGCGCACTAACTTTTTGGAAGACATGGTGGGGCCGAGCCCCTTCACTAGGGCTCCACCGCCACGTCCGCCCCCCGACTCCGCCGACACCCGCACCGCACCAACACTCCCTACAATGTTTTGTTTCAATTGTCGCTCGCGTCCCCCGTTAATTCGAAATCACCCTTCCCACACCTTGCTGTTCGGTCTTTCAAATTATGCGTTGTTTTATTCGAAAAATTCTCGAGTCGAATTACTTAACCGGCGCACGATCGTGAAAAAATCATGTGATTGCATGTTTTTCTCCCTAAATAGGCGTTTTTTTTGCACATTATCTACATATATAGAGCTTTAAAATATTAAACGCTTTTTATAATAATTTAAAATATTTTGTAAATAAAACCTAATGTAATAATAAATATTAAAACGAACAATTAATATAAAATCATCAATTTTATATAATTTATTTATGTACATGTGTGTGTATTTATATAACAATAACATAAAATAAAACAATTTAATTTCTTGCAACGTATTACAAATATATCAAAAATATGAATTTATAATATTTTTTCTAAGTCGAGCTTTTCATTATTATTTTATTTTATTTATAACTATAATACATTTTTATAAATATATATAAAATAGTTTCAAATTTAAGTTGCTGGTTGTTGATTATTGACTGAATTGCAAAATTGTATTAATTCTATCTGATTTAATTTAGTTTAACTTATAATTATATTAATAAGAATTGTACATATAAGAAAATAAAATTTATAATAAAAAAACCTATTTATATTATATAAAATTATATATATTTATCTCAAATATTAACCGCATCAATATTTATTTGTAATATTTATTTAAAATATACGACTATTCAAATAAAATAATCAATGTAATTTTCAAATGAAATAATAATTTTATATTATAAATAGAGTCAATTTTCGATAAGAATAATTTATAGAAAAATTATAAGAAAATAAATGTTACATGCAAGGTTGGCTGCACTGCAAGTTCCTAACCTGTGTCGTGGCTGACGTATTCTGAAGGGGCGCTCGAATTGTTTTCGCGAGGACCGCTTTTATTTTTTTCTTTTTCTTCGATTAATTATAAGTACGTTTTAAACCATTTGTTTGCAATGATTGCGTACATACTTGTGCCGTTCTTAAAAATTTATGAATTTCTCCACATGTGTGAAAATAATATTTGCACATTACTGGTTACGTTGTAATAAATTATATTTATTGCAAAACAGATTGAAATTATTTTAAAAAATATATCTTAAATGTGCCAATATTATTTTTCTTTTAGACTATATTTAAATATACATACTAAATGGATTTTATATCTAGAATTAATCGCACTGAATTACTATTGCATCGTATATTTATTTAATTTTAAAACCTTAAATATTTTTTGAAAAATATGAATCTTGGAAGCAAAAAAATTTTACCCTAATCTATTTTTTTTTTGTGTAATGAGATAATGTTCGTTACCTCCAAAATTCTTACTTTTTTAATGGATTATTAATGATATAAATATGATATTACCTATATTTTTTTCATATATTATAAATCAAATTATCCTATTTGTACATTATTTTATTTTAGTTTATTTTCATAATATATTAGGCACAAAATCGTAAGATATAGTTTCAAATCTAAAGTTTTATTTTGATTAAAAAATTTTTAATTACAAACTGAAAACATTAAGATAATTGCTAATATTCGATAAAAATTGCCATAACGTTATTGCTTTGTTTTTTTCTGAAAATGAAAATATAAACAATGTAATTCAAAAGCTTTTGTTTAAAATGAACAAAAAAATGTATTTACACTTTATAAGTTACTATAATAATTAAAATTTATATTTTATAATAGTTTAAATTTATATATTTACAGAAATATAAAGTACTTCACATTTCATCATGCCTCCCAAAAAACCGGCACAACCGAGTAAAAAAAATGAGCAAAAGAAAAAAGATAAAATTATTGAAGTATTTTTTTTATTATTATTAAATTCTATTATCTATTTCCGTATCTTATATTAACATTATTTTTACATATTTTTTAGGACAAAACGTTCGGATTAAAAAATAAGAAAGGAGCAAAACAACAGAAATTTATTCAGCAAGTAGAAAAACAAGTAAAAAGCGGTGGTTTTCATCCTGTTTCAACTGCTGATATTGCAGCTAAAAAAGCTGAGAAAGAACGAAGACAAAGAGAACAACAGGAAGCCAGCATGATGAGTAAACCAGTAGCTTTTCAGAAAATTGATAAAAGTAATTCCATTATGAAAACAAACTTTTTCTTTTGACCTACATTTTTTTAAATTAAAATTTTATATGATTTAGTTCAATCAAAATTCAAAATATAAATTTTGTGTGTTTTAAAATAATTATCGATTTCTTTTCTTTGGCAGATGCTGATCCAAAATCAATATTATGTCCATTCTTCAAAGTGGGTCAATGTACTAAAGGAGAAAAATGTAAATTTTCTCACGATTTAGCTGTTGAACGTAAAGCTGAAAAAAGATCTATGTATGTTGATATGAGAGACGAAGAAGATAATATGGATAATTGGAATGAGGAAAAACTTAAAGAAGTTGTTGAGAAAAAGCATGGAAATGCAAAAAATGTTCCCACAACTGATATTGTAATTTTTTGAATATAACACTTAGTTTTATTAGTCTGATATTGCTCTTTTGATAATAGTATTTTTTTTAATTATTTATATTTACAGATTTGCAAATTTTTCTTGGAAGCTGTTGAAAAATCTAAATATGGTTGGTTTTGGGAATGTCCCTCTGGAGCCAAATGTATATATAGGCACGCTTTACCACCTGGTTTCGTTCTGAAGAAAGATAAGAAAAAAGCTGATGAAAAGAAGAATGAAATTTCTTTAGTAGATTTAATAGAACGGGAAAGAGCTGCTTTAGGGACAAAACAAACAAAAATAACGTTAGAAACATTTCTCGCGTGGAAGAAAAGAAAACTTCAAGAAAAGAAAGTAAGTTTGTATTATATTTCTATAGGCATAACAAAGACTTTAAAATTTATTGAATATATATTATTCACATTTGAGAAACAATTGTAAATATTTTCAATGATTTATTATAACAATATTTCGTGCGTTCAGGACCAGATGACTAAAGAAGAAGAACAAAAACGAATCGAATTTCGTGCAGGTAGAAGTATCGGTTTATCTGGCAGAGAAATGTTTAGCTTTAATCCTAACTTGGCAGTCGATGATGATGATGATGAGGAAGGTGGTCAAGCTTTAGATTCAACACTTCTTAAACGCGATGAAGAAGATGAAGAAGAAGAATTACAATATAAAGAACTTCAATTAGATTTGATAACACTTGAAGCGACAGAGGTAACAGCTGTAATGCGACTCATTTATTAAAATATGAAATTAAATACAAGTTTTATATATGTTACTTTTTTATCTGCATGTTATTTTTATATATCTTTATATTTATAGGCTGATGACAGTGGTACAATTGCTAAAGAAGATAGGTTACATAATACAAATAATGTTGATGAAGATGTTATCACTAATGGTACTGCTAATTCTAAATCTCCTGATTCAGATCAACTTGAAGACACCGGTCCAATTAATGAAAATTTGTTTTTGGATGATGATCTCGATGAAGAATTACAAAATTTGGATTTAGATAAGTGAGATTAAAGTTCTATCTAGAAAACAAATTGAACTCGTCCTGTTTTGAAAGAACGCATATATGAATATTATTATTGAATAATTATTCTTTTTTTTGGTAACATAATGAAATATAAAAATAAAATTTAAAAAAGGTTTTATAATACTCTTTTTAAATACAGTGATACGTATTAGCAGTAAGTCAAAAATGTTTATTTTAATAGCTTATAACACGTGTAAAATATGCATAATTTAAAGAACAATACGTTATACAACATTCTCAAAATAATGTTATGAGTAGAACTCTTTACATGAACTACAATCAAATAATAACGATACGTTTTTTAATGTAAAACTATAACACATTAAAGAAACTTGTAATAATAAATCAAAATTGAAGCCAATTCGATGGATTTTTTATTGTTATTTGATCAATTTGTTCCTCGTCAAATCCTCGAAGTAACATTTTTGGAAGAACATTATTAATAATATGAGAATATCCGTGACCTCCAAAATTAGTCTGAAATATAAATATTTATCTGTAATCGATTGGCAGATTTTACTAAATTTTACAATAACATACCAATCTATGTTTCGTATGAATATCGTGCGACATCAATATTCGATCTGTTTTTCCTTCATCTACCAATACTTTTATTTTTGCAATTCGTTGAGCGTCCGATGGCATATCAGTTGGCAAATGAAGTTGATAATGAGATACTTCAACGCCAAAAAGATCAAACTGGCAATAGCAACCAATATTACTGAATTCTAATAAGGACTCATTATCCAATAGAGTTCCTATATGAAAATAATTAGTGGAACATTTATATTTTTAAAATTTAGTAAATAAATTCTAATAAAAACTCACTATCTAAGTGTGACATTACAGCTTTATTTTCTTTGCCACCTGCTTCCAAATACAAACGCATTATTTCGAATGGTGCATTTTTATCTCTGTGCGGATGAAAACTTACACCGCAGCCCAAATGTTCTTGTATTTCACCACAAGCTTTTATCACTCGTTTTTCAAAATCTGTAATATAAAATAAATTACAATTATTCGAATAAAAATGTCGATAATGTATATATATATCTATATTTCATAGAAAAATATAATAGTTTTATACCATGGATTGGCCACACACTTGCTATTTCACCCATGAATCCAGCTCTAACAGTGTTATCACTACTATAACAATTTGTTAATTCTTGTAACATGTGTTTGTAAATATTCTCTTTTGACATAGAAAGTGTAGATTGATTCTGTAAATCGGCTATATAAAACCCAGTTCCAGCTATTATATGTACATTCGACTTTTCAGAGATTTCTTTCAGAAATTTGATATCACCATACAAACCACACGTCGTATTCTCCACAATAGATCCTAAAAATCAAAATCACTATTAATTCTTCTTTATTGTTTTTGAATAATATTTAAATAATATTTTTTTACCTCCGCCACATTTTTTATAATCAAGAACATCTTTCAAAACTGCATCATGCGTATCCACACCATTAAATTTTAAATTATCTTTTGAAGAGTAAGGCATTTGTCTGATATAGCCTACATTTTCCAATGTTATTTTTCCATCATAGTAACTTTCTAAGTGTTTTGGAGGCGCTTTGCAAAAATTAGTAAAATCTAAAGAAAAATGCTCATGAGTCAATGTACGTCCCAAATCTTCAGGTTTTACTGGTCCCAAAACTGAAAAAAATTCAATCCATTAAAAAAAATATTTTCAAAAAAATCCTTCCTTTCATTGTATGAATTATAAATATTCATTTTTTACGAGAAACCAAGAATATAGAAGTAATTCGACAAAAAATATAATGAATAATAAATTATTTATGAACTAGAATAAAATATAATATACTAAAATTTAAAATAAACTCATGTTAATATTTTATGAAGACTCAAAATTAGAAATGTTTCTCTAATACAATAGCTCTTAAATTACCACTTTTGGCCATGTTTATTAATTATTTTGTTTACATTTTAACTTTATGTCTACATATTATATAAGAATGTTACATATATTTATTTTTAAATATATTTGTGTAAAATATTATATTATCTAAAAATGTATATGTGTATGATTACATAAGAGATCAGTTTTTTTTATTTTTATAAATATTGATGTGATATTTCTTTCTTTACTTACCTGTTTGTACGCTCATTTTCAATATTTATGATATAATAATTGAATAAATTGTTTAAACAGCCAGAAGATATTATTGAACTGAACCATTCACTTCGTCAACACCGATGTGACTGAGTCTATAAATTGATGTAATAAACGTTATCAGCGTATATTTATTATATTTAATCAAAAAACGAAGACATTCAAAATACGATAAGAATTCAAAATGTACATGAAAATGTTATCCTAAAAATTAAAATTCATAAATAGTGAATAAAATTGTTAGCAAATGGATAATAAATTCGGTGTTAAAAATAGTGTTACGACAATGGTTCGCGAAGGCACGTATTACCAGAGAAAATCGAAAACAACTTTTGGACTTGCTTCTCGTTGTCGTATTTTTTTGGGACAAAAGCGTTGTGAGTTATCGGGAATGCGGTTCACCAGGCGAAACGACCCTTTGTTCCAAGTTTTATATACATCAGAACATGAAATCGTAAAGAGAGAAGAAAAAAGCTATTTACAAGGTGCGTACGCTGAATGATTTATTTAATGAGAGCACGTGTTAATATGTATGACCATTTTAAGTGTTGGCAGGCTTCAGAACATATATATATATATATATATATAAACGATTTTATATAAAAAAATCTTTGAAGTCAATAATATTTTTAATATGAACGAAATCAGGTAAATTGAATTGAATTGTTATTTTCAAATTTTGCTATTATCATAATAATTTTAAATTTCTTCTGAACACGTAGAACAATATTCAAGTAATCAAATTCTACTATTATATAAAATATGAACTTTATAATCATCTATAATTTTTAATTAAATAACCAATATGATTTTTTTTAAATATTCTCATCTGTAAATTGAAAAATTAACAAATAATAAAATCAATTTGACTATTTTCTTTGTAACTATGAAATTGTTTATAATAAATCGAAAATCTTTTCTTCTTTATCGGCAAAGATAAAAATACAATTATGTACTTTAATATAAAATAGCACAAACAGTAATATAAACAAGATAATTAATTATCCACATTTAAGATAAATGAAAGTTTTTTTTGAACAAATTAAATAAACAAACTTTTTAAAAATAACTTAAAGGAAAGACAGATCTTTAATTAAATAAATATGTAATTACCAACATTTTATTTTAATAGATATTATATGAATAATATTTTTTAATTATCATAATATTTATTTTTATATGATAAACATTAAAATACATAATTAAATAAAAAATAATTTATAGTATAATTTAATTATATGATAAATTATAGCTTGTTTTTTTTTAAATACAAATGTATAAATAGATAAAGCATCAGAATATAAGATATATGGAATGATATCATTTGTAGATAAACTAATTATAATTGTATTCCAAGCACTTTAGTCTGCATGAAAAAAAAGTTCATTTATATTTTGAATACTTTCAAAAATCTTGACTTACAATGTATTCATAAAATTGCTTCTTAAAAAAAACATTGTATAAAATATTAATCTCTTAGAATAGAAGGAGAAATACTGATATTAAAAATATAACTAGAATCACTTCTTTAAAAGCCAGAATCTCCATATACTCCTCATTAAACTTTCTAAATACATCATTCTATATAAAATTACATACAAAAAGTTAAACAGATATATAATATAATATAATATTTTTAACTCTAATATCTAAATTGATATTCTAAAACATGTGGATGACGATCAATGAAATTTCAATGATGTACAATTTTTTTTTATCCTCAAATACCATTCCATTCCATTTAATACTATCAATTCAAACATCTTTTACCAGAGTGCGATGAAGAGTTTCAAGTGGTATTTCACTGATTTCCGATTTCTTTTTTTTTTATATATATTTTGTTGTATTATAAAACAAACACACGCGTCCAATTTAAGATATTTATAGGACGCGAATAAATGTACTCTTCATTAGCAAGTAGTAGCAAAAATCTCGTATCGGCCAATGAGCCGTCTATTTATTTTCAGATTAAATTCAGATCTACCTTTTGTTCTTTCAAAAAAAAAATAAATAAATAAAGAACAACAACAATAACGAACACAAAACTCGTAATTTACGACTGACATTGTTGAATTTTAACAATATTTGAATATAAAAATTTCTGGCGCCAATTGTGAGAACGTATTATTTTACGAATTTTCACGTCCTTTGTTTATAGAGTTTTTAAATTTAAATTTTTCACAGTTGTCCAACTTGTTTATTGTGCGCATGTGATTATTATTTGGAACATTGAATTTGATTTCCATGAAATGATTCTGTAAATTTAATGCAAAATAAATAAATAATAATAATACACAATTGTCTAAACTATTAATATATTGCACGTCTGGACGCAACTTTATTTTTTCATAACGTCAAACTTTTAAATACACAATCGATTGAATATTCGATTCAAAATGTCGGACTAACTTTCAAAAACATTTGAAAACGCCTAGGCAAAGCGAATTATATATAAACGCGACGATAATTCAAAGTACTTTACAATCAGCCTATTCGTTTCACAATGGACACACTATGTTGTTTACGAAGAAAAGTGATATTTTTTTTCATCTTCTCGTAAGCTTTCAAAATTGGAATCGAATAATCAACTTTTCGATACACTAACGAGTCGTTTTACCTGGAAGTGTGGCGCCAGTTGATTTTTTTTTCAATATATATATATATATATATATATATATATAGTATATTATTATTATTCTGATGCTCTTTGTCGCCATCTCGTTTATATAACTAACTATAAGACAGGATTTCTGACTGCTCTTCATTCGAACCGGTGAAAATGTAAATGGTTAAAAGATGAACCGTTCGCTGGAAATACAATCGCCTCGAGTGGGTATTGTAAAGTCGAATCCATTTACTCGTAAATTACCCATGAAAGAAATTCACAGGTGAATGCCACCATCTTACCTGTATCCATTATGTCGCACGGGACAAAGAATTAAATAAAATGAGGTACAAAATAAAATTTAAAAAAAAAAACGTGTAAAAGGGAAAAATAGTAGACGCCCAGAATATCCACTATTCTGACCATATGAGTAGTGCGTATTGTGAAAACTTTTCGTAGTAAATAGTAGTATAGCGCCGAGATAAAAAAAAAAATAATTTTACCTGAATACAATCAGTATTTCGTTTGTATTGACCTGTGATTTTCAAACTTTAGGATTGTATTTTTGTAAAATTTATATTTAAATATAAACATTGATATCGGCTAAAATGCGATGATTTTCTATTGGCTTCCACATTTCAGCGCTAGATATTTTTTTATAGATGACATTAAACTTCAAATATATAACCTTTTCAACATTATTTATTTTTAATCTCAACTTAATACTGAAAAAAAAAACTGCACCCTTAATACACATTTTTCTTTGAAATATCTAAAAATCATTGCGTTTCGTCTTATATAAAAGAAATGAAAAATTAATTCTATATATCAAACTTTAATAGCTTTAAAATTTTGATATGAAACTAATGACTCGATTCTACAAAATAAATTCAACGTTGGAAATCTTAAAAGAGAATGTTTTCAGGTTGAAAGGACTGAAGTGTCACTAATTTATTTATAAATCATAACATATTTTGATATGAATAACATCATGATTCATAAATATTATAAATTTAAAAAAAAAACTATAAATTACTAAAATGACAAAATGTATTATTTTAATTAAAATATACATATTATATCCAAATTTGAACCTTTAATATAATATAATTAAATTATAGTGTGTATTATTTATATCAAATGTCATTTAAAATGAACATGATACAAACACTTTGAATTTTTCTAATTATGCAATATTTTTCTGTATGACTACAATATTTAGGAATTTCATTAAAAAGCTTTTTTTTTACATTGTTACCTTTGTAACTCTTGACCCGGTTTACAAACGGTAAACAGTTTTTGTATTTTGCGAGCTTTTAGCGCGATCCTTTAAACTTTTGTTTGTTTTCGCATTTATCGATCGTTTAGTTTCTTTATATAAACAATTTCGAAAATTTTAAATACAAAACAAAGCACAAATATCAGAGATTGACACCTAATTTTAGGTTACAAATTATATATTAAGAAACCGTGGTTTATATGGCCTCATCTTACACCCAAACATGACAAGTGGCACTACTCGCCCACAATAATAACAGAATTTATAGTATAGGGTGTTTCGAAACAAACTGTTGCACCATTATTTATAATCTAAATGCCATAATATGTTTTTAATTTATAAAAAAATATATGCATTACATCTCTATTTATTTTTAATATAATTTTCGTTTTAAAATAGTATTATAATAAATTCTATCCAAAAAAAATATACTGATTAATATATCGTCATAAGCAATACAAAATTATCAGTGAGGTATTATTATTTTTTGAGACACGAAAAAAAAAACATTTATGATTAGAAATCGTTTGTTTATGGATAATATTATTTTATTATATCTTTTTCATGGCGTTATAAATATGACCCTGAAAACTTAAATTTGAGGAAAAAAACAGTACAGTTTTAAAAATATAATCCGTTTATCTAAAAATGTGTAACCTTTGAACTTATTTCATAAATTAACTTAGATCAGTGGTTTTAAACACGCGACATGTGAAAACGTAATATATCGTCGATTTTTTTTTATCAGTAATTATTTTCTCATATAATATAAAAGACAAAAAATTAATGTTCAATATATATATATATATATATATATATATATATATATATATATATATATATATATATATATATTGAAGTATACTTTTTAAACACACTGTACTTGCTGATAAATAAATAAGGCACGGCCTGCGTACAGAATATATATATATATATATATATATATATATATATATATATATATATATATATATATATATATATATATATATATATATATAAGCGTAAACCACGAATTCTTGGAAATTTCAGATGACTCCAGTTAACAAACACGACGAATAAAAATATTCTTTGTTCGAATCACCCACGTACTCAATTTTTAATGATAAAGCCATTTTATATAATATTATGCTTTCTTCACATTTTTCACCTATCACTACTTTTTTTTTCCTATTTAGATACGTTAAAAACCATATTTTATTTCAGAATCTTTCCATTAGGTCCGAGTTTAGAAAAAAAAACTCATCTCCATTTCTAATAATTCAAGTTGAATCTTGAGTGTTTCAAGAATTTGATGTCATACTACATACATACATTATGCTAATCTTATTATTTTCATATGAATTTGATTGATTGATTATATCATATTTTTGAATCTGATACCTGAAAATAATTATATGGTATGTATTAAACTATATCAAACCATAGTATAATATAATTCATTAATTTCAACATTTCGACATTTTCTCATAGAGTCCCAGAGAAAATGTTGACAATGGGACAACGTAGTATATTAAATGGACATTTATTAAGTGGCATTGTGCTCTTTTTTTTTCTCCATTTAACACGTTTACGTCGCAAAAGCACAACAATGGAAACCGGGGTGAGTTTCAATTTTAGGGACAAACCTGCAAAACTATATACAATAGCATCCCCTTTTGGCAGGTTGTTCCAAGGCGTCATGAAAATAAATAAATTCAATATGTTTCCATTCTTGTTTTATACCCGTTCAAAACGTTTGTCGTTTTGAATAATGTGAAATAATATATCCAGGGTTGAAAACTGAATATTGTTAGATTATAACCAAAACACTTTATTTGTCTTTGCCATATTAAAAACTGATTAATTCACAAACAAAAATAATATATATATATGTAAAATTGTATAATTTTAAACTGGAATACAATTTAGATAAAACTCATTTCTATAAATGGAAATTCCAAAATATTCCCACAAAAAAAAAACACGTAAATATTTTATCAATAAAACATATACCTAATATGGTTATAATTATCAAGATTCGCCTTTCTCGCACGAATAACATATAAAACATCGTCGATATATCGATGGATAAAAAAAAGAACAGATGTTATTGTGTTTTTTTTTTTTTGATTTTTACGACGAAACGATAATATTTGCGATGATGAAGTCGAAAAATCGAAAAATTTCAAACCTTAACGGCGAAACGACAGAAGACCAGACGAGACCAGTATTATAAAAGCACGCATTTAGATAAGAATATTTATGCAATGTGTTAAAAAAAACAATACTCATATAGACGAATATTTTTCAACTAGTTTAATATATAATAATAATAATAATAAAATAATATACGAATAAATTCCATATACATTCTATGAATAAAGTCAGGAATGGATAACTTTTTAACTTCAAATTCGGATTCGTCACAAAATTTTTAGTTTGATATATATTTTTAAGATCTCTAAAAAAAATGCACTTTTTAAATACAAATTAACGTTTATAAAATATACACTTTAACATCCATCAATCTACAACGTTCCACTGTTGTCAAACGTTGATCACACCTGAATTAAGCACACTGATAATAAAATCGTGGTCTTAGATTATGTTCAAACTTCGTACAAAATGTAACGAGATCACAATAAACTAATTTTCGTACTACTCATATTCAAAGTTTACATCTTTCCATATTCAATATTCAAATCGCCGAATTGTCTGAATGGCCGTTGCGGTTTTTAATTTATTATACATTCAACGGATATATCGATTTAACGTATCGCAATTTAAACACGTATTCGGTTAGATGGATGACGATATGATAAAAAAAAAAATTATACACTTGTGTCCATTGTGCTTCTGATAGTCGTATATATGAATATAAATATAAATATATATATTATATATATATATATTTAAGGCTTAAGAAGGTCGTGACCGACGCAGTTTACCTGCTGTTTGCTAATCAATGGTTTTCATATACCGAGTTACGCTATATGCCGCAACCGGTTTCACCAATAAAATTCGATTTATTACACTATATACAACGTCGTGATATGAGACTATGAAAGCACGTAGGGGTGTATCTAAATAAATATTGACACAAATTAGTAATTATCATTTATAATTCGTATATATGATAGGTAAACACGTTTTAAGAACGATTTACCTTCGTATAAAATCGTTAACGCAACATTACCATATATGGAATGTTTTAATAAAGGTATAAAAATTTATGTTAACAACACTTTTTTTTTTTAATGTACAACATTTTGGTAGCTATTATTTAGTTTTTTTAAAATAATAGCTATCGAAAATCATGGTTCAGTTTGAATAACCATGGATCGATACCAATTTTATTCTACAGGACAACAGATATCGTCATACAATGTGATCTGAAGAAGCTATTGCTGCTATCGAGTGTAATATCTAGGATGAGGTATGGTGCTCGACAATTGGAATATTTTGGTATTACCAAAATATTAATATTTAGTTCATCCACTTTATGGAAAATTTTATTTTACGAGCTTACAAAATACAATTTGTGCAAGAACTGAAGCCACACAATCACCTATTTGGTGAGTAGGTTCAAAACAAAGTTGCTGGTAGGTTCAAAACAAAAATGGACCTGTGAATTGGTCTTCAAGATCGTGCGATTTAACACCGTTAAACTATTTTTTCTAGGACTATGCAAAATCTCCAGTACAGCCTAAATTGCTGTATAAAGTGATAGAATATTGAATTTTCCGTTCAGACTTCTTCCGAACCAATCAAAATCATATTCAAGTAAAAATGACATAAAATTATCTTTTGAATAAAATCAAATTAATGTCAAATAAAATTATTTATTTATATTTTATTTTAATTTAAAATTCTTTATACTTATGAAAAAAAAACATTCTATATATTATTAGATAGTCACATAAAACATTATATATCGATAATTATCGTTAAATTTGTGTAACAAAATACGATATATTTTTACTTAGAGTAAAGTAAATAATATTAAAAAAAAAAGATTATTGCTCAATGTGCGTATTATTGTGTGAAATTCTGATTCACTAATTGGATTATTCTGAGGAATTTGATTTGCGTGTGAAAAAAATCTCACTTCTCACAGCCTCATCATTGATATAGATTAGGGTTGTAACGCTAAAAAAAATTTTATTTATACACATGTATTACAATAATAATAATAAGATTATTCTATAACAAGAATATTTATTTATTTTTATTTTTATACTACACTTATAATTGTGCTATTTTTTGTTTCAATTTTACTACTGATATATTGAAATTATTATTGATTTGTAAAAAAAAACAATAATTCTAATACTGAAAAAATGTACCATCTTTATGAACTTAATTTTCGAAATTAATCAAATTTTTTAGGGTCTCAAAGATTTTCGTGACCCTTAAAATCAAAAATGCACATTGTTATATCATGTTTTTAATAAAATAAAACCTAATTGGAGTAGCTCTTAAATAACCAAACAAAAGAGAGTCTGCGATGTATCCATGGTGTGTAATTTTATATATATATATATATATATATATATATATATATATATATATATATATATATATATATATATATATATATATATATTATACAAATAAACCTTGCATCTGGTTTAACAAACCATGGGAATGGATTCACTAAATTGAAACATATTTGTTCCACGAATATGAAAAACGAAAATACACTAATTTAGTATGAAAACGTGCAGTCTTTAAAAATAATAAAAAATATACCGAAAAACAAACCAAAAATTAATAATATACGAATATTATATATATATACCATTTATTAAAATTATACAAAAATGATTATTCCTATTAATATTTATATAATTAAATATTTTATGTAATATTAATTAGAACGATTAATCGTGTTTTTTTCTATCAAAACATTTTTTTTTCGTACTCGATAAACCAAAGTTCAAGACGTATCTTGAAAGTAGGTGGATTTATTTAAGATACACCCACTTGTTTGTTTGTTAATATGTATTATATGATTGAAGAATAAATAATTTTTTTTTTTTAAATTAATAACGGACTAACAATAATAATAACCATTCATGCTAAATCTTACATTCTTACTTGTTTTGTACGACTTATGAATGTAAAAGAAATGTTTCGGTTTAATGATTCCATGATTTATCATTTTAAAATTGGGTCATATAAATTTATTCAAAAATATAGTTTTTTTTTTCATATTTAAGAATGATCTTAGATTGTATGATTATCAGAATATTTTAAATATATATCCAGAATGAAATTATTAATATATACAGATTGAAATCAAATCATTTTTATTATAAAAATAATATAAATTTAAAATTGATATAATAAATAACATCATTTAAATGTATATATTTATATAAAAATAATCAAAATTTCATGATTAATCCATCTTTATTAATTATAAACGATCATTGAAAATATAGATAGCACTTATCCTGGGATACAATGGGTTCG
Source organism: Leptonema lineaticorne (assembly GCA_024500535.1). Taxonomy (NCBI): domain Eukaryota; kingdom Metazoa; phylum Arthropoda; class Insecta; order Trichoptera; family Hydropsychidae; genus Leptonema; species Leptonema lineaticorne. The sequence goes on from JANIJI010000017.1 coordinate 7,252,050, forward strand.
TTCCTGAAAAACTAGGACGAATGGAATCCCTATTTCAATGGGACAAGAAGCAGCATCATCACGGTTGAGCTCAAATAAGCCAACCGTCTGGAATGTGGCCGTGAGATGTCTGGAGACGAGAATGCCTCAGGGCTTTTTCAGGTCCAAGAAATTCCGAGAAATGTGTGCACTCGATTCGTATTGCGTTAATTTTTAACGAATTAGTCGATACTAAAAATAAAACTTTCGATTATTGACACTGTTATTTGACTTAATAAATATATATATATATATATATATATATGTATATATTAATTGTTTTTTTAGAATTATATTTTATTTAGAATATCGATGATTGAATACATCTGATACCATACAACGAGCTCGTGAACATTCCACTTGCACGTTACAAACTCCTCACGTAACGAAGCACATACACACACCTTTTATTCATTAGATGGAATGATGCACTCAACCATTGGTACACGTGCATGTATTTAGATTATATTTAATCAACCTTTATTTTATTGACTACACAATAGGCTGGTAAAAATATTTTTATCTTTTTTTTTATGTACGTATTTTATATATTACTTATAAATCTATATAAATATATATATATAAAGTGAAGCTTATGGAAAACAAATGTAAATATTTATCAAGACAATAGATGACATTTTTAAAAGGGTAAACCATAGTTAAGTATATATATATATATATATATATATATATATAATTCATAAAAATACTATTTTGAAAAATGTCTATTATGTATTAAAAATAAAAGATAAACTGATTGTAATAGACTTCTAAGAACGGTTCACTAGTAATAAAATAGAGGTGCGTCCATTTCTATATTAAATTTTATTTTTTCTATGATTTAAACAATGTGAACATATTGTCTGTCCATTTTTTCAACCAAATACAAGTTGATACTTGAACGAAGATTTTATTATACAAAGTAATCTTTCCTAGAAAGGATTATAAATGATGAAAAGTAACATATAGAGAATAAATGCATTTTATCAGAAAGTATGTCAATGTAGAATGAGAAAAAAAAAACATGTAAAATATATTTTTTTTCTTCAATTTTATACCTATGAAGTATATAATGGGCAATGGATTATGAATGCAGTTCAAAGAATGTCGATTGGACTCCGGTTGGATGGAAGGGCAAAAAAAAAAAGGTTTCACATTGCATCGAAACAGTGTTGTTTGGCGATCGCCGCTACATATAAGGTAGGGTCGATTGTTTTTTGTGCGTGGAATCGAGCCTTATTTTGTTTTTGTTTTCGCTGCCTTACGGTGGTCAAGACGAGACAATGGCCATTGTGAGCCCTTTAAGGCCATGATAGGCCCCACATCCCTATGGGAACGCAAAAGTCGAGATGGCAGTTTTCATTGAGGCGTTCCTACTGGAAGACGACGGTCTCAATTACCGTCACGAATTCACGACGCGGACCCGGTCGTCGGCTGCCGCATCGTCAGCGATGCCCCACAAAGGTGGACAACCTCGCCGAGGTCAAGGCCATTTTTACACTTCATAGTGCAGAATACTCGAGCGTCGGCATCCGTCAATTCGACGCGGTAAAACGTGCTCGACGACGAATAAATCCGACGCGTCGTAAATTGAACGGCAACCGTGACCCGGGCAGAAAACGATATCTCTATATTTATACGGTCTTAATCGAAAACGAGAATATGGGAACGCTTAGGAATCATAAAATGTGTTAATCGATAGTAAAATTGCATTTTTAAGGGTTATTTATGGTCGAAATTTTTCTATTAAATTTCGACGCTTTGATTTATATAAATAATGTATAGTATAAAATATATATTTTATATAATTAAAATATTTAATATTGTATCATATATGGTCAATTCTTCAATTACGACGAAAAAAAGTCATAATTTTTTTAAATATACCAATTTTTATTGATTTTGCACTTATGAAATCGATTGTAGTATGTATGTAGTAGTTATTTACTTAAACAATTAAAAATTATAAGTAATTATTTATTTTTGTATGAAATTCGACTTATATCCGAATCAAAAACAATATTACTATCTTTTATATTTATGAATTAATACATAATTATTATATTATATAATAATATATTATATTATATATTTTTTATTATAAGCAAATAATGAGACTCGAGCCCAGAGTTCATTTTCTATTTGTAAACATGTTAACTTTATCATTGTACTAACGCAGATGTAATAAAATGATAATAATATATATATAAATAAATAATTATTACAATTACATTGATGTCGCATTTAAGATGGCCTTAATTGATGTTCATTGTTTGTTTTTCATATTTTTATTTCATGACTCTTTTTTTTGCTATCATTTTATTGATATTGAAATTATATAATGAAAAGAAATCTAAATTAAATTTAAAACTATTGATTTCAATTTTTTTTATTCTTTCTGAAGTTTTAAAAAGTGTTTTAAAATATCTGTTTTGTATATGAAAAGCAATATTATTTATATATATGTTGTCACTTCTTATTTATGTTTTGGATATTTTTAAAATCGTTAAAAAATACGGACTTTATAAAAAAAATATTGTAATAAACTTACAACTGAAAAATATCAGAAAACACGTTAATTATGCATAAAAATTTCCATGTTACGTAAAATATAATAGTTTAATTTAAATTATTATTAAACCGCAAAATAATTTCATCAAACGGAAAACGAATTGCATGAAATTAAATACACTGGAAAATCGCAAAACTGAGGAAAATGAAATTTAATATAAAATAATTTCGCAATGTTTTACTTATATTATTCAACAGAAAACCTTTGACCTTTTTCAAAAAATATCCTATGCCCTTTAACTGTTGACAACTGTTACTATGTTTATAAAGCAACATTTTCTATTGAAATTTTTAGTAATAAAATAAAATGAATAATTTATTATTTTCTTTTTATTATAATAAAATGATAAATTATATAAATATTTTATGAGTAATAATCGTTTTATTAGTGATGTTTTATTATTTATTTTAAGAATTTATATATTATAATATGATCTCAGAAAGAAATCAACTGTTTTTTTTTCAATATAGCATTAAAAATAAATTCTTATTTCTATTACTAAAATCATATATATATATATTTTTAGATCATCTTTCTTGTTTCCTAAAAAGTCGAGTCCCAGTTTTTTGATGACCTTTCCTTTGGACGACACTCATTTAGTTATTTATAGAAAAACACGTATAAATTCAATATTTATAAAAACTTAAAATATTACAGTACTAAATTTATTTATAACTTATTATATAAAAAGAGAACATAAAAGAATTAAAATAGAAAATTTAACATTTTTATCTAAACATCGATCGTCATCGGAAAAGTCGATCGGAAAACACGCTTCTGAAACGGATAACAATCGGAAAATACGATTATTAATTAATTCGCAGTATAATAATAAAACCTTGATTTAAAACTATACTTCGCCAGTTGCAATTTTAATTAATCTAATAATTACGAACGCTTTTTTTTTTAAATGTAATTCTGAAATTCCACAATCGATTTCGCGTCTATTGCAAATTGTTCGCCGTTCATTTCTTACAATTGCACAAAACAATAGTTTAATAATGTATTCTTATTAAAATATATAATTAAACATTATAATAATGATGTATAAAAATATGACATGTGTCATCGAACGATTTATTGTCCGATACTATAATTGAAATAATGATTCGGTAAATTGCATTTAATACCGTTTAATTAGTTTGTTACGTTGACGTTGTCATAAAACAAGCTTATATATATATATATATATATATATATATATATATATATATATATATATATACGTTATATTATCAATTTATATAGTTTATATTATATTATTCGATGCGAATATGATATCATCACTTGTTACCAGGCATATGTCGACCGTGTGTATTAATTTCAATGCATAATTGTACGTGAAAATACTGATATATCTAAATATACGTATAATAAGAATAATTGCAAGATAATATTGTATTAAAATTAATGCAAATATAAAATATTCATAACACTTTTTTTTCAAAAAAAAAAAAACAATGTTGAAGCGTTAACATTATATATATATTTTTTGCACATTTTTATTGAAGATATTTATAATACATTTTATATATGTTTTATTAAAATTATATACAAAAATATTGTGAACTTATAAATATATAATACATTTAAAAAAAATGGAAAAATTGAAAAGATAATTGTTATAATAATTTTTGGATTTAAGATATACCGGAAAAACTTTTATATAATAAAATTTATATTAATAAGTTAATTTCTCTAATTATTATAATGTTATGAAGTGATTTTTTTTATAATGAATATATAATGTTATTCTTGTATAGCTCCAAACTTCCGAATAGCTGAATAAGTAAATTCGTTATATTGTTCAAAATGCAAAAGTTTATACCAGCATTTCATTTATTTTATATAATCATTAATTTTAATAACATATCAATGTTTTTATTTTAAATGTAATAAATATTCGAATAATATGTTTAAAGGTTGGAAGTTGAATTGGCGACTCGATCTTATAAAAAAATAAATAAGCATTTTGAATCTCGAAAGAAAGCTTTCGATTCCCAAAAGGCTAACTGTAAAAATCGATTTATTATAAAAAAGTTTTGTAACATTTTTATTATTAAACACTAGATATTTTTTTTAATTGTATGTATTTAGTCTATGAGAGCTTTTACGTCGATGACTCAACTCGATCATTCATACAACAACATATAGTAGAACAGTATAAATCATGAGAAAGACTAGTTAATAATAATAATAATAATAAAAAATCCAAAGATAAAACATAATATTAAAGGCCGAGAGAGAGGGGGGGAGGTGGGGGTGAAATTGAAAAAAAAATATATTTTTCAACATCGAGAATGTCGAAGTTATGTGCGTTGTGGTTACAAACGACTTTCGCATTGAAGACACGGCGTTTTAATGAAAATTATATGGCGATTTGACAGCTCGACGGTGTCCATATATGTCCAGGTCGTTCTTCAGCATCTCGTTCATTGCTTTCATTGTCTTTTGTCCATCTTGAAATGGTCAGAAGAACCTGTCGTCTCTTGTCCAATGAATGCTAACGATGCTCTCCGTATCAACTACCATATAAACGTATTTATATATATATATATATATATATATATATATATATATATATATATATATATATAATTTTTTTTTCACTTCACTGGAATACTTCGTAATGGAATCGGCTCCAGTGAATAGCGTTGATTGATGCGATGCCATGAATAAAAAATTAAATACATTCAGATGCAGGCTACGAAACGGCTATCGAGATTTAAAATCTTTTAAAAAAAAATGGTGAATTTATTTACGCAAAGTGTAATTTTTGATATCTAGAATCTATGAAGTGGACGATTTAACTCCGATCGTTTTTTTCAAAGTCGATTACATATATATATATTTGATTTTTATTGTTTTATTTAAGAACATGCTGTACATTTTGAAAATGCTCTCTATATTTCAAACATTTGAAAAAGTTAACGATTATATCTAAAATTATTATTTAATTTATTTTATAATTTATTGCAAACGGTTCAGAATATTTAAGCATTAAATTTATTGTTTTATTGATGTATATTTTAAAGTCAGATGTTCATAATTGGTGTTCTGTGAAAAAGAAAGTGTTCAATAAAATTAAGAATGACATTTAGAATTCCAAAATTTATTGACGAGATAACAGAAATTATTTTAGCACTTTTATAAGTATTAAGACGTAGTTTCTCTTTGATTAGTATTTTCAGAAATATTGGAAGGAAGAAAAATATTTTTTCTATAATTTTGAAAATGTTAAGAACCACTGCTATAATTGTTCAATTTTTAATAGTGATAAAAGACCACATATTTTACTTAAATATAATCCAAATTATTATTGAAAAGGTAAATTAAAAAAGAGTGAAACTAAACTCTCGTTTTTATTGTTAAATGAAACAAGGTCCATAATTATAAAAGAGAATTATAATTATTTTGTTAATGACAACAGTTTAAATACAAAATAAACGATTTAACCTAATTATTATATATGAATATTGTCATTAAAAATGTGATTATGATATATTGCATATTTATAAAATTAATAAAATTCTTTTATTAATTGTATAAACATGAAATTAATACATAATAAATTTTGATGTTTTATTCTAAAATTTCAACAAACAAATAATAGAAAAAAAATATATTTCCATATTTTTCTTCTATTCCACTACATATATTCATGTTCCTATTGTTAGCCTTCATAATTATCTATTCATCAATGGATTTTTTAGGTAGAATAAGATAGATAAACTGGTCCTCTAAGGTCTTTTACATTATATGTAAGTTGTCACGTATTACACACAAATATTATTATCCGTTAAAGTGCGGAAATCTATATTGTGTCAAATTACATAATAGGCCAGTTATTGTTAAACTTTTATTTATCAACTATAAATTAGTGATTTTTTTTTAACGTTAGTACATAGTTATATTAGCTATATGGCTGATCTTATCAAAAAAAATATCAAAAATGTTTGAAGAAACTGGTTTCTTCGTTAATTTCTATCCATTAATTTATTTTATATACAATAATTGATCTATGATAATTGTCTCATAATACTTAGACAATTTGGTAGAATATCGATTTCCGCGCTTTAACATCAACACACACACAAACATTTAATAACATCATTGCGCAATAGAAAAGTGCGCAAAAATATTATAGAGAAATAATTCCCCTATATTTCAAACGAGAACTGGAAATGTGAGATATTTATAATAATGATCATTAATTATGTTTCAACATTAGTGGAAATTTTATATGTTCCATTTAATATTACATTAGTATACGACAATACAAATAATTCAAATTTCGATAGATTTTATCGGACAGATTCTTGGACAGATTTTATTCGATAAAAATTTTAATTGTCCATCAAAATTTATATTCTGAGAAAAGAAATTGTGACGATGATAAAATGTCAGAATACTGATTTCTTTATGCGAAAAGAGGGTTCGAACTGGTCAAGATGGCATTTTGTTCAAATGGTCCACTTTTTTCACAACGAGCCCCCATTATGAAGATGTAGTCATCGACTTACGAGACAAGGAAAAACAAGAACAAATTTTAAATAATTACCAAGAAACGTATGAATCATAAATACAAAATAATCATGGTAAGCTCTTCATAATGACTCACATGAATGCTAAAGCGGCAACATATGGAAATTTTGTATGTAAACATACACATCAATTCATATTTATAAATTATATATGTATGATAAACTAGGTAAATTTTAAAACATATCAACATTTAAGTGATTTTATTAATACGTAATAAATTAACGTTTTATTTTTTCAGTAAAATTTATATAAACGTAAATTCAATAAATTATATAAAAATAATTTTCTTTTGAAATATGCGTGTCGTAATTGAAACAATGAAACATTTTTCTTGTTAATTAATTTTATTCCGGATAATAATATCTGAATAAATTATATAAAAAAATAATAAAATAAAATGGAAGAAAGAAAAATAAAATAAAACGAGAATTTAGAACCCCATTTTGTTTATTTCGTCAATTTATTCTGTGAGTAAACAAGTTGAACAATCGTCTTTTATACAATGTTTTCATTTATACGACTTTCCAAATCAAAATGTAACTTTTTTTACATATTACAAGCAGAAATTTAATAATTTTATTAATTATATATATTTTGTGATAATTAAATTCGATGTTTAATATATTATATTTACGAAATTTAATATTTTTTCAGTCATTTTTAATTGAAATACTTATGTCGTTTGATTTCTAAGTGTCTATTTAGTATTCAATTTAAAAATATATAACCATTATAGCAATAATATTTCAAGGAATTGAAGTGTTAATTTTTAAATATATTTCAGATATAATTATAATATAAAAAAATCTTATACTATTATATAATTTATATTAAAAAAAATTCTGATAATAGAAATGTTAATTATTGATTATATATTTTTTTTTATTATTATAATTATAATGCAATATTTATTTACTTAGTCACTTTATAATATATGAATATTAATGCGAATATTAAAAGAAAACAATTGCATTATTTTTCTTATAAAAATTTACAATATTAACTAATTATTGATAATTACGATGCATTATTGAGTAGAATAATAAAAAATATTATTGATTATTATTCTGATTGCAAGACAGAGATTTCAAATGTTGATTTACATTTAATTATCTTTGATCATTAGAATTAATTATTGCTCCAAATATATATATATATATATATATATATATATATATATATATATATATATATATATATATATATATATATATATATATATATATATGAAGTGTACTGAGCTATATTCATTACATTTTGGCACACTACTATAAATTGTTTTTAATTTTAATGCACTTTTAATTACGTGAGCGAGGCCATATGAATTTAATGCGATCGCACAATTTGTCATTGGTTCACATTTCGCGAAACAAACAACAGAGGCAGCCGTTTAGAAGATTTAGAAAAATAACAAAAAAAAAAAAAAAATAAATAAATAAAACGCCATACGAATGTGGAAAAATCGTAATTATACAATATTATATAATTTCTACACTTTTCATTATGTAATTCGAATAAATTTACATTTCGATTATTATTGTTAGTATTATTATTATTTTTTTTAAAGTGTTAAAAGTTAAAACGATTCGATGTCAATCGAATGAAAACTGTAAGATTCGGTTCGATAATTGTATCGATTGTTTTTCGCGCTGACATTTGAACGTTCAAATTAATGGAGATTGTGTCTGAGACGTTAAGCGCAATCCGAGTGTTTAATTGAGCTCGTCTTCGCAACGGCGATCAGGGGTAGTCAATCGCGTTCACGCAATAATCGTACATTTTCGTCATTCACATAAAATTATCCTTTATATTATATATATATATACATTATTAATCGAATAATTTATACAATATGTATTTTTTATATTAAAAAATAAATATTATATAAATTATTGACGTATAGTTAACGATGTGTAATGAATTTTAATTGAAATTCTCAAAGATATCGTTCAATACAATTTCCACCTAATAAAATCTCTTAGCAACGCTACTATGAATATATATTGAAAATTTTATGATAAAACGGAATTTAAGGATTTATTATTTTATATCTTTCCGATGAAGATTAATTATATCTATAATTAAATTTAATATTATTATATAATCCTATTAGATTTTTTTAATATATATATATATATATATATATATATATATAAATATATATATATATATAATTCTAGAGTCGGTGTAAGATTCGTGGTGGTTGTAGTATTTATTTTCGACAAATAAACTTTATTTTTACAATTTAATCTTAAATGATCTTCACAACTTAAAATATAGATATCAGTAATGCCAAAGTTCAGATTATTATATTTATAATTTAATACACATTAGTTATATATATATATATATATATATATATATATATATATATATATATATATATATAATAACTAGTGACAACGACGTCCTATAAAACTTTATATAAATCGTCATTAATATATAAATAGACAGATTTTACGATAAATCAATAGACCAAAATTACGATAATTCAATGGTTTCGGTTCGCCGTTTTGGCTTTGAACATTCATAAACGTTGCCAAATAGTACCGTTAAGGATTGTCAATGGTGTGTATGTGTTGTAAAATTTGTTTCGCTATAGTATCTAGAATAGATCACGCAAGTATGCAAAATAAAATAGAAAAAAAAAGGAGAACATGCGCAAGTCGCGTTCTCGACGTTCGTCGTTTCGAATGCCCAGACGTGAAAATAATAAAGACGTTCTCTAGTTTCGGCAATTTATTCATTCGGTCGTACGCTGAAAAAAAAATCGTTTCAGCTTTCAGACGTTTTCATCATTTTTCAAGGTAAGATTTGTTTATTTGAATATATGTAAAATTCACTTACCTTCATTGAGATGTTCAAAATGCGATTATTCAATTCTATCACAAGATCATTTATCATACAATCAATTATTTCAGTGAAATATAAATATTTCCATTTTAAATATAAATATCAAATCATCGCTATTGATATAATTTAAATCGTAATTGATTTTATATTATTAACCCATTATGACACACTTTAGTATATATTATTCAATAACTAATATCGTCTATTCATCAAAATTCTCTAATACTTTAATATAATATATTTATATGATAAATCAATTTAACATGTATAGCTCGCTATTAAATATTATTATTAATTGAATATATAGGCAATTTATAGTTAAAATGTTAATGTTTAAATTAATTATATTGTAAATGTTAATTCTGACATTTTTAAACCGCAGTTAAGATTTTGAAAGTATAATATATTATATATACATTAACCCTTTACCGGATATGAATGTTTTATTTATTAAATTATTAAATGAAAAATAAAAACATGTATATATATATATATATATATATATATATATATATATATATATATATATATATATATATATATATATAATAACAATGTTATAATTGAGTTAATTATATTTAAATTAATATACAATATAATGAAATACTACTCAATTTGTAAATATATATATAATAGAACATTTGGATTAATAAAGATATTTATGGACTAATTAAATTGTAATACACAAACGTGCTTTCGTTTTAAATAAATGAAATTGATTTCATTGCTTAAACGTGGAATGGTTTTAATCTAAAGGACTTAAAAGTAAAAGTGCGATGGCAAATTCCTTTTTAATTGACTTTTAAATTGAAACTTATTATGGGGAGCCAAAAGTCGACGCGAAATTTATTCACGATATCTCTTCGCGTTTACGCGTAAATAAATATATATTTTTATAATATAAATTTAAATATATATATATATATATTTTTTTTTTTTTTCGTTTTAATTTATATTTTTAGTCGGTGACATTTACGAGTTCGCATGGAATTATTCTTAAGTTTTCACTATAAGTGAACGTTTTAAGCGATGTGAATTCATTCATTGTAACGTGTCGAGGAATCTAGAAATAGCACGACGGGCAAGTGGCCAAGTTACCGACATCGGTTCATTTGCACAGAATTCGTTGTTCATATATTTTTTGCGTAATTTTTCATCGGCCGTTTGGAGAAAATGAAAAAAAGTAACACGCTTTCCGCGCAACGTACGTTTCATAGAGACGACACCGTAAGCGAACGCGCGACAATCAATTATAAGCAATTTTAATTAATTAATTAATTAATTGACGATTAATATGTCGATTGATTCGCGTATTGTCATCGAAAATGAACGTGAGTGCAAAATTTCAACTCGATCAGATGATGGGAAGTGATCGAAAAATAGATTACAAAATTCCACTCCGACAAACAAACAAACAAACAAATTGTAAAAGTTAAAAAAAAGTCTATATATATGTGTGTGTGTAATTTTATTAATATTTTTACAAATTCACAAATAATATATATATATATATATATATATATATATATATATATATATATATATATATATTATATAAATAAATAGTTTGGTAGACCCAGATCTAATTTACAGTTATTCATGTTAAATATATATGTATATTTGTGAGTGAAGATTGAAAATGTTGTTTTATTTTAAGATTTGAACCCAGAAGTCGCTGCATACTAAATAAACGCGCTATAAATTAATGTGTTTATCTATAAATATTTGGTAAACAAGAAAGTTTTGTCAACTGTACGCGTATATTAATTAAATTAATGTATGCATATACCATATATGATATAACTTTCTCGATTATCTAATTATTATATATTTATTTAATTTTAAAAAAATACATATGAACGATTGAAATTATAATTTGGAAATTTTAAACATTATATAAAGGTATACATAAAAAAATTTTTTTTTCTTGATTTCATAAATTTTCATGTATGAAAAAGTCGTAAATTTAATCGATAAAACGGATTAATTTGAAAGAAAAACTATTTACAACAGGAATAAATGGTTCTTAATTATATTGTTTAATAATTATTTATGTTATCTAAATATTTATATACAAAATAGGTTAATTTGAAATTTCAATAAAGATTTTTCGCATTAAATAATTTAAATACGTTTAAATTAGTACGGAAATAGATTTATCGTAACTAAGGTCATTTTTCTGAGAAAGAAAAAAAATGTAAATAAAAAAAATATAGGGAAACGGGTTTAAATTTTAACGTAAAATTGAATTTTTTTAAAATAACAATTGTCCATTTTTTTTTCGTCGCAGAAAAAAATGATATTGATATTTGATTTCTGAGTACTCGTTTTATAACGAATCATAATAAAAAATAACAAAGAGATGTTTTTTTCTGAAAATAATGGTTTCAAAAAATAATTTATACAATTTAATGTGTTATTTCATAATTTAATCATAAATTGTAAACTTGAATTTTGTATTATATATTTTGAATAGTATAAAATAAATTATTTTTTCATTAATATACTATTATTTTTAAGACGTTTGTATTTTTATTTCAAAAACATTGTTCTTACAGTTCATTCACTATTTAAAAACATTATTTTGGCTCCAAAACGATTGAATATTGTGATTTTTTTTTTAAACTCAAAATATTTTTTAACACATGCAATTTTATAAATATATATATTTTTAAAATTTAATAATTATTCATTTTCTACTATAGAAACAAAAATGGCGGATATTATCTATATAAATTGAGTTTTAATTTAACAATATCATAATTATAGTATAATATAAATATGATATTACAATATAATTGACAGATGTGACACATTTCTCTTCTAATATAAAGAATTTAAACGTCGAAAACACGATAAAATGTTTTTTCGAGTGTGAAATTCTATATATTTTTTTTTAATTGTGATCGTTTAATACGATTCTTTATAAATTGTATATATTGATGTTGAATAAAATTATTTAGGCCAATATATATATATATATATATATATATATATATGTATATATATATATATATATATATATGAATATATATATATATATATATATGTATATATATATATATATATATATGTATATATATATATATATATATATGTATATATATATATATATATATATATATATATATATATATTCGAAACATTTTTATATAAAAACAATTGACAAAAACTAGTCGAGCGTATGATTTGGCTGGAAATAACAATTTTAAGACCAAGAAATGTTGTAAGATTTATTCGCGCGTGAATCGAGGAAAACGGATATTTTAATTAATAATTATCACGTACGAAATCGCTGTCGCGTAATTAATTTGTTTATCGTTAAAACGGAGATTTTATTTGTTTATTTATTTATTTATTTATGACAGATTTATTTCATACGCTACGAAACGGCTTATATACAACGGTTAAAATATTGTATAAAATTTGATTTCGGGGAAACGTCTCGTAAAAATAAATTCAACAGGTGAAATCGTACAAATATTTTAGTATTTTTTTCCATAAATATATATATATATATATATATATATATATATATATATATATAATATAAAATAAAAGTTTTGTATAGCTTTTATGGGTTTTTGGGATACGTTTTCGAATTTCTATATTTCTATGCTTAATCTTGAAATATTTCATTTTTATTGAAAAAAATATGAACGAAAATTAACGAAAATATGCAAGCGAAATTCAAAATATTCGTACGTGTTTTTTTTTTAAGTTTATCGTTATTATTATACATTTGCATATATTATGTGTTGTATTTTTATATCTTCTTAATTATAGTTATATTGTGTTGAAAATTATTACGATTATTAAAAATTAAATGGCTCGCATAAAAATCTATAGCTTTTTTTCGGTGATAGTTTTATATTAAATTTGAATTATTTTCATATTATTTTTTTATATATATAATAATCGTATATTTAAAATGCTAGAGCTGATGAAAAATTCGCAGTAGTGTAGCATATTTTTTCCATCAAATGCAACTTTATTTTTACAATTTAATCATGAATGATATTTACAACTGAAAATATAGATCTTTGACATGTCAAAGTTCAATTTATTACTATATAATTCCATATAAAATATTTTAGCATTTACGATACAATTTTGCATTGATTTCTTTCGATTTTGACGGCTATTAACGCATTATACCAAACTTTAAATCATAATTTCTTAATAATTAATTGAAATCATAATTTCAATTAATTAAGATTTATTATTTTTCATTCATTTTATTTTTAAAGTGATGTTTTATATATATATATATATATATATATATATATATATATATATATATATATTTATTTATTTATTTTTAAATCTGATATATAATAAAAAGGTGTGCAAATCTAATGATCTTATTGTATAATTATATAACATAGTAATATTTTTAAATATATAGAATTAAATTATTAAATATTTAATAAGTAAAAATATTAAAAAAAAATGTATTATTTATATAAACCGATGATGCGTATCAATTAACACTCGAATAATAAAAATAAAATAAAATTATTGAATATGCTGTTTGTATTATACTTAACAAATTAATTAATAATAATAATAATAAAACATAATCGTAGCCAGTAAAACAAGTATGCAATGTGATCACTTGATTATAGCATGTGGGTAACATTAAATCAACAAACATTGGAGAACGTTGGCTACCGGACGTTTGTATTTATAGTATGAATTTGCTGGCCATTTCGGATCGACTTATCTGAATATTTGCTTACGTTACACACATGTTAATACAAAGCGACGATGGCACAATGAAAGTATTACAAACGGTTGATAATATCAAAAAAAAAAAAACAGCTCATCGATACAATATTTTTATTTACAATACTATATATTTATATATTTTGACTCATATGCTTGAATATTTTTTTTATTAATATTTTTATTCATTTTATAGTATTATTAAATTGTTTTTTTTTATATGATATGATTTATAGATAATTTTTCGTTATGAAAAGTTGTCTTTCACTAACGCGAATGCCAAAGTGCAAGTGACATTTTAAACCTGAAATTTGTCGAATGGTAGTCAGATTAGTTTATCTGCATAGCTATAATGAGTATCAATTTTCATTATTTTTAATCACAATTATATTATAAATGTATACTATCGATTAATATAGTGATGACTATTTAATATAAATATTTTCTCATCGAGACGTTCTAACTGGTTTTTTTTTTTGAGTTCAAATCTTGTTTTAGAGTTTAAATTTTCATTTCAAATTTACAAGATGCATTTTTCATCTGAAATCTTATTTAAAATAAATAAAAGAAACTTGAATGCAGAGTTAAAAATTTAGTTCTATGAAAAATATGAAACGCGCAAATAAAGTTCAAACTTATAAAACTTTAATATCATAGATTTATTTGTTTTTTACGTGTTAAAAATTGTATTATATAAATTATATTTTTAAATAAAATCAACGACTACAAAATATCATAAAAAATAATTAGATCATTTAAATTTGTAAAAAAAAATATATAGAAATCTTAAATTCCATGTTAAAAAAAAACATTATACGTATTAAAAAAAATAAGTTTATCGGAATTTTTATACGGTTTCGGGTTGTATTGTGGAAAAAAGAAGAAATGAAAACTGGAAAACATGTTTTATTTTTCGAAACGGATGGAAAAAAATAAGAAAATATACAAATGTTAATTTAACAAAACATGTTTTCGAAAAGAAAAACAAAAAGAAAATTTTTCCGAAACATAAATTCAAAATAGAAATAATAAAATTCTATATCACTTATTTCTTAGAATATTGCAACATTTTTTTATTCCATATAAATCATATCGCTTTTACCTTTATATAAAAGACATATTTTACAAGATCTTTTCAAATTTTATATAGTGAACTATATATTTATATATTATAATAATGTATCAAAAAAATATTTTTCAGATTTATCGAACTGTAAATACTGAAAGAAACCTGAAATAGTATGTTCAGTTTAATAAATATGAATGCATCTCATTTATCAGATAAATAATCTTCATATTGAATATGAAAAGTTTGAAGAGTAAAGATTGAAAATAAAAGACTTTACTCTGAACATTTTAAGAGAGAAGATATTCAGTGAAACGATTTTTCATTACGAAGTGTAAATAAAGATCTTATCATATTGGATGAAATATCGATTTCGTTATATTTTTGTTATCGTTTACATTTGTATAATCAAGCTTTATTTTCGTTGAATAAAACAATAATTATATATATATATATATATATATATATATATATATATATATATATATATAACGGATATATCGTCAATGTTTTTAATGAAACTGAAATATAATATTTTATAGCCGTTTCTAGTATGAGAGAATGTTCGTTCAAAATCTAAATTTCCCCTTAATTCGATATTGATCAAAGGTGTTTATAAATAGCTGGCAATATATTTTCATGGCCGTTGAAAAAATTGTTTCGACCGAGTTCTACGTTGTTTTCATACACAACATATTGTATGTACGACGCCAGTGATTGTCAACCGAAAATATCGTCAATCGATTTATCTCAATGGGTGGTGAGTTATAAAAATAATAATAATCATAATTTATATAACATTTATCGAAAATTATGTATTTTTTAAAATATAAATTGTATTTATAATTAAATATTATTTTCTTTTTATAATTAAAGAAACTTTTAATTACATTTATTATACATTTTGAGAATCATTAGTATGATTAGATAACAATGTATTTAAAATAGTTTTGTTTAGGGATCAAATAGGTTATCTTTTTAAATTTGGAATAACGAGTTAACTTTACATTATATTATTTTATTGTACTAATTCTATTATTTGTTGTGGATTTGAAATACTATTTTTATAACTTATAATTTTATAAAATATTTTTTAATCAATATTAAAAAAAATACAGCATATAATATATTTGTATTAATTTACTGTATACCACATATTATTTTCCATTGTTAAACCAATTTTTGTAATTAAAAAAAAACTCATTAATTAACATTTATATAAAACAGTGATTTCTTGTAAATTTGAAATATTAAGAAGTATCTTTAATTCGAACTGTAAACGCGGTCACGAGAAAGTACACGTGATCAAATTAACTTTTCCTTATTTTAATACCGATCCTAGGAATTTAACCACTGGCATAAAAGAAATTTTATAACCTATTTTGATATAATATATAGAACGTTTAACTGTATAAGAAAACCAAAAACTAATTCAATATTAATAAACGAGCTTTTCATACTATGAAAAACAATTTAATTATTCAATTTTCATCCATAGATCATTTTTCTACATCATAATTATTTCCTATGACATAGTTTAATTCATGTCACAAGAGTTCGAATTCACACTATTATTTGTAATACATACAGTATGATATTTCATAATTGAAGAGTAGTGTTGAAAAATATATTTTAGTACTGAAATGATTTTATAAATGATATATTTAATATATATATATATATATATATATATATATATATATATATATATATATATATATATATATATATTATAAAATTATACATTTTATGAAATGTATTTTACCCCTGATCACGTCAATGAATCGTCCTTCATAATATTCTATAATTTTACATCGATTCATAAATGATATTGCACTTAAAAATAATTGTATAAAAATATCATCATTTAATAAATATCTAAGTTTCCTAATTGAAAATATAATAGTACTTTCTTATTGAAAAAGAAAATGAAAAATATATAAAAGATACCCGAATTAAGTTGACTATTTCTAAAAAAAATGATTTTAAATTAACATTTAATATTTACTAAAATTTTTCTTTCTTTTTACACTATTATTTGATATTTTCTATTGAGAATATCGCAAAAACAAAAATGTATAAGAATTACTTCCGATTATTTACATATGAAATATGTATTGATAAAACTATTGTCCATGGTCATCTGATATTGAGCCAAGATTTGAGTGAAATAAACCAAAACGAGTGTTCAAAAAAATGAATTTATTTTGAAAAGACATATTGCATTTAGAGCATCATAAAAAGAAAGAAGTCCTTGAATAATTTCCTGGCAATTCTCATATATTTTGTTCCCAATAAAATATTTCTTTTCAAATTCATTCAATTTAATAAGCTTCATCATATGTGAGCTTTTAAATTCGACTAAAAGAAAACAGATTATGAAGTAGACCCTTGTACAAATGCTTACGCGAGTTGACTTGTTTTATTATATATAAATTTAACTGAGAATCGTGACGAAACTTTAGACCAATGATGCAGTGCGGTCAACATGACGCGACAAAATACAAGAACGGTTGGCATGCCTGTTTATTTTTCGTTTTTTGTCTACAGCAAATGGTAAATATAAATCTGGCAACTCGTATACGCACATGTGTATCCAAGTGTACGCACACGTAAAATAACAAACCACTAAAAATATATTATTAACATCACATGCATGTAATGCATCATATTTTTACAATAATTCAAAAAAAAAACATTATAATATACGATTTTAATCATAAATTATTTATTTATATTTCTGTTTAAATATGTTTTTTATTATTATTTTATTTTTCATTTTAATTATTTACTCATCGCCATGATGATTCATATCTCAAAAATCCATTACAATTTATAGTGCTTTTTAGAACCAGTTTCTCGTTCTATCTCAGATAGAAATTCTTTATATAAAAATGCAATTTATAATATAGATAATATTAAAAAAAAAGTTTTTATAAACAAATTTATTATTTAAAATATAATAAATTATACATATTAGATAAAATATCAAGATGTTAATATTCAATCCAACATTGTATAAAAAAATATATTATGAAATTATTAATTAAATTACATTTTTAAATATTAAACATTTGAAGCGTTATTGGTGAATTTTTTACTCCAAACTTAAAATTATTTTACTTAAAAAAAAACAGATTTCAGAAATTTCTTAAAAATAGTATATTGAAGTGTACTAATCTACACAATCATTTATCATTCAGTGTTAAAATATTTACAGGATATATAAATACAACGTTTGTGTAATCGGTAGCGTTCGAAACACTATCTATTTATCTTATCACAATTATCTGTCAATAAATAGTGTTATATTTTTATAAAACGAATAATTATTAAAATTTATTGCAAATAACCCGAAACAGCGTTTAAGAATCACTGTTGCATGCCATGACTCGTTATGAAGGAAAGAAAGGAATAGAAGAATAAGAGAGAAATACGCGAGTGAATGATGTTCAATTTGATTTGATGCATGCAATTTTTGCACATACACATACACACACACATTTATATATATATATATATATATATATATATATATATATATATACATGCTATATAATAAGTCGGTAAATGGTGTACAGGGTGGTTATTGTGTATGTGATGATTGTGTCCCGCTTGCACCCCCTCGAGTGGCCACCCGTACTCGAAAAAACTTTTCCGTCAACGCGTGTACACCTGATAGCTGTAGTAACCCGTGAAGGCCGCGACATTACAATGGCGGCGCGTTATTACACGGTAAACAATTTGGTTTTTTCATATTAAATTTAATATAAATATATTGATTTTAATATATATATATATATATATATATATATATATATATATATATATATATATATATATATATATATATATATATGTTAAAACGAAACTATATAATTAATAAAAATATATTATTTTTATTGACGGTCATCATGAAATAATTTAATAATATTTGATCTATGTATTAATGATTAGACTTTGCAATCAAAAAGTGCATTATTTTTTTTTTGTCACGAATTTCCATTCTCTTTCTGTATAATATTATTAAGTGTAAAATGACACTCTTTTAAATAGATATAAGACTTTTTTATTTTAAATTAATGCATAACACGTAATTACAAACCGAATTGCATTTTCGGCATTGAAGCGTAGAACCCTTTTTTTGGTTCAAACTTGATCATCTTACCGGAAGGATTAATAAAGTTAATTTTTTTTATCCCTATAATCACGGAATGATAAAATGATTGTGTAGAAAAGTATACCTTAATATATTATTTTTTAAGAAAATTTCTGAAATGGTTTAGAAATTTATTCAATAAGTCCATTAAACAGTAGTGGTATATAAAATTTTAAAATGTAAAAGCTTTTAATTTATAAAAGCGTACATTGACTTTTTTGTGTAATAATTTTGAACTTGGAGTGAAAATTTCTCCAATAAAGCTCTAGAACGTCTCGAGTGCAATGGTTTAGGTTATAGATAGAAATCATATTATTTTTAAAGTTATCGGATAAAAGTCAACAAAAAAATGCATAAAATAAATAATATAATATATAGATATCATAACAATGACGTTCTAAAACGGTAACAACGAATCTAAACATAATAAGGTGTTATTACGGAAACAAGTAAAAATAGCTACTAGTGATGAATAATCAAGCAAATCAAAACAGATGTTTTTTAAGTTTTCTCAGTTTTACGTAAAGTTATTTTAACACTGACTAATCTTTGGAATTCATCAGTTTTTTTTAGTTGTGTTGATTATGTGAATAAAATTAGAATTATATTTTTCATCCATATGTAAAATTGATTAGTTATTTTTAATATGTGAAATGAAAGCTGTTTTTATAATTTAATTTTAAAAAAATATAATGATTTTAATAGAATAAATATAGAATAGGATAATTAATATCAAATTCAAATTTATTGATTAAATTATATAAATATCAGATATTATATGAATCTTTATGTTGATATTTTGTATACACGTGTGGATAGCGCTAAAGATTGCAAATTACAAATGTCAGGGATATTTAATCTTTTTTTTAAAATTAATTAATTTTAACAATTTATATTTATAATATTTCATTAAATCATTGTTTAACAGTGTTTAATTAATATGTGTTAAATGTGTAGTATTAAATTAAAATCGTTATATTATAGTATGATGATTAGATTTTTTCTATAATAATTTAATTTATTTTTAACATAAATCGCATTACGACCGCGACCGTCGATTTGTGCAGCCGCTATCGAATGAGGCGAGAGCGGTAACGCGGGTACGTAAATAGTGAAACGCGTGGGTGTAACGCACCGTCACTGGCGTCGTACGCTAAGAGCGTTTCCCCTCTCCCCTCGCCGCGCGCCTCCTCTCCGTCTCCTCTCTCTCTCTATCCCCTCCACTCCCACGCGGAAGGCTATCGTATCGTACTAGAGGCGAACGAGTAACGACTACTGCGGTCAGTTCAGTGTCGGCGCGGGTGTCGCGTTGTACGAACGTCGTGTGCATGTCGTCTCGTTCGTTACGTACGTGTGTTGTGTTGTGACGCTCCGGTTTCGCTCCGTACCGCTCCGGTCCGGTTCGGTTCGGTTCGTTTGTTGAGACGCCGCCGCCCCCTTCACGCCCCGCACCAGCAATATCAGATGCTTTCTCTTCGTCTCCATCTCAACTTTATCAACGTAAGTTGTAAACATACAATCTTCAACTTCGTTCTCTCTCTCTCTCTCTCTCTCTCTCTCTCTATATATATATATATATATATATATATATATATATATATATATATATATATATATATATATATATATATATATATATATATATATATATATATATATATATATATATATATATATATATATATATATATATATATATATATAATTATATTTTTTTTTATAAATTTTTTTTATAAAATATAATTATATTTTTTTATTATTTATGCATGATATTCACTTTCAGGTATGTTGCCGCCTTTATGTCTTTTTTTTCTATACACATAGGTGTTCTCGATCGGCATAATATAAATTTCTATTCGAATCTCGACAATGTCTGCACAAAATCTGTCGTTGACAGTTGTCAGAGTTCATTTTTATTATTCATTCGCGACGATCAGAAATCGGAACGTTTTATATTTGGATCTCTAAACGGAAACCGTTTCATAAATGTTGAATACATTTCCAAGATTGAATAATAAAAAAAAAAAAACATTTGTTTAGTTTTCCTATATATGATTATGTCGTCGAAATATTTTCAATTGAAATTTTGCTAATTGTGAAATGAATACTTGCCATTATTATTATACATAAAACACACTTATTTCTAATCAATCCGTTTATAAAATGATATATAACAACACTACAAAAAATTTGTACAGCATTCGCATTGTAACAATTTCGTCGTCGAATTTATTATTCTAATTATCACTGGAAATCTTAATTGAATTTTAATTATGACCGTAGTAGAAATTTCATTGTTTCGCGTTGGATTAATTCAATAATTGCGGCTAATGTTAATTCGCATTATTGTAATCGGTTATTTTCGAATTGCGTAATGAGTTGCAATAATTAGATTGTATATATATTTTTTACTACACAAGAATGCATTGCGATTCATTCACTTCTACACACAGACACTTATATATATATATATATATATATATATATATATATATATATATATATATATATATATATATATATATATATATATTATGTAGATTTCGTATTATATGTTGTGGCGGCGCTAGACTTGGAGTTTGAACGCATGTTTATATAATATAATATAAAGTAATGTAATTATTCTTTGAAATACAGCATTCATGATTCAATCAGTTGTCGCCATTATATCGATGGAAATGTGAATTTGTTATAACAACAAATTCGAGTTTTTTGTTTGTTGTTGTTATTGTTTGTTAACAATTGTTAACGATTGTTAGCAAATTTTATATATATTATATATATATATATATATATATATATATATATATATATATATATATATATATATATATATATATATATATACATATATATATATATATATATACATGTATATTATGAAATTTAAATTGAATTTTGTAAGTCTATAGTGGAAAAAATGTCGAAAAATATTAAGTTGATTTATAAAGTCGTTCAATTTGTGTAGTAATGCTTGTCAATCGCGTTGTTATTTTCTGTCACAAAAAAGATGTTTTCTTTGATCTCAGTCAAAATTATCTAAAGTTTCTTTTAAATTTATTTATTATATATCGTTGGATACTATTATTATTTTTTTAATTTGTTTTTATATTTGTTCTTTTTAATAGCTTTTACATTTTTTTTTATTATTATACTTATAATATTTGATAAAAAAATAATATAAATAGATTTTTATTTTATAAAGTCCAAAATATAATATTTTTTTTGATTTTTGCAATAGCCTAACAATAGATAATATACTGATTGTAGTATTAATTTTAATTATACGAAAGTAATCAATATTTCACTTCAAAGTTGTATAACGATTTATCAAATCCACCAATGAAAATTATGTGTAAAATTAGAAAAAAAATGTTTTGTAAATAATTTATTTTTATTTTCAAACAAAAATTTCGTATTATATTTATTATTTTTTTCATATATCGTTAAATTTAATATATGACTTTTCAGTATAATTGTGAGAATATAGTTGTTTCTCTCGATATCGTGTAATCGCATTTATTTTTATTCACACACACGTTTTTAATTATGAAGTTGTTGAGGAGTAAAAAAAGCGTTAGTTCCGTGTTTTTCGAATTTCGCATAAGAAAATTTCGAAAATTGAATTTTAGACCCAATTCGCATAAATGCACTAATTTCGCCGGTCAGATTCTATGTGAGTCGTCACGGTTAGTTATAAATATTACGAATACAATCATTGTATTCATATGTCGTGAAAATTATTAGATAAATACAAACAATCGTAAGATACGTTAGTATTGTGGTTTTGTATTTAGAATGAAAATGGGGGAAAAAAAGTGTACTAAAATAATGATACAAAAAAAAACGGATTTCTGTATAAAAATCGTAACAATTCACCACACGTTATTAAAAATAGTAAAAAATATCGTAAATAGATAAATATGCATACAATTTTATTTAATTAATGAATAGCATTTATTCTTCAAGGAATATCTTTAATTAATGTTAAGTAAGATTTTTTTGCAATTAATATTTTTATCTATCTGATGGTAGTAAATGAAAATGATGTTATTATTTTGATTTTATTACAAATTTTTTCATTGTAAAATTACTGAATAGGTTTTATCTTTAGATAAGATAATAGATATATTTTCAGTTATTATAATTGAAAAAGGTGATATCGGAAATTTGCGGTTTAAAAAAATGTTTAATATTTTTATCACATCTACGATTTGTGCTAAAATTAAATAATTAATATGCGATTATACATTTTTTGCGAATAGTTTTCCTTTTAATAATATTTAAATGTAAAAACCCGACTTTGGTTTACAGTTAATTTTAACAGGAAAACAAAATACACCTGTAAAATTTGTATCGTGGATGACTAGTAGTAGTAATTTTAGTATTGGCTTACAGATTGAAATGTATAAGAAAAAATTCTAGGAAATTTTTTCAAAATATATATTAGCATTTCTCAGAAAAAAGATTTTAATATTAACGAATATTATTTGAGTACGAATTTATGATAATATATTTTGTCGCGAATAAATATTTCAGCATATTATAATGTTGTATTTAATTAGGTTTTATAGGCAGTTGATTCTATATAAAATTAAAATTAATAATATTATTCGGTTATATAATTAATCACGTCTAATATATTTTTAGAAATATTAATTATTTCTAATAATATATTTCAAAATTAGTTATTATTTTTGTATATATACAATTTTTCCTTGTAAACGTTTATTTTACAAAATAAAAAAAAAACGTTTGTGGTATAGAATTCGACATAAGTATATTGTAACTAGGGTTTTAAAAGGAAAAAGCTGCTTAAATATTTTTTTTCCGATAAAATACGTTAATATTTAACGTTTTACACGAGTGTGTATGTTTAATATAAAAAAAACAGTATTTCAATAATATCAATAAATAAAAAATATCGTTAAATTTACTATAATATTTGTGTTTTTTTTTTAAATAAATTACAATAAGTTACAATATTTAACACCTGCGTTAGTCCAGTTGGAAATGCGCTTATTTAGTATGCAGTCAAACTTTGATTTGAACTTAAAGATATCTGATTTCTGAAAAAAAGTTCAAATTTCTAAAATATATTATATAACGCCATCAATTTATTCTTTTTAAATTTTAATATTCCATATATGGACATTGATTGTTTATCAAAAAAAAAATCTATTTATCAATAATTTAATCTTTATTACTCACACATTTTTCTATGATCATTATTAACATTTATATCTTATACAATACTTAGATGCACTGTGACGCAATTTTAGTAGTAAACTCTCATAATTGCTATAATTGAGAGAAAGTATATATACATTGAATCGTAAATAAGTTATAACTCTATTCTGTATAAATTATTTTCTAATATGATCATTGTAAAATGTTTCTTCTTTTTAATTATACAATTATCGCTTATTTATCCAAATGATTTCTTATTGATTTATCTATATATATTTATTTTTATTTTATTAATTAATAGGATTTAATTTAAAAAAAAAACTATGTTTATTTTTTTGTGATAAGTTTGTGTTCGATTATCTTAATTAGATTTCATTGAAAACTGTGAATTGGATGATTTGTCTGTGCTATATTTAATTATTACTCAAATGATTAGTAATGCATGTGGTAGCGATTATAAAAATTTTAATATCACTTTTTCAAATCTTGTTACGACATGATAATTTTTTTTTTATTGATAGTTATTCAGCTGTATATACAAATATATTTCAAATCTTTAAGGAAACTATTTTATTTGTTTAATAATATAAAAATATCGAAATTTATGATAACATACGATAATATAATATAGCATATTCAGGATTAAAATGATAGATTTAATATTTAGATCAATATTTTATAAAAAAGAACTTCATATATCATTGTTAATTTTGTAATTTGATACTTTGTCCTGTGATTATCCCTCCATATTTATATGGGCGACTTTGAAAAATATGCAAAAAATATTAATTAGCATTTATGAAATTTTAACGTGTTATTATGAAACTCGAATGCGTCTAATTAACATGAATTTATAAATTCCAACATTCACATAAACACCTCACGTAACACTAACTTAATTTAGTTATGTCGTTGCATAACAATTAAAACTTCTGCGGTGAGTTTGTATTATATTAAAAACGTTATCTGGATCCTTACACAACCAACGTATTACTAAATATATATTATTATAATATATAATATTAGTTTATATATGTATAAAAATACCAGTGAAATAAATTCATAATATATTATATATTGCTATTAAAATAAGAACTGTTATCAGTAAGCTTAGTTTATGTTGATTTTTCATATAAATATAGAGATTTAGAATAAATGCTAAATATATTATGGATTTATCAGCTGTCAGCTGTCAAATTGTTATATTAATTTTATCATATGATACTTTTATAAAATTCATCGTAGTATAATCATATTAAATTTATTTATATTCGTCTTTTTTTTTTTTCAGCATTTAAATATTTTATATAAATCATTATTTTGACAGTTCTTTCGGATAAATGTCTATTATCAGATTTATAATATTACAATGTTAATTGTATAATAATCTTAATTTTATATAAAAATAAATTTGAATTTATTGAATATTTTAGTGTTATTTCTGAATGCCGAAGACGCATATGTTGTATATATATATATATATATATATATATATATATATATTTTATATAATGCGAACGCCGCTTTACAATCGATTCATGTATGAATAAGTAACTTTACGTTTTCATTCATTTATATAAAACAACATATCGATTACATTATCTTCTATACGTAAATATCGATTTATCACGTTGTATGTTTTTCGTACGATTTTAGTATAATGTTGTTTTGTAATAGATTTTTTTTATATTAAATTTAATATTGATTTTTTTCTGATGATAATGTTTTTTTTTTCTATTAGTAATTTGCCGTTTATAGGTACAAATGTGCGTAAAGGAAGTGACGTTTTATCGCAAAACATTATCTTTATATTATTATCTACTAATTTATTTTCAGTACTTAATTTAATGTTCAACGTGGCGTTAATTATTTTTTAATATCTATATACAATATATACATATAATCCCTGTACTCTCAATATTTTTCCCATTGTATTAAATATACATTGTAAGTTATAAATTATATTGAACAAACTGTGTAGTAAAACTTTAACTATGAACACATATATTTAACGTTAATGTCAAGAACAACTAATTTTATAATATATTATTCATATTTTTTTTTAAATTAATTTTCTGTAAACATATTACTGATATATAATTTGCGTTTCTCATTATTAGCAAAATATAAAAGTTTATTATTATTATTATATATTTTAAAAATAGACTACATATTAAATCTACGGTCTTAAAAACGATTTAATCAATAGATATTTAAAATCAATTAATATTTGTACGACAAAAAAATAATAATATTCAATTAAATTATATTTTTCCACGATAATAAAATAATTTGTCTGCTTGTATTTTTTTTTATTTCCATAATATTGATTTAAAAATACTAATGGAAAATATAATATTTTCATACATTTTTTTTGTACAAGCAAGTTTTTACTTAACCTGTGATTTAAAAAATCCATTAATATTATTTATATTTTGTTTTCGTTTCACTCACATCTAAATATAGTTTAAAATAAAATTTTCATTTTATGCGTAGAAAAGAATATATTTTAAAAGGGTTATTTACTCGTTATTCGGAATCGTTTAATAAGTATCTTTGCATGCATGTCAATGTGTAATTACATATATTTACTGTTTTTTTTATATAATGTAAATTATCACCCAAAGCACAATGCAAATTTTCATGAGTGCGTGTATATCATGATTACGTTTCAAACCCATGCATATAAATTACATTGTAATTTTCATTTCATTTTTAATTATTTCATTATAAATCATATATTATACACGTACTATGTATGGTGCGAATTGATCGCATGCAATATTGGATTTTAACTGAATTATTGTATTCTCAGGATGATTATTAAAAAAAATATTTTAAATTATATTTCTATGTATATATAGTATGCTTGTAGTGTTTTGAATGATCACTTAACACGTTCGCTACCGTACGGCTCATATTTTTGAACCATTAGGTTTTTTTTTCTAACAGACCGACGACTCGTATTTGTAACGATGACATAATCATAGTCATTGTATAATTTCTCATTAAGGTTTATAGCAATTCCATTAATATTAAACAGTGATCAATTGATTCTGACTTGTTTATAGATTGTGGCGTGCGGTAGCGAACGTGTTAATTGATTTTATCGTACTGCAGTATGTAGATTAAAATTGCACGGACGACTCGTTTAAAATTAATCGAAAGGGTTAAATTGTGATATAAAATGTTCGAAAAATATAACACAATTATATTACACATTTAATAATATTGGTTATATAGTGGTTGCACAATGTTTGATAAGACTTGTTCGTGCCTGGCACGGCGACATGTCGGCCGGTTTTCACTTTCAGCTCTAAACGTGTATACATATATTATGTGTATATATTATATTTATGAATAAAAATATGTATGTACACGGATATATATATATATATATATATATATATATATATATATATATATGTACATAAATAATAATTGTATGTACTAGTTTTTTTTTATGTTAACAATAACATAGTGTAGGAAAAATCGAGCGAACGTACTTGTTGTATATATATATATATATATATATATATATATATATATATATATATATATATATATATATATATATATATATATAAATCGCGTGTGACGAAGCCGTTTAAATTGTGCGAATTTCAATTACCTATAGTGAAAATTGCGCTAGAAGTATTATTGTTGTCGAGTACGTTTGTTTAATTAATATCCGCGAATGACCGAACGGTTGCCGTTTATTGTAATCGCGAATTGATTCTAATATGAGTGTTGTTGTTATATATATATATATATATTTTTTTTTTTCATGAGAGTTAATGAAAAAAAATCAGCTTGTTTCTAATGAAATTCTAGTACGTGAATCGATATTGTAGTGGTTGTATAATTAACGGTTTCCTTAGAAACAAATAGTATCTATAGGTCTATCAACATCTATAGTATGAAGTTTATCAAATTGCATAGATTCTTAATTGTTTTGTTGAAAATGCCTGACCTATCATACGTGTTAGTTATTATTTTTTTTTTGCTTGAATGCCTATTGTGATAATATTGCATGTAATTAAAAAATATGACTACATTCATGATATTTAATAAATCAGAATAATAACTGAAAAATATAGTATAAAAATTATTCTTCAGATAAATTAGAAATTTAAATTCAGAAAACATCTGAGTACATTATTAATCAACAATATCAATAATTTTAACAATTTCTTTAATGCTATAGTTGTAAGATAACTGGATCTCTAATAATATTTTATATTATATACAAAGAAATTAAATATAATAGAATACATCAATGTCAAAATAGAGGTCATATCAAATGATTACAATAAATTAAACATTAAAATTTTATTATAATATAATATAAATTAATAGAAAAATACAGATTGTTAATTTTTAATATGTTTTATGCTGATGAATTAATTTTAAAGATATTATATAATACAATGCTTTTATATGTATAAAAAAATATAGCACGCTAATTATAATACTTTATTATTATTATAGATATTATTAAAATATTTTTTTTACACACACACATTTCGTAATTATTATCCGGTCATGTTTTTCGTATGCTCCATTTGTTACATCTTTGACCTGTTGACACCGAAATTTTAACAAGATATATACCGAATAATATTATAAATATAAATAAATCGATGTGATTTTTTTTTCATTTTGTGTATTATCATTATAATTAGTGCGATACGTTTGAAGTCGGCGCGTTTTATGAAGCATTTTTTTTTATCGGACCGTAAATTATTTCAATTTGATTGAAATTGAAGTAATTAATTTCTTATTAATTTTTATACTATAAAAATTTTGCTCACACAATGGATAATTAAATCGTGTTTTTTTTTTAATCCAAAATCATATTCATATTTGATATCATATTTTTTTATTACGTCACACTTAGTGACATCACAAATCAAGATTTACGATACTTTAAATTATATAATTATTTTAAAATGTCACTGTCGTATGTATATATATATATATATATATATATATATATATATTAATGTTTTTAATTCGAATATACAACATCAAGTGAATAAAACTTAATAAATCCTGTTCGCAATTGAATGCGCGTGCCTATTTCCCTTTTAAAATAAAATATGTACGTTCTGAAGTTACTATTGCGTGACGGACACCGTATTGTCAGCAATTTACTATAAATACATTGTTTACCAATACACAGTGATTTGTATATATTCACATACACACACACACATATATATATATATATATATATATATATATACATATAAAACGGCTTAGTCGTTTTATTTAAATTAGTCGCTAATTAAAAAAATAGCGTCAGTCAACTTACGCATTCGGTATCAATTGTTCCGTTTGCAATACGAAAAAAATAAAATTTACACTAGCTAAATATTCCATTGTTTGGTTCCACAATTGATGTTCGTCATCCATATCAAGTTACTATATCAGGATATGTTTCGCGCATATAATTATTTATCATAGCAATCATCATAATAATGGCTTCTCCGGTAGTCTACTATTCAACTATTCAAACGAGAGACTATTCCGTTTAATCGCACATTTAAAAGCGTTCACGCATTTTGGTTCAGTTGTATGGTGACACAAGTTCAGATTTTAGCATATTATTTTATTTTTCTATTTTTTAGTTTATTCGATTTTTCTATTAACTATACATATATATATATATATATATATATATATATATATATATATATATATATATATATATATATATATATATATATATAGTAAAAAAAAATGCGTTTCAACCGGCGCCATACTTCAAATTATATAATTGAATAAAAAGAATTATCGTATATACATAAGTAATATAATTAATTGATCAACTCATTTGCTATAATATTTTATATGTTGAATATAATATTATATATAAAATTAACTTTAACGCGATAAATTAATAATTAATATATAATATTTCATACGAGAGAATATGGCGATTGTAATAATGTTATACGTTGATTAATATCGTTATATATTTATTAACAAAATCTATTACATAATTAAACATCAATTTAATATCTTAATAAATTATAAATTTTCGTGTTGATTTTAGAAAAGTTAAATTTTATAAAGTAATTTTCTATTATAATATTATTTCGTTAGCAGAGATGATTTTTTTTTTTTACTATTTTTCAATTATTTTAATTGCTCATAATTATAATTCTGCTATGATTACTAAAAGGCGTCCTAAGAATTCTCTTTTTTTTACAGTTTAAAAAGGCTTTTGAAAGAAATACTTTGTTACATGAACACCTGTAATAATTATATATTTATTTAACGAACAGTGAAAGTCATGTTCGAATTATATTCCTTTTTTGGATTTTTAATTTATTATATTATAAAAAATAATAATCATATAATTAAATTTATCTTGCTCTTCCAATATTTATTGCTCGATTTTTTTTCACACATTCGAGTCGCCGACTCAACGTTCAACCTTCAACACACATATATATATATATATATATTTTTTTTTTGACATATCACATATTTAAAGTGAAAGATGCTTACCTTTCATGAACAAAGATAAAGTAAAAAGTATACACAATTCCAACCCGGAAACGATAATAAATTAAATAAGCGTGCACTTATTTACTTACTTAGATAGATCATTTATAGACGTTGATATTTTTTTTATAGCGTTAACAATTTTAAAATAATAAATATTATTTTTATAACACGTTGAATATTTGCGCCAATTAAATATTCGTTTATTGTCGTGTTTTCCGACAACAACAACAACAACAACAAAAAGAGCCACAATATGTCTGCATTGAATGGTCAATGGCTTTTATATGGAGTCATAATATATTATAGTATATGTACAAGCGCACGAGCACGCGTGCACATATAAATAAATAAATAAATAATATATATATATATATATATATATATATATATATATATATATATATTCATACATACGCTGGAATCGTTTAATATATTATTCATTAACTTCTTTGTTTTGCATAATTTTATTCTGAAACCTTCGCTGTTGGAAAAATGGTCTATTGAGATTTTTGACCTGTTGGCACACACAGACTGGGCCCGGTCGGTTAGCCGTTGGCGTCACGTTGTTATTCGCCTGGTGTTAAGAACTCTATATTTGAGTTGTGTGCGAGATGACTGGGTACATACGATATATATATATATATATATATATATATATATATATATATATATATATTTTTTTTTTTTTTCTTTCTCGACGATCAGACCAGAGTGTCAAAGACCCTGCAACCACACTGTTGTTGAGCCGGAGCTGACGTAATTGTTTGCCAACGAACGACGACTACGACTGACTGATGGCCAAGGCAACAATGCAATCAACGCGCATCATTTCGTACTATTTCTTTACTACATATATACTAGTTAATATTATTATTATTATTTTATTTATTCCAAAGAAAGGGAAAACGTCTTCAATTTTATATTTTACTATTTTTTTTTTTTTTATAAATTTATTTATTTAATTGATATCTCTGTCGACGGTTACGATTGGCGAAGTTCGCAGGAGTCGTATTGAATAATTCACGTAAATTCGTCGTGCGCAAATGGTGCCCGAAGGCCTTTTTTAAATTTTAAAGTGGATCATTTTGGAATAGGTGATGAATTTTATATGAGAATTAGATATCAGATCTTCGATGAACTGCGTCTTACGGTTTTGTTTTAAATCTTTTATTATTGTTTAATTATTCACTCTCGCATTTGGTTAGAAAAAATATAATAAAAGGAAATTATTTTATACTATTGAATATTCATGTTTCTAAAATGTACTTCTGAAGAACTTCTGGTATTTCTGTATATCGTAATGAGTTTTCAGAATAATTGTGTAATAATTTTAATTCAAATAGCTTTGTAAACTTGAACAATGCAATTTTATAATTGTGTTGAACAATTTGTTAATACATATTTCAGATTTTATAGAGTAAAATTATTTTCTCATTATTTGATATTATATATTATTTAAAAGAGCGGTTTACAAAAAAAAAACATGAAAACGATCGATTATATCGTTACCTAAAATAGGATATACGAATCGTTTTTATGCAAATAATCCGTCTTCCTGTTACCATTTCTTATATATATATATATATATATATATATATATATATATATATATATATATATATATATATATATATATATATATATATATATATATATATATATATATATATATATATATAATAAGAAAAAATGGCAACAAAACGTTCCTCGACTTCCGTGTAGGATGCGCGTACAAATATTTCGGATTGCGACACGTATTTCATTTGATTTTGGACCTCGGGACTTCGGTGCTATACTACTTACTTACTATACGAACGGTTCAAAAACCTCTGTTCAGAAACCGGTCAACTTTATAATACTCACGCTCATGAGAGACCACAAGAAAATATTTTCGTGGTCATAACAAACGTGCACCTTCTTTTTTATTGGTTCGAACCGATCTCGAAACGTACGGTAGCAGACGGTTTCTCTGTTACACCGGTAGCCACTATCTCGTAAATACTATATACCATATATAATAATTTTAAAACGTCGTATATAAAATAATAAATAATAAATGCTTTTTTTTTTTCATGTTGATGATGATGTAAAAAAAGTGCCAGTCGATTTATTTATTCGTCAAGGATACCTTCGTTATTTAAGAGAAGTGAACTGTATCAATTCTGGTCAACGTGGAGACCAACAGTGCGTAAAGTTCTCCCGCTGACATCCACTGATTTATTTATTTCCATGTGCTTATTTTTTTTTCTTGTAATTATTTTGCTCTCTTGCTTTTCGATTGAAGTCAATTATCATTGTGCCAGTCCACTTTTGTTATTAACTCTTGTGGTGCAGGATCGTCTCAAAGTCGATACAAAAGTTTCATATATTTTAATATATATTATGATACATCTTATCATATATTTTAAATATTTGCGGTTTTTTATTATATATGTATGTGTATGATTTTAATTCAAAAATATAATTAGAATGAATAGCGGTTTATAATGTGATTCATAAAATTTTAAATTTATAAATGATATAATGTTTTTCTTAATACATATATTACTTTATACGATGTAATTCAAAATAAATTAATTGTAATTTATTCGATTAACGTATTTTTTTATAATTTGGCTTAAAATTAAAATATATTTTGGCGATACTTTAGACGTAAAAGTAATAATAAAAAAAATTAATAAGTATGTAAATATATATATATATATATATATATATATATATATATATATATATAAATGTTCAATGCGCATATATACTCCGTTATGTTGTTCATTTATTTATATTATACATATTTTCTCTTTGTATTTCGAGATATATATATACACATAATAAACATAAATTGTCAGTTACCTAATTTATATTGACAGATTTGTTTATGACAAAAATTTGAATTTAGTACATGCCAAAATTTTGCATTGGCGTCAACGGCAATGACGCGCGTGTCAAAGCCAGATAGTCGAGTTCCATTGAGTTTCGAAAATGCGGGACCACATAATTGACAATTATTTATATTTACAATAGACGCTTTTCCGCGAATTAAACATACAAAATAGACGCTATCTCTTTCATTATAATTTTCCTGAAAAAAAAAAAATATTAAAATTTTATATCTATTTTTTTTTTATAATCAAAAACCTCTGCAAAATGTGGGAGAGAGATGTGACGTAATCACTACGAAATTTGTAATGTCAAGGTTGGTTTGGTCCGGTTGCAGGCGTTCTTGCCGCTGGCTATTACATGTTCTTACAGTAAAAAAAATAAATAAATAATAATAATATATTGTCATTTTATAATATATATTTTTTTATTTTAATTTTGCCACATGTTTATATAAATTTTATTTTATGCCATACTACGTGTTTATTTTTGGAAGGCTTTCTATATAATCTCTATACAAATATATATATATATTTTCGTGAATAAATTAAAAAAAATATATTATTGCTTATGAAATAATGCAAAATATATATAGAACAGAATTAAGTATTCCGATTGGTTATCGCATATCCAATCAGAATTTCTGAATACACGCTCGTTCACACGCCAGTTTAATCCATATTATATACATTTATTAATTTCGATTAATAATAACAGCATTATATGTATTTTTATGACAATTTAATGTACACATTTTTGAATATGAAATTATCTGAGAATATTTTAAAATTCGCATTCAATGAAAGTTTTGTTAAAACACTCGTCATAATCATTAATACGTTTTTTTCCGCTGTTGATTAATCAAATTAATTAAACATTAACAGAGCTACTGTGCAAGATAATGGGCAATATTTAAACAAATTCTCGTTGAAGGTCGTTCATGTGACTACTATTTTTTTTTAATCAAATGAGCTGTTTTTATTTTTTTTTAATATATTTTAGAATTTTTATTAATAAACTATGCAGCAATAATAAGTTGAGCGTTAATTGTATAATTTTATATGTATATATATATATATATTTTTTTTGTTATCGTGTTTACGATTATTTTTAAAATGTGCATATTTTATTAATCCGCCGAAAATTCAATTTTGGCAATATATGTATATGTATAATGAAAATAAATAAAAATCAATTAATTAGCAAAAAGCGTGGGTCGCTTTTTATAAGAGTGAAACATTCGCAGAATGATGTAATATCGATGAATTTAATTGAATGAAATGTTGTTACAGAATAATTTTGAATGATACCGATGCGTTTAATTATTTATGTATGTAATGTATGTACGTATACATATTTCGAATGTTTGCACAGATGGTTTGGAATGGTTGAGCTCGTTTATAAGTATGAATTTATTATATATTTTATTCAGATTGAATAAATAATGTGTGCATTTTTGCATGTTTTTACAATGCGGCCGTGTCTATGCTGTAATAAATTTCATTTCGTTTCAGCTCTGAAAGTATGCATATTTTCATTGTCGACGTATGGTATGTATGATATTTCAGAGACGTATGTGGATTTAACAGTGTTTTTCATTAAAAAAAAATATATATATATATATATATATATATATATATATATATATATATACTCATCGTAAAATATTATTTTTTTAAATTTTAGTGGGAAAAATATGTCTGATAGTCCTATCAGTACTACTAATACGTTTATTTAATGCGCAACAGGTTCTAGTTTTTGGATTTTTATATATAATACAGGCAAATATATATATTTTTGATTATTTATATTGGAAAATAAAAAAGTATAAAATAGTATTATATTAAAAATTTATATTATATATATGAAATTTATTTGAAAATATTGTGTCTAAATATAATAAAAACATATCCAATTTTCTTTATATGTGTATAAATTTGTCTATTTTGCCTTCGTGATATTATGTTACCAATGTTTGGATTTTTCTTTTAGCAGAAGCTATGTTTTATTTTATTCTCAAAATAGATACACATACAGATGTAATTTCGTATGAAAAAATACATTTAGTTATATTATAAATGTCAATAACATATCATCATATATATTGATGTTATTTGATAATACGAATGTAGAATTAATTGGAAATAATAGTACACATGGAAATTCTATAGCAAAAAAATGTTTCTTTTTTTTAATGTAAAATTATGATTCTGAAATTGCTTTCGTCAAATTTATTCAATGTATATAAGCGACGATATTATTATTAATTATACAATATTGTAAAGCACTTTCTACGAAATCTATTTACCGAGTAAACTATTTAGATTTTAAATTGAGTTCTTATGCAAATATTAATTTTCTGATTTCAGCGTATAATTGTTATTTCAAAGAAGCTTTACGTTCGTCGGTTATTTTTAACTAAAACAATTATAGAATCGTAGTCGACTGTATAAATTGTGCGTATGTAATTTTATAAATTTAGATGTGGATCTCTCTTATTCAAATATAATAATTCTGTGGATGAAATACGTCAACCTTTTTTGTTAACGTGACCCGCATTTGGTTCTAAATTTCAAAACGAATATGAAACGTTGTTTATGAACATTTTAGTAACGATTTGTAAATATGTTATAGAGTAATCGTTATCTAAATTTCGCAGAACACTAATTTTATAAAAATATTTACATAATTAATTAAAACCCATTCATTGATTGTGTACATACAAGAAATATATAGACCTGTTATTTGTGGGTCAGCGATGTACGTATATTTTACAGTGTCACCCCGGGAACTGTCCTATATATTATTTTTAATTTTTATTTGTATTAATGATTAATTTATTATGATTTTTTTTATATAATAATTAATGTAATTGAAATTGACTAATGTATATACGGTATTGTTATTGTTTGAATTTACTAATCGACATTTGGTCAGCTTTACTATAATTCAACTAGACTTAAATGGATCATTTATTATAATATTTTGATGTTTTTCTTATAAATTAATATTTTTTTAATATGTTCGCTCATATTATGTAATATTCGTATTTTTACTCTAAAAATACAATTCTTTAAATTTAACGTTATTATTTCGCGTAAAAGCGTACTTTAATATTTTTATAACGTATTTTTTGTTATAAGAAATTTAATTTATATATAGTATTTTTTAATTATTTCTATTTTAGTTTCGTTCAATAGAGATAAATTATATATTTATTTTCAGTGATATTGCGATGATTCACAGTTGATTTTATTTCTTTTTCATGATTTTTTACCAATTCATACTATTTTATATAAGCAGTTATATAATCTAATTAAATTAGATTGATTATATATATATATATATATATATATATATATATATATATATATATATATATATATATATATATATATATATGTATATATAAATTCTTTTTAGAATCAAGATATCTGGAGTAATCGAATTTTGATCAAATTATTAACGATTTTCGGAAAAATCTTGTGCATTTCTAATTTAGATACATATTTTAATATTTTTTAATCACGATATATCTATTTTTCAAATATATTATATATTGAAAAACGTGTTATTTATATCTATATATAACACGATTTAGTTA
Source organism: Leptonema lineaticorne (assembly GCA_024500535.1). Classification (NCBI taxonomy): domain Eukaryota; kingdom Metazoa; phylum Arthropoda; class Insecta; order Trichoptera; family Hydropsychidae; genus Leptonema; species Leptonema lineaticorne. Next base: position 7,290,181 of record JANIJI010000017.1, read on the forward strand.
TTATTTTTATATGAATTATGTTAATTTTATTATTATAGTCATTCACTGTATATTTACGATATACCGTTGCTTTTAATGTGTATTATATTTATAATCAAAACTTACATGTAAATAGTCGAATCGAACTCTATATATATTATAAAAAAAACAAGGATGTTTTTTGATCAACATATCTATTTTTACCGTTATATTTTATGTATTGTATTATATGAATACTAAAAACAAGATTACAATATGAAAATGGACACGAAAATGTTAAGATTTATTACTTTGAAATTGTATTATTTTTGCTATTCTTACATATATATAGTTTATAACATAAAATGGTTATAATTAAAGAAATAGATTCGATCGGAATATTTAAATTTAAATACAGTCAGTTCTCGACTTACGACCATTCAACAATGTTTATAAAAGTAAATAACTACGTACTTATTTATAAATACCAACTAAAATAATAACAATGAAAAATCAAAATTAAAAGTCATTATATAATATATATTTATACAATACTAGTGGACACCATGTGTGTTAGATCATTATAATTATTCATGATTTTATTATATATTTTATAAATATAAAAGTAAAAAAATAATTTAATTTTTTTAAATAGTAATATAAATATATATGATTTTAAAAAGGTTTTTATAAAAATCATTTTAAAAATAAAACAAATTAAAAATAATAAATACTAATTAATTGAAATCATGATTGTAGAAAAAATATTAATATTTAAAATAGTATATATATATATATATATATATATATATATATATATATATATATATATATATATATATATATATATACAATTATGGTGAAGAAAAATATGGTATATCGCGTTAATAGCCGTCAAAATCGAAGCAAAATTGGATAAGTAAATGCTGAACTATTTTATATGAATTCATATAGTAATAAGTTGAACTTTAGTATGGCAAAGATCTATATTTTGAGTTGTAAATATCGTTTATGATTAAATTATGAAAATAAAGGTACATTTGACGAAAACACAAATGCTACACCACCACGAAACTTGCAACTGTGCTAGCATTTTATATATGTATGATTATTTATTTTCTCCGTCGTTAGTCGAGAACTGACTGTATATAGTATATATGTATATAACATATAGCAATTATAGTTAAAAATATTAGATTCGATCGGAATATCTAAATATATAAGAACACGATTTGTATATATCGCATACTTGTATATATTTATAAAAGGGGGTGAAAAAAAAAACTATTACCTAATAATTTCCAAATAGAGTTCAACTTTCTTTTCAAAAAAAAAAAAAAGAAAAAAAGAAAAGAAACGGTAACGCCACTGGTTTTTCTTTTTTCCACGTGTCCGTGTATATTGTGGAAGTTGTGAATTGATCAGATGGTGGTGTTGTGGCGATGGGCGGTTAGGTGTGAGTAACAGGTGGGTGTTGCCGTGTGGGCGGCTTGTTCTATATATAGGGCTGTTGCAGAGGCTCAATCGATGGACGCGTACGGGGCCACCGCCTCCCTTTTGACATTTGTTACAGAACAACCCTCTGGCCCATCCGCACGAAAAATTCACCCGAACCACCCCACAAACGTACCGTTCTCGTTAGTGTGTTTTACCGAAAAAGTTTATTTTTAAAACGATACGATAACATTTTGATAACATTTCTCTCGGTTTATTATATATATATATATATATATATATATATATATATATATATATATAAATATAATATATATATATAAATATAATATATAATATATAAAATCATCCCATTCGCCTAGGGTTCGTACCGTTCTACATATTATATTATATATTATTATTATCGTAAAATATCTTTAATTAGAATTACGGGGAGTCGAAATTGCACGTTTTGAATAGCTGACTATCTATATTTAAACCATTATTTTGATTTAGTTTGTGTGTGTGTTTTTTTTATAATTTTGGGTGCGTGTTTCATCGTATCGATTCGTATCAAGAGTATTCTCAAAACTGACGCTAATTATAATAGAAAGTGGGATTTAAAAATTGTAAATATAATAAAATAACGTTGTGAATATAATAATACATCCTACGCAAAATATTTTTTTAAACGTGCGTAATATTTGGATCGCGTTCACTGTGCTCTGTAGTAATAAAAAACGAAGGATGCGAGAGTAATTTTCAGAATAAAATAAATAAACTTCCGTATATACGTATTGTTTTCGTATTAATTAACGTAAAATTATCGCATCTTTATCATATATATATATATATATATATATATATATATATATATATATATATATATATGTATATAAATATAAATGAACAGTTAAAAAAAAAATGTTTGATTCTAAAGTGCAGAACGTATTTACAGTTGATATTTATTTATAATAAAATCGCGATAATCCAAACTTTGATAATTCGAAATCTCGCCGCATTATCGAATATTTCAATTAATAAATATTTTAAAATGCGTATTTTTATATTTTTATTTTTATTTTTATCGGATATTTTTATAAATTAAAATATCACTACATAGAAATAATGGTCGATTATAAACGATTGCTTTTTCTTGCTTGGTAAATATTTATTATTTTAATCGATTATATACTTATAAATGATCTCAGTGGGTGTTTATATATAGTATATTGACTGTGCTCGTTCTATATTCGTATATTTTCCAATCAGATAAAATTATGATATTGATAAAAAAAATCAATATTTCAGAAATTAATTAATATTTTCAATTTTATATATTTTTATAATGCGCGTTTATTGAACGTCAATTTGTCAGCTTGCTGAAGCGTTAGTTTTACAAGTATTGAAAATCGTCATAATAATCTCTATTTTATCGATGAAATAATTTCAAACTGTCAAGTTTCACTCTATTCATGGCCGTTTTGATTGTTTTCGATTGCAAATATTTTGAATTTCAATATGATTTGTTTGTATCGTATTCCTCTTTGTAAATGCGATGTATTGTTTTATATGTGCATATCGTTCCATTTTACAATCGCATACATTTCATATCATTGAAATCTCAAATTCATTCTTATATTCGTGCGATTCGTTTATCATAAATTATTTTCTATCGGTTATTTATATATATATATATATATATATATATATATATATATATATATATATATATATATATATATATATATATATAAAATTTTAAATATATTTGCCACGATAACGTTGTAATATATGAAGCAAGTGTGAATTTCAAAGTAACGACTTCGATAAATTCTACGTATTTCTGTTAACGTATAATAATAATAACGTTTATTATTTAACTCGTTTTTATGACTGTAATAATAACGGATATAGTAGCATTGAAATTTTCAATATATATTATATTGACAAACTTATTTCACAAATTGAATTTAAGTGAAAATCTTTCCTAATTCATACTTATGATTAATGTAGCTGTAATAATTCAAATTTCTACATATTGTATTTCAATAAAATGTATCATTATTTATACTTTTAAAATTATTATAATATTTAATTTAAATCGTTTTTAAAATAATTTAACTATAACATTGTTTTGTTATATTAGAAATTTTTTAATTAATAAATTATTTTCATAGTATTTTAGATTAGTTAATTAGAAAAAAAATGTCATTTTAATTTCTGGTTCGGTTTGATATTTTTACATTCTCTTATAATTGTAAAATATAAACGATTGAAAAACCCTGTTTTAATGCTATACAATGAAGCACATATTTAGTTATTTTTAAATAAACACTGCTTTAATACGAGTGGCAAATGGTATAAACTGAATATGTATTGTTTCTGAATAAATATGCAAAATTCAATATATACTCCATTTCAATAACAATAATACGTACTTACTGCTTTTTATTTGTGTAATTTGTCGTTAGAAAAAAATACGAAAATTGTTCACATATCATTATATAATCGATATCGATAATGATTCCTTGAAATTATATAAATGTATAAAAAATAATAAATAAAAAAACATGTAAATTGTATTTTACGCGTATTTACTGTATATATATATATATATATATATATATATATATATATATATATATATATATATATATATATATATATATATATATATATATATATATATATATATTATAATATATGAGGCAATTACATTGTTTTTTTTATGTTTTTGGTCGGGATTTACGTTTGCTTAGTAACCAGCTGCTCGTTTCTGAGTGCTCGTAGTAACTAGGTGGGTGGTTTGTTGGGTGGTTGGTTTGAGTTTTGCCATTCATGAAGGAGGCGAAAGGAAACCGCCCACTTTCTCCCCTTGCGCAGAACGATACGGTGTGAGCGGGCCCGAGGGTGGTTTACGTGCACCTACTTTTACTAGACTTCAGACAGGGGTCGTTCCTGAATTACAGCGGGAGGCGGTAGATATATATGGGAATTTTCACTTTTCAGATTCTATAATGTGCGATAACGATATATATATATATATATATATATATATATATATATATATATATATATATATATATATATATATATATTGCGGTTTTAAGTCTTAAATTATTATCTTTTTTATTATATGCGCAATTTTAAATTTCTAATGAATTTGGTAATGATTTTTTTAGTGCGATGTTATTTATACGGTAGAATTTTATTATATATATATATTTTTAAAACAACGTTCTTTTAATTAAGACAATTATTCGTTGTAGAAAATTTTAAAATATTAACCGTTTCGCCGCGTTTTTCGAGACGTTTCTTAACTTAAAATTATTATACATACAAATTAATGTATAAAGCTATTATATTTTAACATTTTAAATATATCTTAGCTGTTTAGTGGATTACTGATCTACACAATCGTTTCATATTTATATGGATTAAAAATTTTAACTTTAATAATCCTTCTGCCAAGATTGTCAAATTTAAACCAAAAAAAGTTTCTATATACCAAAAATGCATTTCGGTCTGTGATTGCTGATTAATTTAAGATAAGAATACTTCTCTATTAATAATTGTCATTTTACACTTCATAATATTATACAGAAAGAGTGTGAATTCATTGCAAAGCAATTAACATAAATAGTTATTGCAACGAGTTTTCGCATTAATCCAGTGCTAACCAAACGACACTTCTCGAGCGCAAAGGGTTAATATTTTTCTAACTAAAAAAAAAAATGTATTCATTTTGCTTTATAAATATTCAACTCTTGTTATATTATTCAAATATATTTAAAAAAAATACTTCATAAATCGATTTTTTTTTTAAAAAAGCCTAATTATGTAAATATATATTATGAATTATTTCACATGTTGAATATATAATATATATATTTTTTTCGTTCTTTATAACAGAATTGACGCCGTTTCTAATTCCATATAATGAGTACAATTTTTGTCGAAGGCTTTAGTGTGTTAAAATTCCAAATAATACAATGTTTTAGAAAGTGTTTGTGTGTGGGCGTTGTACCGTGAACATTTACGACAGTAACCTTTCTTGACATTTTATGGAAAATCGACAATTCCCGGTCTTGTAATTAAATTTTCATCAAAATATATAAATATATAAACGCACCATTTGTATATATTATATAAAATTGCGTAATACAGTTTAAAGTTTACAGATTGTGATTAATATGAAAACATAATAGGTTAACGACTGGAAAATATATATATTTTTTTTATTTATTTATAGCAAAAACAGGGTAAATCGCGTGATGTTTTGAAATTATGAATATACAATGTTATTACTAATATTTTACATCAGTTTTTTTTTCTATTATACAAATGTGTTCTATTTTTTAATGTATTAAAATATTATTAATTCACATTTATCTTGTTGATATAAAGTACAATATAATAATACATTTTTTTTATCAGTATGTAAATATAAATGTTATTTATAAATAGTGAATTATGAAAGTGTAGTATCGATTTGTAATATATTTATTTAACACGTTTATTTATTTTTTTATTTCTAAAACGACAATTAAAAATCAATATTTATAAAGAAAAAAAGAGTTTATTTATCGATAAAAAAGTATTTAAAAATAATAAATGATATGTTATCTTTATGTGCGTTTAAAATAAATGCAAATTTAGTGATTTTTAAAACCCCCGAGTTTTTTTTTTAGATATTTTATTCGAATCAAATAATGAAAAAAATCTTTAAAAAAGCGCAAAAAAGTTCGACATTAAAATATTTATCGCCTTCTCATAGGGTTCAACGCACTTTTTCACGAGGCATTTCTTTGAATGCGGCATTATCGAATATATATATATATGTGTGTGTGTGTGTGTGTGTGTGTGTTATGTTATTATGAAATAATTATAATAATTTAGTCGAATAATTTTACGTGTAAATATGATTCTGTTAATTATTCGATGTTATAATCATACTTAAAGCTTATTATGCTTTCGAGTATGCATTAATAATTAAAATATATACATTTCTTACGTTGATAATTTTGTGTGTAAATATTTAAATTATTTATAAAATATTATAATTTATTATATAGTATAGTTTAGAAATATTTTGATTTGAATCTTAGCATAAATTTTTAATAATATATATATATATATATATATATATATATATATATATATATATATATATATATATATATATATATTTAAAAAAAATGTTATAGTACGATATTCATTTTCAATTTTTAATGTAGTAAAAAAGCAATATATTTTTATGGACATCGTAATGTTATATATATATTTTTTTATAATATAAAATTCGTCCGGTAGACTTCCTATTAACCGGCCTCCGCAGATTCGATTCCGAATCGAACACATAAACGAATTGTCAATCTACCCTTAATAAAAAAAAAAAAAAAAAAAACAGAACATACCAATATAGAATTTTAGATTGCGATTTGATATACAGAATGATTTTTTAATACGATCCACAAAAATTCGGTTAAAGCGAGATCGTATAATGCGAAGCGTCGCACTTTGAACAATCGAAAAGAAAAAAATAAATATATAATATATTTATTCATATATATATATATATATATATATATATATATATATATATATATATATATATATATATATATATATATATATATATATATATATATATATATATTCGGCGACAACGCAATGCGGTAATGTAATGGCAATTTGTTTTTTTTCTCTATATATACAACATTGAAAAATGGTTAAAAAGTTGTAGTACAACATTTTTTAGATTGTATCAACTTATGTAACTTGTGTGCGTGTATACACACACACACACACACACACACAGATCTATATATATATATATATATATATATATATATATAGTGATCATAAATGTATATATATATATATATATATATGTGTGTGTGTGTATTTTTATTGTGTAAATTTGTGTGTGTGTGTGTGTGTGTTCGTGTTTGTATACGTTGGTGAGCGCGTGCGACCTCGCAAGGCCGTTTCGTGTCATTCATATTTTTACGGCGCGTTTCACCTGCTTACACGCCACTAGCCAAATTCAACGCGAAGCAAATTATGCCAATTATTATTATTATTTTTTTTTCTTTACTTTACTTTACTTTACTCTCTTTTGCCTTTTATTTACTACGAAATTGTTGTGGTTTTTGTTTTTGTTGTTTTTTGTTTTTTTTTTGAGATTTTCTCGTTAGTCGTACGCGGGAGTGTCTGCGACGCGCTCCATCTTTTGTCGTCGCGCGTCAAGTTTAAAAAATGAAACGATGTCGTCGTTCATTTATATAATCGATAACGTTTAGTTTGAACTTTCAAAGGAACGTTACGATAATTGATATTTGGAAATTCAAAGATTCTGATTTAAATCATGTTTCATGTTCTGAAAATATGTTCTCAATTTAAAAAAGAAATGATTAAATTACTATCATGAAAAAATAAAATACTAAATTTCGACTTATATTTATATTGCAATTGTATATTAAAAATATTGAAAAGAAGACTGAAAGAGTATTCAAGTATAAAAAAAATGTATGCGATCTGTTACCAAGCAAGTCCGTAGTATAAATCTCTCGAACCTGTTTCGACAAAATATTGCAAGAATCTGAAAAAAATACAATATAACTTTTTCATTTTACTATTAAACATTTATATAGGATATGCATAAAAAAATACTTCTGTAATTTATGCGATCTGTTTGATTTCAGCCAATTGTCAATAACACATGCACCACATGTATTGTATAATATCTACATGTTGACGTTACTAACTAATTGACGTCTTAATTAATCATGTGTACCGAGTCTGAAACGTTATTAACGTTTATACGTATATATTGATATGCTGTAACTTGTGTATATTGTATGTACGCGAGTGTAATTTGTACATTATGCTATTAAAATTAATTCAATACCCCCCTCTAGTACATATGATCTCATGAGTTCATAATGTGGTTTGTGAATGATTCATGTATTTTTGCCTATTGGGTGTGATTGAGTGTAAAATTTACGACCGAAGGGAAGCATTTTTAATTAATTTCGATCGTTATTCTAAATGTTTATATATATATATATATATATATATATATATATATATATATATATATATAATATTTCAATGTTTTAGTTTAATATTATTTGAATATCAATATCATTAAAAAAAAGTGTTAACTTTTGGATTAAAGTAAGTTCGTTGTTTTATGATGAAATAAACACTTTTAATTAGCTGGTGGAAATAGCATAACGACGTTGACTTTTAACGATTCGCATCTTCGTTGATAATTAGATCATTTTGTTTTTATCAGTGATGTACAAGAATAAAAATGTTCGGTCGTTGATGATTGTTGTTGTGTTGTGGTTTTTGTTGTTGTTGTTGTTGTCGACGATGGTGTTGGTGTTGAAAAGTGTTTGCAATCGACACTGTTTTTCCAAGCAGTGGCGGATCGATTTTCCGCTACGAGTAAGGTTGCGGAATATGGGGTGGAGAAGGTCAACTCCACTGTGGGGGTGGGCCCAGTGGCACGTGACGACTTTGACATTGAAATCGTTCACAATTATAATGGTCATACTGGTCAAAAGTAGCAGAATATGTTAGATTGGTATAAATATCAAAAAAATCAATATTCATAATTATATATGTCATATTAAATGATATTATTGTTAAAACGATAAAAGATGGCGCTCGTAAACAGATAACAGCGGTATAATTTGTATAATAACTGTTTTTATGCTTGGTAGCAATTTTATTAAATGTATATGATAAAATAATGTGCGGCATTTTATTTATCATTTATATTATAAACATATTTAAATACAAAATAAAGCAAATACTGGAAAATTGCTACATTTTTTTTTATTTTTCGTTTAAATACATATTTTCAAATAAAGATATCGATTTGAAGACGATACTTTATGACAATGTCTTTCATTATCGACTTGTATTTCAGTATTTTTATAATTATTTTTAGAAAATTACGTATTATGTATACGTTGTCATTTTATGTAATTCATTAACTCGAATACTTTTAGATATTTCAACTATTTTTAGTTTTTTTTATTTGTAAATAAAATTTTTAGACGTACTCCTCAAAAAAAAAAAAGATAAAAATTTCTACTAAATCAATGATTTTTAAAGTAGACATCGTCTTTTTTTATTACATTATGTTCAATTATTTGAATAGAGGGATGTTGAATTATTTTTTTATAGAAATCGAGTTATTATTATAATCATGTTGATTTCTACAAACTATATTATTACTAATTTCCGCAAGATAGAAAATCGTGTCCTTGTATATTAAATATAGTTTCCTTTTTTTTCAAACGCTAGATATAAAACTTATTGTGTATTATGACGTAATTATTTAAACCTGAAACTGTGGTATCAGTGTTTTGATACGTTATCATACCACTGTTGTGAGTAATAATAATATATGCATTTAAACATTACCTGTTTTAACAATTCAAGAAATATACCATTATTAATATTTGCTTAATAATTCTAATGGTGTTTTTTTGCCTATTTAATGTTTGACTTAAAAATTTTATATGAATTGATTATCATATTTTTCTTTCATTTTAGAATAATTGACTATTTTAATTGTTATATAGATATTGATTGCTTTTGGTAATTGTTTACACGTTGTTTGTAAAGAAATGATCGATTGTATCAACATTATGCATTACAATAATAATTATTTTCAAGTTTATCCCTTAGTGTCGGGGTGAACGCTTTGGACAGTTGGTTACATGAATAATTATAACTTGCTAAAAAGTTGTATAATTATATAATAATAATGAGGTTCTCGAATTAATTGTTGTTTACTGCGGTCGATTCTGGGATTACGGTCTAATTGTTCTTTATTGTTTGGATTTTTAAGTATAGGTTGCACGTTTTTATAATTGTAATTTTAATTAATCGTTTATTATAATGTTGTATATGTAACGTTATATGTATTGGATATTTAATTTTGTCTCAGTTACCATAAACGATTATAAAATTAATATAATATATTGATAAGTAATTTATTTTTAATTAAGGAAATGTTCCGATTGTTATATATACATATAAAATAATTAAATGCTCATTAAAGAGTAAGCAGCGAGCATTAAATGTGTGTTTGTATGTTAAATTTGTCGTGAAATTTGTGAGATGTATTTGGATTTTATGCGTGATTGTAGCAATTAACGACGTATTAAGCAGCGAAAGGACAAATTTGTTAAATATAGTCATGTAAATTAAATTTTCATTATTTTGAGATAATTTAAATATATGTGTTTGTTTTGTTTTAGGTGAACAGATGATTTCTGGAAGTGTAGCGGTGGAGGGACAGGGGCGTGGTTTGGGTCAGGTGTTAGGGCAGCCCCCATCCGTCCCAGAATTTTTGAGGCCATTGCCAAGAACCGTTCCATATAACCGCTACCATCCACAAACACATATTCCTCAGTCTTCTGGTTTGCAATTGTCTCATCAACAGACTCAACCGCCACAACTGCAACCGCCGCCTCATATTTCAAGACATAGAGATGATGAGGAAACTCCGTCCTCTGCGCCGGCGTATCCTCCAGTTCCCGGTGCATATGCCAGGTTTTTGCCACACCCATATTCGACTTATTATGGGCCTTACCATGGACCAACGCCAGTGGCACCACCTCCTCCGTTGCCACCGATTCCGGCACCAACCGCAGCACCTGCGCCACCTCCAGCTCCGGCAGCTTTGCCTTCTAGATCGCCGCCAAGTGCGCCAAGAGGCAAAGAAGGTTCGTTGAAACATAGATTGTTGAGCCGTGAAAGGATTCCTCCACCGGGACGTTTCAGTCGAGGTGCTCTTATTCAACTTGGTAGTGGACAGTTGCGACGTGTTGAAGATATGAGAACAGAAGATTTTGTTATGTCCGCTGAAACCAATCCCGAAATGAGACTTGTCGACAGCACCGTGGTGAAACTTTTAAGAAGTCCCACCACTGATAGCGTTACCTTAACTTTAAGTTACAATGGAAATCGTACACAGGTAACCTTTCAATTATTAAACAATTATATTTTATTTACATGTCACTGATTGTCAATCGTTAATCTTTCAGGTGGACATGGAGACTCCAGTGGAGCATCCATTTTTCATATTCGGCCGTGGCTGGGCATCTTGTTCTCCTGAACGTACATTACAGTGTTATGGTTTGGAAGTGAATCGTTTACAAGTGGGAGATGTTTGTGTTACATTGACTAGGCGTGAGACACCATTACCATCGACATCTTTACCACCGACACCTTCTTCTCATTTGCCACCTCCTGCTGTTTTACCATCGCACACATATACTTATCATCAGCCCACATCAGCCACAATAGTCACTACAGCAACTACCACGGCAATGACCGTTAGGCCCACGAATGATCCACAAACGTATCCTGAAAATTTAAGCATAAAAGAAGATTCTCGAAAGCGAAGGTGGTCGGCACCTGATATTTGCGACGACGACGTTTCACAAAAATCTAGAGTAAAACGCCATTAAATGGAATGCTTATTTAGAAATTACTTTTACGTCACCCGGATATGAACAGTCTGTTTTTAATTTTTCAGATGTATCGTATATTGTTTTATAATATATTAAATTTTTCTGTTTTTTTTTTTGAGCTATATTAAAATTAAGGTCAAACAAGAAATGCAAGTTATTTTATAATACTTACCTTTGATAAAAGTAAGTTGTTTTTTTTTTTTATTGAGAATTATGTTGTAAGCGATGCATGATTTTTACTGTAATATATGTAATTATCTCATACATGTATAATATTCATACTTAATATTTTTGTGATAAGCACTTCTAATTGTTACTGTGATTTTTAATATATTATTATTGAGTCTATGGAAGTATGTGCTTTAATTCTATGTCCGACTTTCAGGCATTTGTTATTTTACTTTTCAATGAGAAACGTTTCTGTGGTGGTTATTAAGTAGTATTTTGACGTATTATTGAAAATTATGAAACTGTATTTGATGGAAAAAAAAGGAGAATTTAACGGGTTAATGTCAATATTTAAATGACTAAACTATTATAGTTGTAAGTAACGATCTCGATAACTCGAAAAGTAATTGATTATTCTCACCACCAAGATAGAACTATTCTTATATAATTTCACTTCATTCTTTGGTGTTTAAAAGTATATAGAATAATTTTATTTTATTATATTATACATTTATCACACCAATGAATGTTTTATTTCAAAAGAAATTAAATTTTCTATTATAAATACTGACATTTATCGATTCAAATGCTTGCCATATGTAATTGTTCGGTCCCATATTTGTCATCAATAGATTTCGTATAATAATATTATTCTTTTTACTACGAAAACATTTCATCGGTTTGCTTGACAAATATTCTTTAAAACGTGTACTGATCTTTACAAATTGTGGTCAATTACGTAGTATTAAAAAAATGTTGCATGTCAATCTAACATTAATATATTTATATATGGCTAGGTTCTAAATTAGTCTTTATTGCCCACTCTTTGTGTTACATTTTTTTTTAAATTTCGAATTTCAGAATTATTAGTAATTTTCTACATATTTAAATAATCGAATAAATTTTGATTTTTAATTTTATATATTTCGTCTCAAAACAATCTTTCTTTTTCAATATTATCACTTATAATTTTCTCTATCTAATAAAGAAAGAAACATTCCATTAATTTTATATAACTAAATTTCGATATAATTTAGAACCGAGCTATTTGAACGTGTAAAATATGTTTTAGTTAATTAGCTAATTTCTAGTATATTTTATTGGAAGTTTTGTCGAGTACTACGCGTTCTGATTTTTCAATGTATGTAATGACAATAAATTTTGTAAATATTTTTCCAGTTTTCTGATATATTATTATTACTACTGATGATTTTATTTTGATCCAACTGTTAAAAAGCTGTTTATTAGATTTTCTGTTATAAAATTCAATTACATTACTACTCAATCTCTTTCTAACATTATTGTGGACTGTTTACGGTACTAATATTATATTAAATGTAAAGTTTTAGAATATTTATGATTTCTAAAATATATATTGAACTTTTATTAAATCATAAATTAAAATATCCAAATCCATGAATGACGTTTGTGTAGTTTTGTTTCAATTGATTTTAATTTGGATTTCAATTTAAATTCTATCAATATAATTTTGTTAGTAAATAATAAGTCTTATCAAACTATTATTTTAATATTCTAGTAACGTACGAGTCATGCATTCGATTTCAAGGATTTAGCATACAAATTTGTATGTAACATGAAATTGTAAGCTGTGCTCTAGTATTTCTATGTTTTTTTCGTTGATAAATTATTTCAAGTACTCAAAATCGATATGATTTAAACTATGATCTCAGATGAAACTAGGTTTTTGTTAAATGTTTGAATACTGTTTATAATAAAGTATTCAAATGCGTGGAAAACTTGTTCATGTACATACATACTTTGCACTATCTAATGTCCATATATGAATGTAATTTACGTATCATTAATTAAGATTTTGAACTCGATTGAAATGAAACAAGTCTGAAAATATTTCATTTTTCTTTTTTGAATTGCAATATGCCTTAAATATCTTTGCAATTGTATATAGGCTTATTTGTACAAGATTAAAAGGAAAAGAAACTGAATTGATCTCGAGGAATACACAAGATTAAAATTGTAAAGGTGTGGGAATTATATTTTGATTGAATGAAATGTTAACTTACTAATAATTTGATTTTTTGTTTTTTTAAATATATATATATATATATATATATATATATATATATATATATATATATATATTATCTTGGGGGGTTTTCTGTATTATTTTTATTACATTACGAATGCGAAAAAGTGCCAAAGTTTTTATTCTCAGTAATTAAACATGATTAACGGTAACGAGCTTTAAATGTTGGCTATTTTGGAATTGAAAACAGTTGTATAGAATTTTTTGAATGTGAGACTTGAGTTCCCTTTTTTTTTGTATTTTTATATTCGCAAAAATCTTTTCCCTGTTTTTAATTTGTAATATTACTAATGCAAGTATGTACTATATACATTTTATTATATATATATTATATATGTAATATGGAAATATGTTATCTGTATTTGTAAATGACTGTTTTATGTGATGATCTAAATATGAAATCATGACATAATCGTGTAAGACTTCTTAACAGTATGTGTACTGATATGTGAAACAATTCACATAATAAATATATATATATATATATATATATATATATATATATATATATATATATGTATGTGTGTGTGTGTGCGTATAAATTATTTTCCACAATTATTTAAAGATCTCATATTTTTTGTAAGCACTGTATTTTTAATTATGACAAGCCTACCTCACCAAAATACACAAATAGATCTCAGATTCGCTGTTTTTCAGGTCGGTGTTGTCTAATGATGAAATGAAATAATTATAATGCATTTCAGTGGAGAAAATCTTTAAATATTATTATGAGATAATTGGAAAAGTTTTTAGTACGTTTCCTCAGATGTTGTTTTTCATTGTAAAATTTTGATGTTCTATTTGATAAGTTACTAATAGACTTTGTTTTCCTTTGTAATTTTATGCAAAGTGTTGTTTATATACTTTTCAGGTTGTACAATTTTAGTAAATGATGTGTTACAAAATTATTCGTAGTATATAATTAATTAATCGTTCGTCAATCAAAATTGTTTAAATTGTGTTTATGTATATATTTTATTGGAAAAGAATAATTATATATATATATATATATATATATATATATATATATATATATATATATATATATATATATATATTGTTTCAAGCGAATATACTTTTGTTTCGAAAAAAAATCAATATATGTATACATAAAAATAATATTTAGAAAATGAATGTTCTATAGATTTCATGAGATTTTTATGATATTTTATTTACATGTTGAGGATCGATGTATTAATGCAAAATTGATGGCTCATTATAAGAAAAAAAAAATCAAATTATTAGAAATATTTTTATGAAATATGAATGTTATAAATTAATGTATGTATTTCGTGATCAAATATTTATGATGGCATCATATAGAGAAGAAAAATATTAAAAATATAAACATATTTATTTATATACAAATAAAAATGATATTTTGATATGAAAATTAGTGTTCACAATGAATGAAATGTCTGAAGTTTATCAGATTCGATTAAAATTCTATATATTTGATGATTTATCTCATGATATATAATGATTTGGCTGTGATAAAAAAAAGTGTATTTGGAGTATTTAAGGCACAAATGTCATTTATATATATATATATATATATATATATATATATATATATATATATATATATATATCTATATTAATTTCAACTACCTTCGGAATGCCTTTTTGCTTAAAAAATATATATTCATTTTTAATAACAATTAATATCTAAAGACTTCTCAATTTAATGATTGCTCCATATTTATATAAAGAGAAATTTTAAAGATTAGTATATCTTCTATACAATAATTCAAGCTTATTGTGGATTAAATTATTTTATCAAATTTAGTCTCTTTTAAATGTTTTAAGTTTTACAGTGTTAATTAATATTTATGTATTTATATCCGTGACATCACTAAAGTTGTTATTATACATAGTATGTTGGTTTATATCTGTTTTAGCTTCTTTTATATAATGAAATTGTTAAGTTTTTGTGTTTATATTGTTCACATTTTAAAATAAACAGTGGCGTAGCGATGACATGATATAATTATAACTAAATGTAAACGAACAACAAACACGTCACTTTTATAAAATAAAATTTTAATTATATTGTATTATAATATAATATTGTAATTTATACATCCGTTAATAAGTATAAATATTTCTTGCAAAGTAAAACTTGAAACATTTTAAAAAATGTATGCTATTTTTTTCTTCACTTGAAAACGATGAAATAATTTTTCGTTCTATGAAATGCATTTTTTTTTTAGAATTTGATTGATATATGTAAATATATTATATTAAATGTTTGTACAGTGTTCCCTTTATTTAATTAAGTGAAATAATTGTGTCGAGTAAAAGGAACCCAGCGTTATAATTGTAATTTATATTCATTTTATTTAATTTTTTTGGTACATGATGCACTGATTTGACGACGTGGTGCTAATTGTCTATCTGAATGTTTTGCATAGTTCATTGCAAATATTGTAAATTTTGTGTCATATATATTTTTTTCTTTTGCTATTTTTTACTATCAATTGGATTTAATGTTATTAGTTTTTTTTTAAATCATTAATCGATGCAGAGATGTTGTTTTTATTATTAAAGCAATTTTTTACTGTAGTTTTTTTTGTGATATTCCGAAGATTGTATGAATATATGTATATTATTATTAGAATTATTTTTTTATTTTATGCTATTTGTCCCCAAAAATGCAGGCGAGATTGCGGATCTCTGTGCGTTAATCATTTGAAGTGTGACAAACTATATATTTATAATTGTATAAGAAATGTATTCATTCGTGTTAATGTATATCGTTTTTTTTTCTACTAAAATTAAAAAAAAACAGGGCAACATAAGTGCCTTTAAGACTAATGATATAAAGAAATATATTAAAAAAAAGAAAATATTTAATCTTTGTATTGGTCTGAAGAAGTCATTAATTTTTGTAAATTTTATATGTTATTTTAAATCCTTTTTTTTTGTGAAAGTTACAAGCGTATTTGATGTATGCGGGATATTTGTTTTATGAGTAATTTCGTGTATTCTTTATAAGAGTATCGATTATGAGTGCCATCAAGATTAATAGGTAAAATATAAATATATATATATATATATATATATATATATATATATATATATATATATATATATATGATTATCCATGTAAAATAAAATATGAAATGTTAAAGAAAATCCTTCTAATAAAATACGTATGTTCATATATATAATTTGTCTACGATTATTTCGAATTTATTTCAATAATATTTCTACATCTAAAAATAATTACATTAATATATATATAAGTAACTTTTCATTATTGTTGTTTTTTTTTCTTATATATTTTATAATATTAACATATAACAGAAATATAATATATAATATTGTATACACGTATGTCAGTATTGGTGCAATGGCTTACATTGAAACATGAAGATATTCAGTAAATTAATGAAATATTGAGGATCTAGAATATAGTGATAGACTAATCAGAATATAATGTGCCGTAATATAGTTATAAATGTCCCATTATTTTGATTTGGTTTTGCCATTGACATAGAATGCATATTTTTGGACATAGTATGTTATTATATTTTAATTAACATCAGTCGTTTTTGGTCGACTGATTAAGTTGGCAATTTTTTAAGTTTTCAACAATTTACCCGTGATTAAATTTTAAATCTATTATTATAAATTATTTTAATCGTAATATATTTTAAACAATAAGATGCGATACATCAGCTGTATAAGCTGGTGGACGGTGAAGTGGCGCTGGTGGAACTCTTCGGGCTCTGGCGCCTTCTAGTGTTCCGCTTACAGTTCTTGGTTCTCCAAGACCATTTGCTGCTCTTCTTATTCCTATTGTCGCCCCTCCGGCTAACGATGCTCGAAGCGTTTTTCGTTTCTATGAAATTATATTATTTATATATTATTAAATATACTTTATTTTTGCAATTACGATTCTATATATTTTAAAAATATTGTACCTCTACTTGACCACGCCATTTATCGGCAGCATGTCTGGCTAATTCTAATCGTTTTTGCTTTTTAATTTGATGTTTTTTATATGCCATTTCAATTACAATTAGTAGTACGCCTCCGACTATACCAGCTGCTACCAATATGAAAACTCCAGCCATGTTCTTCAAACCTAGAGTATTTGGAGTTTTTTCAAATTGTTCACATTGTTGAAGATTACCTTGTAATATCCATTGATTATCAAGCGATTCCATAAATCCACCTATAAAATTATAATATGATTTCTTTAGATATTATTTTATGATGCATTATTTTTATTTTTTAATATAATATTTACTTTCATGGAAATCTAATATAGCTAATGTGACAGCATCAGCCCACGGAGAACCTCGTTGTAATCCAATTCCATAACCCGATCTACCAAATAATTCTCCAGCTGTTACCAATTCACAATCTTGTGCAGCTTCAAATTCCAATCGCGATGAATCCCATATAAATGCCATGAGTTTTCTGTTAATGTACAAAACGTTATTAAATAATTCGAAAATTTCATATTATTTTGTTCAAAGCAATTACCCAATTTTCACATCACGAATAGCTTCTTCAGCGGTAGCATAATTATTGGCTTCCATTGTACGGTACATATTAGATAATTCTACTTGACGCCGGAAATACATATCAACTGCTGAACCTCTTACAGTTGCACATGTCAAATTTTCCATAGTATTTCTTAACTGAAATTCATCAATATTTAATTAAAATTTGAAATTTGTTCTTGAAATATATATGACAATGAAAAAATATTGATAGTATTACTCTGGCATCGTTTATGCCTGTTAATTTCGTCTTGGGTCTTTCTAACACGAGGAAAGCTGCCAAGTTAGCAGTATATGAAGCTACTATAATCATAGCAAAACCTGCCCAAACCATACCTAAAACTCTAGCGGAGAAACTTCTTGGTGTACCTATAATTGAAGGTGGTAAGTATTTTTATATTTTTAAATCTGTATAATTTAGTGTGGTTTTGATTTACCTTCCCCTATTCCACTATTAAGCAATACTCCCCAAGCAAACCAAATAGCGCTTGACAAATTCAATGCATCTTCTTCAGTTCCATCAGTATTAGCAACTTTGAATCTTCCAAATGGAGAAAATCTGTCTAATAAATATAATACAAGAGCCACAACGTGTACGGAAACCATGACTAAAATCCACAATGTGTTGGAAAATGGTTGCAAGAATGATACAAGAGTTGATGAACGAGATGGCTGCATGGGATTAGATAAAAGAATTATATTCTTGTAAGTGTAATATTTATTATAAATGAAGTCATATTAATACCTTTTTTTCTAATATAGTTATACCCTGATATTTAAATGGTTTACTAAATTCTATAAATTCAGCTCTCTCTGGATTTATAGTAAGAGGAGCAACAATCATGTCAGCTCTTTCATTCACAAGCTCTCCTAAATTGTAAAATTAAAATAATTAACGATAAAGTCTTTTATTCAAATTAATTATTAAATCTACCTATTAATCCTGTCCATTCTTTTTTAGCCCCAGCAGCAGAAGCATTTTTTATAATATAATTTCCAAATTGTCCATCTGGAGAAAGAGCTACATGGTAAGTAAAATTAATGGTTTTGGACAACTCTTTCAAAAGATCCATGCAGTATCCTTTGCAACAGTACATATCTGGAACCACATTAGTATCTTGTTAAACGAAATATAAGCACAACGATATACTACATATATAAAGTTCTCAACATGTTAATAAACACCTGTCTCGTCATTACTGGAATTGAAATGTGGACATTGTATTTCTTGTTGAGTGCACTGTTCTCCATCATCTGGATTAATTTTGCGAGCATAAACAAATGGTTTTTCTTCTATAGTTAATACTTTGAGATGTGTTGGTATCATAAATCCTTCAGGTTTTGTTTTGCTGCGACCCATCCATATAATTTGTGATTCATCTAATTTTAATCTCATTCGTTTTTGTTCCTAAAAAAAAGCTGTATGAAAATATTTACTTCAAAATTAGATTCAAATGAAAAGAAATGTTATACGGTTGAGTAAAAATATCTTCCAACAGCTGGCTGATCATCTGGAGATCTAACATTGATTACTTCATATTCAGCAAAAATTCGGTCACCGTTATCGTCAAATGCCACTTTTCCTGTTGCTCCATTGAGGATTTCTTGTTTTTTAATATATTCGAATAATGTTTTACCAGTATCCCAAATTGAACCAGAATTATCACAATCTTTAGGTGCTTCGTGTATTTCTTCTGTTTGGTTCATTTCTCTGATTGCCGATGCTAATACATAGCTACATAGAAATTACTCATTATTATTAGAGTTAATTAATTTTTGAATATTTTGCAAAGAATTCTTACATGCTGTCTTGAATATGAGCTCGCTCACTGGAAGCGTTTACTAATTTTAAACCCAAAAGTCCTGTTGGTGTATTATTAGCACCCAGTGCTTGTTCAGTAACCAACCATACAAATCCAGTTTCAGTCATATTCAAAGCGGCTGCATCTCGGAAAATAACTTCAGCGTCCGTTTTGCTATAATTTTATTTTTTCCTTCTTATTTAATGAAACATATATGTTACAATAGCAATTTGCAATCATTTTACCTAGCATACATGAGGTATACACGGGCTTGAGCCGTTTTCAAATCTTGCAATTGTTCTGTAAAACTTTCTAAACCGGGTTCAAATTCCATTACCGATTCTACCATAACTTTAATTTCAACATCATCTTCTAAACTTTGTGAGGATGTCTGAAATCTTTAGAAAATATTAAAATTTAAAAATAAAGGAATATGTGAAATAAAAAGTCAATTTGAACAAAATTTAGATTCAGATATACGTATATTAACAATTTTTGATAAGATGGATAAAAGAAATTTATATACATACCTGCCCAAAATAGCTCGTCCATCTGTATCTGAACTATGTATAAATATTATTTTCATATAATTAAGATGACGCAGTAGTTCAACCCAAACATCGGCTTGATGAGAATATGGTGGAACCGTTCTTAAGAATGAAACGTGAATATTTTTATCTGAAAAAGCAGAATCCCTCGACGATATACCAATCACTGGTATATGATAAAAACCACTAGTGTATGATACAGCAGCTGGTGAAAGTTCTCCAGTTAAAGGATGGGAAACCACTACAGAATATACCTAAAATAATATTTAATTATAAATTATTAATTTGATTATAATATATTTTTATTATAATATATTTTTATTGATTCATACTCTTTTTGCTATGAGATCTTTACAAACGTTGAGAGCTGTTCTTATAGGATTTGGATCCATCAGAATGGCATGATCATAATAGGTAACACCTCGATGTACGTATTTTTGTTCAAAGTTCAATCGCTGTAAATATAATAAAAATCAATTTTCATTTAATTTTTCCTTATATTTTGTATAGATAATTTTTTTCTATAATATTACCGCAATCGTTTCTTTGAAATAATATTGCGATTCGTTACTGGATAATACACCACCTATATTATAATAGTTTGGATTGGTGGACATCACTAATCCCAGGAACATTGATTTAATTATGATTAACGGCCACATATTTTCTTAAAAAAAAAAAACAATATATATATATAAAATATAAAAACAATATATACGATGGGATAGAACATAAATAATCGATGAAGAGGATGAGTATGTAATTTTAGACTAAAGATGGGCGTTTCCGTTACCACACATTATAAACACATAATGTAAATATTATTATATAAATATGTATATAAATATAGATTTATAACAATTTAATTACTTTCGAATATGTGGATGTGCTCCTGTCCAGGGTTCTTCCTGAGAACTGTTTCAATTTTATCAGTAGGTTACAAAATACAGAGGCGTTTTTTGGAACCAAGTAGTAGGGGTGACCCACTCCATAAAATATATCGATCGACATCGGAGGCTGCGCTCTTTCTATGTACCATAGAATCTAGTTTATTCAATGTCGGTTAGTTCAAAGTTATATCAAGTTTATTAAAGGATGAAAATTTATTATTAAAGTGTAATACGTGACCAATTTTCACAGTACAAAATATCATTAATGTTATATAAATTGAAAAATTTCAGTCTGCCTTTTTCATTTTTGATATTATGTTAACCATATGCTTTCAAAATGTGTCATATTGTTATGTTAATTTTATTTAACTGATGTGTTATTTTTTTTTTCATATTATTTCTGTATAATATTATGAAGTTTAAAATAACATTCTTTTAAATACAGCTAAGATTTTTTAAAAATGAAATTATTTCGCAATCACTTAACTACAAACTGTACTATAATTTCGGTATTCAAACTTTGAAACTTTATTTTGATTTAAACTTGACAATTTTATCATATATATACTGTTTTTTTTAAGAAAAATTTTGAAACGGTGGCGAAAACTGATTTTTTAATGTTTAGACATTTGTTCGATAAATCCATATATTGTATATAAAACCTCTAAAGAACAGAGATATATAATTTTAAAATATAAAAGCTTTATACATTGATTTGTATGTATAATAATTTTAACTTGGGATTAAAAAACTCACCAAAAACGCTGCGAAATATCTCGGATGCAAAGAGTTAATTGTGTTATATAGTAATTTATAGTAATCCTTATTAGAGTACAAGATTCGTATCAGAATGGAATATCACTACATAACTATCGTCTTTTTCTGAAAATAAGACATACCTTGAAAATAAGCCCTATCGTGATTTTCGGAACTTTTTATAATATAAGCCCTCCCCTGAAAATAAGCCCTAGTTAACATAATGTGAAAAAAATAATTCCTTAAAAAATGCTGTTGATTTATTAAGTATATTTAGCTGCTCTAATACTCGTATTTCAGAGAAATGTTTGCAAAAAAATATTACGAGATATTTATTGTTCACCTCTTTCAGCAAACAAGCCATTCAAGGATCATTTGCGAATGGAAATCAATGAATATATTGATAAAAGGATGATGAGAAATCATCGAGGTAATTTTGTAAAACCGGGCTTACAAGAAGTTGTGAATTGGGTAAAAAATTCATGGGACAAAATTGATTGTGATTCCGATGCTCTACAAACAGGTTATTTAGACAAGAAGTATTCGTTTAGCTATATTGCAAGATATGAAAGATTTGGACCAATGATTCAACAGGAAATGGATTTGGAAGAAAATCAGAATTTGATAATTTATGAAGATGTTCCAGAAGAAGATGACATGATTAATAAAAATTAATAAATATTAAATTAAAATATATAAATATACTTTTATTTTTGTCCTCCCCCGAAAATAAGCCCTGCGCATATTTTGGACCAAAAAAAGAAAGTAAGACAGTGTCTTATTTTCGGAAAAAGACGGTATTACATGAAGAATGATAGTATTTGGAAACAATATTTTATTTATTATTAAAATTTTGAATAAAATACATGTTATCCAAAATTAAATATTTTTTTATTTCAATAGATACATTTAAAATAATTGAATATATAAAATAATAGATATTTAAAATAGATTTAATAAAATTTGTAAAACTTATTTGTTGTCAGCAGTATTATTAATTGATTGATCGGTGTTATCAGGATTTCCTCGAAGTATAGTTTCGTCTCTGTGTATAATTGTTACTTGTTGAACCATCATATTGGGCGTCAAGAAATCGTCTAAAGTTTCTACGTCTTGTCTTGGAACGCGATCGAATGGATAACCCATGGATTGTTGATCAGGGTAGCGTCTATTGAAAACTCCACAATAACTATCTGCATCATTACAGTCCCCTTCAAGAGTTTGTTCTATTCTGTCACGAGCGAAATCCGAAATCATAACGAATAATTCCATTTGAAGACCATCTTCGGAGCCTTTTGGTATTAACATGTGTTGGGGCCATCCACATCCGCAGAAATTGAATATCGCTTCACCAGGAGCTCCAGCAGGTGGACGATTAGCGTTTAGATTTCTAAATGTTCTTTCATATGGAATTGTAACAGAGGATTCATCTGAACGACGACTTATTATATTTTGACCTCGTCTTAGTCCAACTCTGAATTTATCCAGCTCAATCATTAATAGGCGTTGTTCGTTAAAACTGAGACGACGTCCTTTTTCATCCAGTCTAGGTGCCATAAATATACGCACATATCCAGCAATTTGTTCTCTGGAAGTACTAATAACTTGAATTCTGTAAGTAAATGGTCTATGTTGAAGATGAGTAAATCGTACAAAAACTGCACCATTTGGCGTGAAGTCTAATCCGCGAGACAAATCGATATCACTTTGTTCCCAAAATGTTTCCAAACGATTTGTTTCTCCATCTCGAACTTCAATTTCTACTTCAGATATTCTAATTTCCGGAAAAGAAAGTCTGGCTTCGGTATAACTTGGTAGACGATTTTTGTGCATTTGAAATAGATCGTCAATGAAAGCATGCCAACGATAGAATACTGGATCCCTCATAGCAGTTGCAGAATCTCCCATGACAGAAAATCCTTCCAAAAATCTACCATCTGGATCATGGATGTATGCTATCAAAAGATGTCCAAAGTTGTGTACGTTACCATAAAAATTTCTATTCGGGTTAAGTAAGGCTACGGACTCAACAATATTGCCTAAAATATCTATGCCTCTTTCTTCGGTTAATGGTATTCTTACTTCATTAGTATCTATAACAAATCCTTGAGTAATCGCTGCGCGTATTCTAGATATCCAAGTTTCCATATCAGATATGCTAATTGTTAATGCGCTAGCAGGACGATTTATGTTGCTTAAACCTGTATGGACGAATCTGGGTGGCCAATTGCGACTGCTAATTGTTGAATCTAATTTTGGAAAATATCCTTCTGGAATATGTTCTTTAAAATCATCTAATTCTATCACTCGTCCCAATCCATTACTGAGACGTTCACAGTTATATCTCGCTAATACTTGTTCATGCATATAATAAAACAATTCTCCACGACGATCCTTATCTACTAAAACAATATTGTTACCAGAAAAAGGATATACGAGATGCCAATGCCAATGATGAAGGTTTATTCCTATATCTTCTCTGAAATAGGCCACAAGTTGTTCAGGCTCATCATTTGTAGCAGTGAAATCTCTGGGAATGACAATCGAGTTTCTTGCTTGCTCAGGAACAACAGTAGCTAATTCTCGTGCTCTGGCAAAAACAGAACCGTCTAAGTATTTATCAGGAAAACATTGAATTATGTTTGGAACCACAACATCCCTGGTATCGTTTCTATTCATCAAAGCAACAGTATAGGAATAATTAAACATGAAAGGATTAATTCTATCTCTACAATAAACACTAAGTGATAGGAGATCATCCAAATCATCAGCTTGCATGAAAATTTCAATTAATCTTGAAGCCATCTCAGCGTGTCTTGGTATGAATAAAGAAAACTGATCCCTTCTCTCCAGTTGAAGCGGCAATGATATATCAGGTATTGAAATATTTTTAATGTTGACAAAATTGGAAGTGTCGCTTTCAAATCTTGATGTTAATAAAGGTCCTATACCTTGATAACGATCTGGATAATAATCGTTAGGAATCTCGAAAGCGATTCTATTTGGACCCTTGGGCATGAAGACGGGTTCCGTAGGTCTATCATAGAGAAGCCCCAGTTGATATTTAACATTATTGAATGTAGACATCCTGATGAGTTTTTATTAAACGAAGCACTGTATAGATACTTCTAAACTTGAATGATATAATAAAGAGGTAAATCCGCATTTATATAGTAATTTTTTATCTGTTACACGAGTTTGAAGCGATAAATAGCATTGTAAAACATGTTGCTGAAAAAAATATGATAAGTTTATTTCTTGAATTTGCAACATTGTAATTATTTATAATAATATATGGCAGGATATTTGATAACGTAATATGGTTTTATTTTAACCACAAATGTTTGATACATTTCGATTAATAAATATTTGATTAAAACATTGTATATTTTGTAATATAAGGTATGAAAATCGAGTTTGATAAAAAAAATAAATTTTGAAGATTGATGTTATAAAAAATGAATTTGATAAAATATTCGAATGATAATTCCTAGTCCATAAGAATTTTATTTTAATTTCAAGATAAAGTGTTAAAAAAATCTTTTTTCGAACGTAATTTAAATGAAAAAGGCTTTTTCTCACAATAAATAAATTGTTAGGAAAAATTAGTCAATATGACATCTATTTATATTTTTAAAAATTACTATTTTAATATTTTATTTAATTTTTCATAAATTTACTCATTTTAACTCTGATTACACCTTTTATCTTACGTGAAAATAATTATATTGTAATTAATATTAAAATATGTTAAACAATTTACAATGCTTTAAATAAAAATATATTTATTAATTTGACTTACTTATTGCAAAGTATTAAATAGTTTAATTTATTTACGCTAGATGGAAGTAAATGCTAATACTATATTATAATTTAATATATAACTAATATCAAACATTTTGAGATTAGTTATAAAGTGATTATCAATGCAAAACATGATACATTGTTATAATTTATGAATAAAATATTATGGTGGTTATTAAAATGTTACATTGTTTTACAATGTAATGTTTTAATCTTAACATTGTTCTTTTCTATTATCACAAAGTATGGTCAAATAGTATACTTTGTAACATAGATATAAAATTACAAAGTAAAAAGAAACACCAAAAAAATTCTATGTAAATCTTACTTAATATACCAAAAGATTAAGTATTTTTTTTTAGAAATTATCAGCATATTACTAAATTAAAATATTTTATATTCATTATTTTTTTTACTGAAATTATTGTCATTTTTAATATTTTTAATAGTATACATTTAATTTATCTTTGTATAAAAATATAATTGACATATATAAATGTTCGTTATATATTTAAGCACTTAGTAAAATGAAATTAGGTTAATTTTAAAATAAAATTAGATATATATATATATATATATATATATATATATATATATATATATCGGAAAAATTGGGGAATTTCAGGCTATAAATTAAATGTATAGATAGGGAATGAGATAATTGTCAGACTTTAAAAAATTCAGACATTGTGATGAATGTGACAACTAATTAAAATATACAAGGATCTAATGGCTAAAAAACATCGGAATAGACTTTTTTCCAAGAAGCTGGAATTAAATATTTTTTTTTAAAAAAAATATATTTTATGTATATGAATTCTATACTTTTATAATTTAACTAATTTTTATAGTCATATTTTTGATGTTTTAATTTTCAATAAATTGTATAAATTCTCGTATTATTCAAGTGAAAAGCATTTTTCATTTTTTATTAAACAAAATTGTGGAATTTTGAATACAATAAAAGAGAGAATGTATTCTCGAGAGGTAGGCGAGGTTTAATATAAGGGTTCTTTTGGGAAAAGGGCTTTGATGTTAATATTCGTTGAAAAACATTTTTTTTTTCATTAACATTTGGTTACATCAAAATATTCTAAAATACACGAGTGCTCATTAGAAAAATTCTACGTCGTCTTCATTCAATTATTAACACCTCAATGAATATTTTTTTCACGATATATTTATTATTATTTAACTGTTTTGTTCCGATTCTATCTGATTAATCAAGAAGTTTCAATTAAATATAT
Source organism: Leptonema lineaticorne (assembly GCA_024500535.1). NCBI lineage: Eukaryota > Metazoa > Arthropoda > Insecta > Trichoptera > Hydropsychidae > Leptonema > Leptonema lineaticorne. Next base: position 7,317,878 of record JANIJI010000017.1, read on the forward strand.
AGTATTACAAAACACGAAGATATTTATATTCGGACGATGATCATTAAAAACGATTCGACGATACTTAATGGAATGATCTTTAATAGCGAAAGGTGATCGTCGCAGACCCATCATATAAACACACGATAAAACCGTTGTTAATAAATACAAATTAAACATCTCCGGGGTATTCGAACTCATAAATTGAACACTATCCATCGGCTTTTACGATTGTCGAAATTAAAAAAAAAAAATGTCTTTGGTCGTAGAGAATTACGATTTTCCGACGCGTCGTCAAAAACGTCGCAACTCGACGCGAAATGTAACAATTCTTCATAGCCGATGGACATAATTGAAGAAAATTGATTTTTAACAAACTCTGATTGAAAGATAACAATCCGACGTTTAACGATGTTCCTTTTACATAAAACGATGATTAAAAATGTATTATATATATATATACATTTATATTTTATGTTATACGTTTGATGTATGTAATAATAATAGTACGTTTCAATTATCCATTGTCCGCCATATATCTTCGTCAGTTCGCCGTCGTTAATAAATCGCATTTGTTAAATATTAATGTAATAAATGACGCGAATTTATTGTTTCATTGTTTCTCGCAGGGGGATGAGGAATGGTGAATAAGGAGGAGGGGCGGGTGTTGGAATAAGGCGATAATTTACTTTTGATTATTTACTTTGCGGTTTTATTGTGATTTATCATTATAATACAATTAAAAATCATTTATATTTTTAATAAATGATATGTAATTCAATTTTTAATTATATTCATATATGTATATATATTTAAAAAATTGAATTATTATGCGTAATATGTATATAAAATTGATATTTTATAAATATCCCGCTTTTATGAATAGAAAGATAGTAGTTTTTTAGAACCGTCAGAGGTTTGTAACTTTTTTTGAAAATTTGTTTTCAAATTTCACATATTTCAACAATGTCCCATTTCATCTTATTTGGTCACTTTACTAATATGTTACAGTTCATTCAATATTTATTAGCATAAAAATTATTATAATAAATTTATCCTTATTAATTCAACATTTATTTTTAAAAAATTTCCATCATTTTCTATTCAAGAGAAAAAAAATCAAATATAAATAAATAATATATAAAATCTAAAATTATTTGCTACAATATATTAAAAATAATGATATCTTCATTCTCAGAATATAAATCTGTAAATTGATACTATAGAATAATTTTCTATTAGACCGACGCCTTTTATGTTGGGCCCTGTTTCACGATAGATATAATATGGTTGATAATACTGATTTTATAGCAGAATATTCAATATACAGTTGCATTGTTGTCGTCGGTAATTTTGTAAAATAACTCCTCAGGAATGCCGCATTCTGGCGCCAGCAAAATAATAAAGTCATTAAATATTAGTTAGATGTATACAGAATGTCTCAACCATTTCTTTATTTAAATTAAAGAGGATAAACGTGTTATACACGATTTTATACAATAACAAATGACACTGGTTAATTTAATATTATCATTATGTATTTGAAAATATTCTTTTAATCATTGTGACCTATATTGAGATGGAATATAATTAACTGGGGCTCATAAAATATTGTGAAATAATAAATGCTTGTTAAATAAAAGTAAGCACTCAATAGATTTATTTACAAGTCGTAAATGAGATCGATATAATATATATATATTTGAAAAGCAAAAGTATCTTTGATTTTCACAACTGAAATAATTGGCAAAGATGACGATTTGTAAAAATAAAATATTAAAACGATATTAAGTAGAGAATTAAGAAAATTTCAAGTCGTTCAGAAGATGTATAAATTGTTAATGATGTTTAACGAGAACGTCTTTTTAAAGGTAGACATGAAAAACAGCTGGTTGTCAATTTTATAAAGAGACATTTTGTTTGTCATTTGATTATTTTCAGCAAGTATTTATTTATTGTATTTCATGAAGCAGTCTAAACAAAAAAAAAAAAGATATATTGTTTTCAGCGAATATGAAAAAAATATTAATTATATAATATCAGTATATTTTTAATAGTATAAATATGAGACTAGTAATGTTATTATATAATATAAAAAATAAATATTTTATTATTATCTAATATATCTTGTAAACGATTAATTATGCGTTTATTTATTGACGTTTCGATGTAAAAGGTCGTTTTAAAATCGTCGCTAGTTGCATTTTTTTTTTTGAAAAATAATAATAAAACGCGAAAAAAATAATAATCATAAAAAAGAAATAAAGTCTTCCTCGACCAAACTTAACGACGGCAAAGTGAAAAACCGATTTACGACTGACGTTAATCTCGCATTGTTCGCCGTTCAGGAAAATCCCGAATTGTAATAATCGACGTTTGCATTATGTGTAAATAATAAATTATATTATTTTCATAAGTCATATTGTCGATTTCGACAAGTTGTATTTATATTATTTTTATTATTTTTCATATTTTACGCGCGTGTAAAATCATTATTAACTTGTATTATTTTTTTTCATTGCCTATATTATATATATATGTATGTGTTGTGTTCAATTCAATTTTGCGTCAAATTGGCGATCGATATCCGGCACTTATATGACTTGTATTTTTGTATAATTTTATTTTGATATTGAAAATTTAACAATTTTCTATAACTGAAAATAAAAATCATTAGTGAAATATAAAGAAAACATTGCCAGTTTTTCAATATTTTTATTTGATAGACTTTCAGTTGATATTTTTTATAATTAATACACAGTATAAATATTATATTGTTATGAGTTCATAAATTTTGTGGAAAATGAAAAAAAAAAACAAATTATTATAAAAAAAAGTTTGTCGATAAATTAGAAATTAAATAGTACTCGAGGGAAATATTCGTACTGAAATTTTAACAAGTATTATATTAAAAAAAACCTGAAATTTGTATTTTCATCAACTTTGCTATTTTTTGAATTAATAATAAAAATTTCAACAATATCGAATTATTCATTTTTATTATTCTTTTAAATAAAAAAAAAATATGATTTTTATACACTTATGAACCTTCTATATATGAAAATATAAAACATGAACAGCGAAATAAACTCAGAATATTATTTGAAAACAATTTTTTTTCGTTGACGTCAAATAAATGGTGCTATAAATTTTATTAGTCTGGATCCTTCAGGTTTCATGAAATCGGCTTATTTTTTTTTATAAGAGCGAGTGGTCAATTTTACGAGATATTTATTTATGTTATGGAGCTTTACATTTGCTCAATTTTTTTTTCGATAATATAATACTATGAAAATATTTTTTTCATAGATGAAAATTTAGAACGATAATCCAAAATTGAATTTAAGGATTTTCTACATTATAATGTGTATATTTTTTTTTTATATAAATATTTGAAAATAATTGAAAACGAAACATTGGATAGGTGAATATATCCAATGATATCACGTTGTGATTCGTGTCCTTTTAATATTAATATTAAAATGATTAAAACATCAAATACTGAATGGCTATTGTGAGCACATTTTACAATAGGCATTGTCTCAATGTTCCCTAATTTGCATTTCGTGTTTTTGTCCCATGATTTCTAAGAATCAAATCAGAATGTTTGCTTTAACAACGCTTCAAGTTTGGAACGGAGCTTAAATTTAGACTAAGGAATATGAAATCATACTTTTAAATGGAATAATCAAAATTGGAATCCGAATGAGAAAAAAAAATATATAGCACAATCTCACAAACAAATTAAGATTTTTTTAAAACTATTTTATATATAAAAATGTTTTGTAATTTCTATTTATAGTGATATGTAAAAAAAACAATAATTAACTAGATTAATATAAAAAATATAATATGATTTCATATTTTTTTATCATATTATAATGTTAATTTATGTAATAAAATATTTTTTTTGATGTAAAAATAGTCACTTAATCATAAGACGTAATTTTTAATATTCTTATTATGAACGATATTTTTTCTTATTCTAACGATAAAAGTCTAAAATTCAAAACATTTTTTTTACAATAAAATTAAATTAAAATATTGCAGGAAAAATTCAATTTAAATTTCGAAATTGTGTTAGATCAGTATATACTACGTCTGTTTTTTTTTTATATATTTTAAGAGAACCAATGATTAGTAATTATTTTATAGTGCACAAAGATATTTCGTTGTTTTCTAAAAACGTAATAGAGGTCAAATCGGTAAATAGATATTTATGTTAATCGAACTTATACCAAGTACTAATATGTCAATACGCCACGTATGATCAATAAAAAATATATAAAAATAAAAATGACAACGTAACATTTAATATTAGACATATTATTTTTAATAATGACGATTTCGTGTCATCGAATCGCGTTCGTGAGTCGCATTTCTCTCAATTATCTTTGCGACATCGCATATTAATAATACGTCATCGTGCAAAAAAAAAAATTTTTTTTCCATCCCGAAAAGGTCCATCATAAAGTTATCCCTGACATGTTTTGAATATTAACGATTTATCAGTGATGTGACCAATTTATTTATATAATAAAATATTATTAACGTTTTGTACTCGAGAGGTGTCGTTCGGTAACAATTTGGATTTAATGCTATTACTTGAACAGTGACATTATTTTTTTCATAAAAGGACACAATTTATAAAACGAGAACGTTTGGTCACCTTATTATTATCGAGCATAATTGAATCGAAGGTGTGATGTCATCACTATTCAAAATGAAAAAAAAAATAATGACGATGACATCTTCGCGGTTGTTGATTTCATTTTTTTTTTATAAATCAACCTCGAAAACGAATCAATCAAATCGAAGACGGATCGCGTTTCAATAGGCATGCGAAATTCGCTTTACGATATGTGACATGGAAGACGTTGAAGACACGGAAACCACACGATTGGAGCTGAAGATGGACAAAATTGAGCGATTAACATGACGACGGTGCATCATCGTCGTAACGGTGTGGCGCCAACGCGATCTCACACTCAACATCATAATAATATGAAACAGGGTTTGCTAAACGACAAATCGGATACCATTTTTTTTTTATAAATCATCTATAAGGATATTCAGTATATTTTTTTTAAATAAAATTGAAGGAAACGTGTTTTTTTCCTCATCTCCAGCTTTCTCGAAATTGAGCTAGATCATTAGAACAGTTTGTTTCAATTTTTTTTCTTTTATTTGTCATAGATAAATGAGAACTGTATTGATATTAAAAAATTCCAATAAATATCTATATAATATGACGCGGTTTTGTTTCGCAACTTTGGACGTAAGTCGAATTTCATACAAAAATAAATAATATTATATAGTAGACACACACACACATATATATAAGCAAATATAATGTCTTTTATTTCTGTTTTTTTTAATTATTAGTATTTTATTGGTTAAATAAATAATTACATACATACGTAATAATTCATCTGTACAATCGATTGCAGAAGCGAGAAATAAATAAAAAATAATAATTAAAAATATATTTAATAAATACATATATAAGGTATTCTAATAAAGTAAAATTATATATGAAATGTAGTTTTTTTTATATAAGAAATATATTGAATTAAAATGAAATCATTATCAAATATCAAATATCGGTTATTTTTATAACAATATACAATAAGATAATCAAATTTTGTAAATAATTATGCAAATTTAGTCGTCATTAATATTGTAATTATTAATTAGATAATAAATTAACATAAATTCGAATATTTATGATCCGTTTAGGACATATCCAAATAAATCAACTTAATCACAAATCTAATAATAATGTCTGAAATAATTTTTATTTAATAAATTAATAGAATATTTTATAGTTAATATTCATTAAAATATAGAAAATCGCTTTTGTTTAAAAATATATTTATATTATATATATATTAGATATTCAATGAAAATATATAATAGAGAAATACATTAAAATTAGAATTTAATTGTAGGTTTTGACATATAAATATATATTGCGGAAATTTTATGGATAGTATGTAATTAATGTAAATGTCATTCAGTCACTAACGTTTAAGTTTAATAGGTCATGCAGTCGATTTCGTTTTTTGAACTTCACTAACGATAGTTTTTCGGTTTTACGTTCCAACTTTCGGATTTCGCTAGAAAACACTATAAAACACGTTTTTAATGTTAATGAACGGCGATTTTACATTAAAAAGTACTTCGAAAATTTAATGACATTTGTATATAAACTGAAATTTAAAAATACATATTTTTAACCTAACCTAACCTAACCTATATCCGTCATCTAAAGCAGTGTTGCCAGCATGTAAAAAAAACTGTACTATATCGCATGATGTTCACACTATTTTGTCTAATCTATATATGATTTCGATTTTTTTCAATTTAAATTATTAAATAAAATGTTTTTAACCACTGCACCATCGTGGAAAGAAGTGAAGCGAACATGCTAATTTATTCCTCCTGTATTGCCTATTGTCTGTGGTGCGACATTGAGTATGTGGGGAATCGAAATTGATCCAAATGATAGCGGAGGTCACATAGACGCACCTTCCTCATTTATAAACATCATATTTCACAAGGAAACGCACAACACACATGTTTATTATTACATTATGTACCCCGTATATTAATTGTGCATGACACGTTGAGAGATTCATTCATGGTTACGGGTGAATTTGAGGACAAATCGATACCATATTTATATAAAAAAAATAACTAGATTTCTTATAGGCATTTTGATTTAAATATTCTAAATGGGAGAAAATCGTCGTTGTTAATCGAGTGCGACGTTTTGCTACGGAAAATTTACAATGCTAATTAATTTATATTGTTTTATATGCACTCGAGGGATATTTCGGTGTGGTCTTCTATGAAATTGCCTTCGCATTGTAATAAAAAGCAGAAGTGATATTATTTATAATAATAAAACAGTGAAGCAGACGTGTGAGTGAGTATATTTTTTTATTTTTCATTTTGCCGTGTCACGATATGACTGAGATGAAAAGAAACTGACCCGTTCGATTCAATGACAAATTGTGAATGAATATGAAATTATTCACGGTTTATTGTTTAGTTATTTTATTTTGCCCCAGGTTCACGTATCAATTTTTATTTTATTGTTTATCCATTCTATTCTCATTCACCTTTTATCAAATATGGATAGATAAATAAGGCGTTCGCACATTTGTAATGGATGATTTCTGGTTTATTTTTTTTTGACCTTCGTTAAGGATTGTACGATTTGACAGCATATCAATATCGCTTCCTCATGATTCAATTGACCGATGGTTGTTTATTTTATTTTTTTTTTGCGCGTATTTTTTGCTACTTTCCAATGGCTTTTACTTAATAGGGTATTGTAACCTTCTACCATAAACTAGTTGTCCCCATCTGTATTTTTATATAAGTGAGCGTGACATTTTGTTTAGATTATTATTTATATAAATTTCATACAGGTGATCTAGGATGTCCTTTTTTTAGATTTAAATTCGATTATAAATTTGAAAGCTGATGTTTTTGGGTGTGTCATCCGAAGTCACGAGGGAGAAAATAGTTTCTATAAACACATCAATTGTGTTGCGACGAAGGCAAAATCATAACGACCACCGCACCCAGATAAGCTAATGGTGTCGTTGAAAATTTTATGATGTTAACCTCTTTTAACAGGGGCCAACTGGCTATAGTTGTAATATTATATGCAACTTGAGCACCCGTAAGATTGATGAGGGGCACAGCCCTACGTTCAGCATTGTTCTTCGAGTATTCTTCAAGAACCAAATGTTCGATGACCATAAATTCAATTATAAAAATAAGTTTTTTTTTCAAAATTTTAATTTTAATTAAAAAAAAATATTCAAGACTTGATTAAGATAAAATAAAATATTTAAATCTTAATTACTAGTATTAATAATTGTATGAGAATTGTGATTATATACGTGTTAACCATTAAAGAATTCCGCATAACGATTATAATCAAGCGTTAAAATTTAAAGGTATCTCAAATATCAAATAACACAAGTGTAATAAAATATGTTATATAATATTATATTTGAAATATAAAATTTTATTAACTTTCTGAAGAGTTGTAATAAAACGTAGTAGCACTACTTGCTCGTTGAAAACCATAAAAGCAGTAATATAACTTTCAATCTGACAACGACAACAAAAGCTTCATAAATACATTGATTAAACGATCATAATATACAAAAAAAAAAACAAGTCAGACATATCATAAATTTTTATAATCAGTAATTTTTATATATTTTTTTTCTTTCCAGAAATAATTATTATTATGCCTACTATTGTTTGCAGGAAAAAAAACATGTTATTGAATTTCGACGTCCTTCTCTATGTATACATATTTAATAGTTCTGGTTTTATTTTTTTCGATATAACGACACTTGCGCAGATAATGTCAGTCTATAAGTATTTATTTATATGTATATTATTATTTTTTTTTATAATTATACTATTTTTTTATCCATTGCGTTAATTGATGTATAAATAATAAACACAAAAATCAATTGACGAGGTTTTTTTTGCTATGCCGTCATATTATATTATATTTTAATTTGACAAAAAAAAATAAATAAATGAAAGTTGTTCACAGATAAATTACGATTATAGATATTTATTATATGTGTGTGTGTGTGCGCTAAAAAATTGTATACATATATTGTAATTAGAAAATAGAATTTCTTTTGAATTCAACCTATGAACCGTTCAGTGATCGGGTGGTCGACTATTTAAAATAATTTTGATAATTTTTTTATATTATATATATATATATTCATTCCGTGATTAATTTTTATTATTTATATTTTTAAAAATATTAATATTAAAATTAGAAGATGAGGACAATGACATAAAATTGATTATTATCTAAATTATTCCGGATTATTTGAAATACGATTTATTTAAAAAAAATCCCATGAATGTAAATATTGTGGAAAATTCTTGAAATTTTTACTAAATTTCTATATATAAATTTATATGATAATGAAAATGTTCAAATTGTGGAAACCATAAAAACGTTATAATACTAATAAATATTGTTTATAATATATAACACTTTGATCATATTTGACTAACTTGTTTCTGTTTAAATTAAATTTAACCGGAATAAATTAATTTAAATTTATAAAATAAAATATATACATAATATGCTTTATCATCGTTCGTTTTAAATGAAAAATTATGAAAGTAAATTATATTTGTAAAATAAATTTCAAAATAATGAATTGAACGGAAAACGGAAAGCGAGAAGTTATATATTCGGTCGCGGTTTTAATAACACGTGAAAATATTTCAACCGAAGCATAACTTAACTTTTCAAAACGTAAATTAACTATAATATTACTCGACCTTAGTTAGAAAATATAAGAAATGTAAACTCGAAGACTGCTACACACGTGTATAATATTTTACGATTTTCCAGATATACAACGCAATAATTCACCGTTGAAAATGACCCGAGTTATGTTTACAGTGAAAATACGATATATATTATAATATTATAATAAATTTTCAATAGATCGAATACTAAGTAGAATCATAAACAGCGACGAATTTAACACATCGTCGTGAAACGAACCGCATTTATTTCGAAAATAGAGTCGAAGACCGCAGCCACTGTGCATGTGATAAAACCGCTTAAATCAATATATATATATAGTATATATATATTTTTTTTTTCAATACGACATCCATAAACAATGCACATTATTTGACTTGGCATAATTTTCTAACTGGTCAGAATCAGTGCCAATGGAACTATTTACAATTTACACGAACGTTCGCTATTTATAATGAACGGTATCGATTCTGTGCAACAATGTGTGGCGAATCTTCGAAACGTCGTCGAATTATATCGACGATTATTCGAATCGATTTCTTGCATTTTTTTTTATATATGAAAAAAAAAAAGAAATAGTCTTTCGTTTTTGTTTTGTTTTTTTTTTTTGATTTATCGATTCGTAAATATATTCGGATTCGGTTTACGATCGCTCGTTCGTTTTACGACGCCTCCGTTTTACGACGCAGACGAACAATCGAGCCGCAGAAGAAGAGGTCGACAAGTTTGAAATACGAATCTGACCGGTCAACGTACGCGATTACGAATGCAAATAAAAACCATCGCCTTGTTGATTTTTTTTTTCACCCTCGTTCCGGAAGACGAAAATTTTCGCGTGTTTGTTTTATATGTGTGTGTGTGTGTGTGTGTGTGTGTCGAAAGTCAAATAACGAACGTTTTCGGTTTTAAAACGCAATTTTTATGTCGTGTTTGAGTGCGGTTTTCTCTTCATTTTCGAATCCTTTGAATGTTACGTCTTTTTTTTTTAATAATATATTGATCTCTGTCTCATCATCAAAGGGTGGTGGATTACTAACCTTTTCATTTTTATCAAGTACTAATTTCTCTAGGGAAATTGTACTTCAGAATGATTTTCTATTGTATTTTTTAGAATCATGTACTTCATGATATATAAATTTTTTATTTTAACGTAAATGATTAATATACAGTAATCCCTCACTTATCGCGGGTGTTAATTTTCAGAACTTTTAAATGAAAATCCGCGAAGTACGAACCCTTTATTTATTTTTATATTTACAATACACTCTTTTAAATCTTTATATATACTTTTCAAACATTTATACACTACAAACCTCTCTATAATTTTCTTAATATACTTTCTACTGTACCATACATGTATTCTATCTTTTTCTTTTAAAAAAGCACTTCTTCTTAAATGTTCATCATACATACAATAAAAATATTCTACTTTTAGATATATATATATATATATATATATATATATATATATATATATATATATGTAATTTTAAAAATTTCTAATGGATAATCAATCATCAAAAATCTGCAAATATGCCACAGTAAATATTTTTTGAAAATCTGCAACATAACGAGTCCGCAATAAACGAACCACGAAGTAGTGACTGATTACCGTATTATAAATTTATTATATATTAAGAAATTAATAGTTTTATCGATAACAATTTAAGTAGACGGATACAATGATAATTTTAATAAAAAATATTATATTGTAAATTAAAGAAATTCATAAGCATACAAAAATTATTCAGACAGAATTGGAAAAGCAACGCCATGAATAGGTAAAAAAAAATATCGTTCGAACAAAGACTCATCTAAGTCTATCATTTTTGAATGACAATGATATTAAAGACTGAATAAAATATTTTAATTGTCTACTTTTTCATTTACATATAAAGCAAAAGCATTATTCAGATATATATATTAAAGCTTTGTGAATGCATTTTCAGATGGAGGATAAAAGACGAACAGTAGAGGAATCTCTGAATATAACCACAATCTGCATAGTCAAACTATAAAGTTAGCACGGAATGTTGTCTATTGTTCTAAATTAACCAATTGCACAATTGATATATATATATATATATATATATATATATATATATATATATATATATATTAGTAAAATATGGCTCATGCATTCCGTTCGTGAAGTTTTGTTTTTGAATGGAAGATGTATATAATCGATTACGAAATCGTTTACGGAAATATCAACGGAACACACAAAAAAAAGGTCCTTGCGATTTCTTTTTTGGCCTTCGACAACAATTGAAATGACAAAAGGCGAGTTCATTGCATATAATAATAAATTTTCGACCGTGAATCATGATGTCGGTTGGCGCATATGTATCACTGACGTCAAACACGAGCGAAAAAAAAAAAGATAACGGTTCAAATCTCTGGGTCAAGTGTGAGGTCAATTGAAATATATATATATATATATATATATATATATATATATATATATATATATACATAAATAAATAGAAGAAAATATAGAGAAATTTTTAATATATTTGAATGTCAATAATGTGCGACGACATTGCCTTTTCGGTGCTATGCAGTTAGTTGCGATTGATGCCAATTTGGTATCTTTTGTATATTTTTTTTTACGTATATTTTCATTGGAAAAACGTCGGAAAAATGACTATCTTTGAATTTGATATAATTTATGCAGATAACCTTCCAATTAGCCTTTTATTGTTACTGTTTTTTATATTTATATATATTTTTTTAACACTGAAAGAGCGGCTGTCATAACATTTCAAATGATGATACACGTGCGAATGGCCGTTGTATTATTTTCATTAATTATTATTTACAAATATATATATTGAGATGAATTTTTAAATAAATAATATTACTTTAATATGTATTTTTTTTTTAAGATAAATTAATATAATATATTTTTATATTGAGAAACATCGTTAAATATAATATTATATATATATATAATATAAAAAGGAATTTTGTTTAAAACTACATATGAAAAATAACAGTTTTCAGAAAGTTATTCGATCATATATTTTTTTTTCATTCAATATTACAGTCATTTTTACGAGTCGTTAAGTCTCTTGCGACTCACAACACAAGTTAAAAAATATACTAAAAAAAATAAATAAATAAAATAAAAACGTTTTCGACAACATCGAGGAAGCGACGAGAACACAAAGGATACATCTGCGAATAACATACTCGTATATATAATATATATATATATATAAAAAAATCGAACTTCACTTCAAACTTTGTCCGGTTTACAAGGTAACTTTTATAACTCTTGCAGTCGTAAATCTGCTATATATATTTGTATTGCGAATTTTTAAAAATTATGTCACACGCTGTATATAGTCGTTTTTTTTAAAGACATATGGCGTATTTCGTATGTACTATATATTGAATTTTGAATTTGGGTCGTTCATTTTCTATGGGAACATTTTTTTGAATAAACATTCGTATATTTTTTTATTCCTTTCTTAACCTAATATTCAGATATAAATTGGGATACGAAATTTAATTATTTAAACGAAAATTATAATATGAATATTTTTTTTATTAAAAATATATATAATGTATGTTATATTATGAGATTCAGATTTTTTTAATGAATTTATATAGTTGAACATTTTTTTGTTATAAATATATTTAAAAAAATGTGTATTTAAAATAATATTTTTATAAATAATTTAATCTAAATAAGAGAAAATATGTAAAGTTGAATGTCATTTATGTTCGACCTTTGATCGAAACTAATAATATAAAAATAATTAAAAATAGTACAATTTTATTGAATGAATTATGAAAGACGTAAAACGGAATTATCGTTAACATATTCAATTATTTAATAATAATAATAATAATAATAAGAGACGTAAACGTGAAATATGCCGTAGTTTAAAAAAAAGTTATCCGGCCCACGTTCACGTTAAAAATCGTAACGTATCTAATGAGTTTAATTTGTACAATTTAAAAGTCGTAATCGTAATTGAGCATCGTGGTGCGAAACGTCGTTGTAACATTCGTAATTTATTTGCATCAAATTGACAGGCTTTAATTAACATTAAGGCTGATTACACACGCGCCAAAAGAAAAATAAATCAAACCTTACAATATAACGAATGCTTTACGTAAAATTTTAACGAATATTATTATTATTATGTTTATTTGCATAATGAAAATTAAAATTGTAAATGAGATGTATATATTATTATATGTGGAAATGAAAAGCGCATTGAGGTGGTGTATTTTCTATATTTTTGAGCGTGTTCAATACATGAGAGTTATTTGCAGCGTGTATGATATATATGCATTAAAAATATTTATTTATTAAAATTAGGATAGTTGTTCTAAATCATCAAATTAAAAAAATAATAATTGAGATATATATTATTAGAAAAAAAAACTCTTAAGATCGATGATGATGATGATTGTGTGTGTTATAACTTATTTATAGAGCTTATTTTTGTTGAAAACCTGAAGGTTTAAGGTTCACGAAGACGATCATAAAATGGGTTTCGCAATCTAAAAAAGAAAACGAGGTAGACCCAAAAAAAGTGATGGGTAAATCGTATAAAGGCAAATTTTAGATTTTTCGACGTGGAAGATAATTGGAAGGACAAGGATGTGCTGAATTGAAGTCTGCCGATGGAGAAGGTCAAAATATATGAATTCCAATTACTTATATCTGTGTTCGCATTTTGATTTATTATTTTAATATATGAGTACAATTAAAATGCATTTTTAGTCTTTGGATCCTTTTGAAAAATGAACGCATCTAGATATTTAATTAATTAATTTTTAATCGCACTTGTGACCTTTGAATTCTTCACGTCTCGTGTGCACAATACAATCGGGGTATTTGTACATGTGCGTGCGCGTTGATGTACATTTATATTCACTAAGTGTATTGCTGTGTTATTATGGTAATTACAATACGTCTTCATTAATTATTACAATTTGAGTAATGCTCATTGGAATATTATAGCTTAATGCGGTTTTATTTTGTTCTCACTCAATCTATTTTTCCTCTCTTTCATTTCAAGGAAATGATTTAATTATGTTTTATTTTTAACTAAAATCATTTTTTAATTTTTAATTATTATTATCGTAAAATTTTATCTAATTTATAATGATTAAATACATATATGAATATATTTACGTTTTTCAATATACAAATTTAATATGTTATTTGTATCTTTCTTATAAAAAGAATAAATAAATTTATAATATGAAAGAAAAAAAATGGATTTATTTTTTTCACATTAATTTAGTTTAATATAATATATTGAAAATATTTTTATAAAAATAAGCGAAGTTCTGGTAAATATTTAGAATTTTTGTTCTAAAATATATATATATATATATATATATATATATATAAATAATAATTTCAACTTGCATTTTCAATTAATAATGAAATATTTTTTAACGAATGAAATCGTAACGAATATTTAAACAATGAATAGGAAAAATTGATAAAAAAAAAATTTCCTATTATATTTTAAAAATTAATATTTATCATAATAAAATTCAATATTGATATAATCGTCAAAATTAGATAGTAACATTTATATTTTCAATTTGTGTATAATTAATACACATAAAAATCAGGTTAAAATTACGATTATGAAAAAAATAAAAAAAATAATATATCATTAATATATTCAAAAAGCACATTTTACATCGAGTGCAGAAATTTATTGATTTTTCACTTCACATCATCGTCATCATATAATTTATTTCTGGAGGACGACTTCAAGTGTGTCAAAAGCAATCTGAATAAATTTCGTTTCGAGTATTATCACATGCACGTGTTGTACACATTGTTTGTTTGTTTGTTTATTTATTTATATTTATATTTATATATACGTGTCTTGTTGCCATTGTCGAACGGTCGCGAAATCGCATATATTAAAACATTTTAATGTCGTTCATGAATAAAACAATGGAAATGTTTCCGCGCTTTCTGCAATCGTATGCAATATTCTTCCTCTATATATATATATATATATATATTATTATATGTTACAATAGTTACATAGTTATAGTAATAGTTACACAATAATAATAATAATATATACTGGTGAGTTTTTATTTATGCGTCGTGTGTTATTAACTTTTAGGTTGACCGCAAAAAACAATGAGGAACGGTCTATTGGTTCAGAAGATTAATGATCCGCAAAAACGGAATCCATTATTCTCGTCGACGATTTCAGCTGAAACGTTTTAATTGGATCTGCGAGTGTATTTTTCGTTTTGTTTCTGTTTATTTATTTTATAATTGAGCCCGGTGCGTTTAATGAGATGTGAATTATTAATGTGCGTGTGTGTGTTATATTTTAATTTTATTTTAAATCATACGATTTCTATATACGATGAACGTTTAATTTATATAAAAAAATAATTTCATATATATTTTTTTATATTGAAATTAATTTAGATGCGAGTAAATAATTCGAGTAATGTGATGCAGATTTATTTAAAAAAAAAATCAATATAGAAGAATATTTAAATATTATGTAAAATTAAAAAAAATATATAATTAATATCATATTTACAATAATATGGGAAATATTGTGATTTAAATATTTATAACTCGTTCAAACTGTATAAAGTTCAAATCAATTAATATGTAAATATTTTAAGTGATATTTTATTAAAGCGAACTTAAAAATATTATTTTTGTTAAAATATATCAAAAATTTTGAACTTGAAATATATAATATATATACAATATATTCAGTAATTTTTGATTGAATTCATAAATCAGAATTTATGAAAAATTATGATTCTCAATAAAAATAATCGATCGTAATATACTTTAATATAATTAGATAACAATTTCTCCATTAAAGAAATTATTGATCTTTCTCTGTCAATTTAATCGAAATAATTATGCATTATTGAAGGCAATTTTCTTTTTTTCATTTTAATTAAATATTACAAAATAAAAACAGCTGCTCGTTTCGTTCTATCCATATAGAGCACAATAAATGTGTCATTAAAAATAAAAATAAAATAAGAGCACGACGTGCACAATTCACCTATATACAGGGTGGTCTCTTTAATGTTTTTGCTACAAGTTTATAGGTCAAAATTTCGTATACAGATACTATTTTCTAATTACGCTCACAAATCGAGGGTAGTCTGTATACGAAATCGATCGAACGCTTTTGTATATTAATCGGGTTAACTATTTTGACGAAGGTTCTATTGTGATATTTAAATGTCAAAAGATCTGCCAGGTTCACGTGAATTAACATTTATGATATTGTGATTCGTGATATTCACGTTAACAATACAATAAATAAAAGCGATGTTCCTCCTATGCGTTTGAATTAAATTCAAACTTTCAACAATGAAACGTTTCACAGTTATTACGAATAATATATATATATATATATATATATATATATATATATATATATATATATATATATATATATATATATATATATATTATAATCATTGTTATTTCGTTTACAAGACTATCTAAAATTTTAACCCCGTAATAAATTTTCGACTCCTTCACTCGACCATATTAAATTTTAATCCTATTTAAAACGTAACGATCGTCAACTAAATAGCGCAATCGTATAATAATATATAATATAATATTGCTTATAATTATTTATTTGACGTGTTAATCTTTCGTGAAAACCCTGTATAAATGACGATAGCGGTTTCAGATTGTTTAGAAGCTCTAAATTTTCGATAAGTGCCGTAATAAGCTATATCAGACTCGAATTCCGACGTTAATACTTTACATAATTGCGGTATGTCAGACATAATTGTTCAATAATTATATTTATTTCATCTATAAAAATTTCATATTGTCATTAAGTCGTTCGATAAAATTTGACACATGTATAATTTAAAATATAAGGAAGTATTTAAGTTTATTTATATTATAAATGATAGTTTCATGATTGACATATCTTTAATATTGAATAATTTTAATGTACACATTTCATATTAATCAAATTAAAATTTAAATATTGAATATTAATATATACAGAAAATATATAATTTTTACTCGATACATATTATATATTGAATGTATAAAAACGCGAAATTATAGTAATTAAACGTTTATACAACAAGGATACGGCAGTATCAAAGTCAAAATGAACGTTGTATTTATTTTAAATTACTATACGAGATGTTTATAAATAAAAATCACAATCGTATGCTATTTATATTCGTCTTTGAATTGTAAATGCATTTTATATATAAATTAAAAAAAATATATATAATATATATATATATAATACAGGAAATGCAATTTAAAAATAAAACATATCGCTGTTATATCATAGGTCATTCGAAATGTTAAGTTCGACCTTAACATTATCATTTTTATAATAGAAAACAATCTCGATTCGTTAAAGAGAAATATTTTCATATTTATTCTCACGTAGACGTTTATAATTTATCATCGTCTGATGATTTTAAACGCGGAATCGTTGCAATTTTGTCGAGATGTGAGCATTTCCGCAAAATGCATTTACAAATATACATGTATTATATATATATATATATATATATATATATATATATATATATATAAACGGTTGTGAAATTCTAGGAAATTTTCATAATTTACTTCGTCGTAACGTCGGCAGTTTTCCGTCGAAATTATCCGAGCGAATTTTCCTAATTTCGTTTCGTTTATTATTAAAGTGTGTGTTTTAACCCGATAATAACAAAGTACGCCAGAATCGTATATTATTATAATAAATGTTTTGTAATAAATAATAAACGATGATTAACACATGTGTGATCGTTTATTATTCTATTATAAATATATATATATATATATATATATATATATATATATATATATATATCAATATCGTATAAATTATAATGTACTATTTTAGTTGTAATTTTGATTAAAAATATAAATTTAGAACGTTATTCATAATGAATTATTAATATTCAATATTAAATTATACTTATATGTAATTATTGTACGATATATGCCATATAAATAATTTTATTATTGTCAAGATATGAATTATTTTTTTGTTATATATTTATATAATAAATTATGAACATCGTTTAATATTTACTTGAAGTGTAAGTAATTCTGTTAAAATTACATTTTTTTTAAATTATATTGTTTTAAAAATTATTTTCAGATACTATTATAAAAATTAATATCGTAATAATTATATATAGACTGAGACTTTAAAGCATATAAAGATTCAAATATATAATTTAATATTAATAATTATGAAAAAATTTAACAGTATTGGATATAAGTAAGTGATTGAATAATCGATTACAAGATTCAATTCTGACAAATCAACAAACAGTGCAAGTTAAATAAAGGTATGCAAAAAAAAAATCAAAGGAAAAGGAAAACTACTACATCATATTATTTTTCTATGATTTATAGCTATTTTTAAGCTGATGAAAATTCAATATATAATACAATATAAAATGCCATCAAAAGTCAATCATCAAATACAAAGTGACAAATATTTTCAACTTTATATTTGAAATATTTCATAATTTATAAATGTTTGATTGATACGTAAAATAAATAATAATAATAATAATAAAATAAACAAAAAAATAGGTGAAAATAGACGATGGTAGACGAGATAGCATCTGGTTTTTCCTATGTATGACGGGCAGACGTGCCATGGATGTACATAAATAAAGCATCGGAGCATCCTTGACCCGTTTTCACGTATTAAACAGACGAGACCAATTCTTTTGTCGTCGTCTGGAGTCTATTCGAGACTGATCGTTTCCATCATCATCGTCGTCTTCGTCATAGTATTCGTCTCCAACGCCTTCACTTTCCACGCTCCATTTGTTGCACGTTAACTGCACTAATCGTTACTTTAACCGTTTTTATTCATATAATAGTATGTTATATGTACGATTTTATTTATTTTAATGTGAATATGTATACGAATTTTCACACGGGTCTACTGTGTGTGTGTGTGTGTGTGTGTGTGTTAGGTTATTAGAAGTAATATATAGAAGTAGTATAGGCGAAAAGTAATATCGCGTTAATAGCCGTCAAAATTGGATCAAATGCTGAAATATTTTATACGAAATCATATAGTAATAAGTTAAACTTTGGCATGAAAATAAAGTTGTATTTGACCGAAAAATATGCTACATCACTACGTATTACCAATCGGCATTAGTATTATATATATATATATATATATATATATATATATATATATATATATATATTTAAATTTAATATAATTAATAATAATTGATATTTAGAATAAAAATATATTAATATAAATAATATTAAAGTATATTAAGGAAATATAATTTTTTGAATATTCCAAGAAATATTAAAATTATATGGTATATGCAACATATATAAAATTAAATATTTATTTTAACACACATACGAATCACAGATCAATTATATTTAAATACATTTTAATAAACAAACATCTTTATTATTTCATATTTACGCAGTACTAAAATTTATAGTATATTCCGCGAAATCTCAATATAGATTATACGACTATAAAATCGCTATATATACATATATATAATATATATTTCGTATTTAATAAATCTAGTACTCGTATTAAATTGACGTACATGTATTCGATTTAGACCTGCTTTAATAATATTTTATTTGTATTTTTTTTTATTATTATTATTTTGCTAGATATACGTATTTATGGATTTCAATCAGTAAAAATGAGGGCAATAATACGCTTGATCTATCGGTTAAACAAGCGGAAAACTTCATCGTTGTTCCATAAAATTGTTTCAACCCCGAATTTTATTACGGATATCAATTTACTCTATATTTTTTATTTTTTTCTAGTATTATTTTAGTGTGATTTTTTTTTGTTTTAAGTCGAAAAGACGATCTGGGAAATTTAATTGAAATTTTACATGAAAAAAATATTATATTATCGAACATTGTTTATATAATATATATATATATATATATATATATATATATATATATATATATATATATATATATATATATATATATATACTTTAAGTACTATTTTTAATTTTATTTATATAATTGCGCAATTAAAATGTATAATAAAAAAAATATGAAAATAAATAGGTTATATAAACGAAAAATCTTTCACGATTCATTATTGTGAATTTTAATTGATTTTTTTTTCTGTTGTTCGTCTTTGTTTATATGAAATATATTGGCGGAGTGCTATTCTAATTTTGTAATTTTAAATTGAAGTTTTCAATATCGATACGATAAACATCGTTACCATTTTCCATAATATTTATATAAACTAGATTTTTTCGCGAAAAATGAAGCTCGTTAGAATATATATATATTTTTGATTGATTAATCATTAAATTTCATATATAATATATATTTTTTAGTGTCATGTTTTTAGCTTAAAGGTATTAAATCGAACACGACAGAAAAATATTGCGTATCATGCGTTAAATAAATTCAAAGAAATAATTTATTATTTATATATTTATATACGTATAAATATATATTGACCGTGACTTTTATGAATTTTATCGAAATTTTTCGAAATGAACCGATCATAAAGATTCACCTCTTTTATGTGTTTTGATATATGACGGAAAATCGTTTTCTTGTAATGTTTTTATTGCGATCATTTGTTAACGCCGCTTTTCACTTTTAACATCAATAGCGATAATTTTTTTTTAATTCATAAAATATTATATATTTATATGAATATTTTTTTTTTCATATTTATCCTTGAAACGTACTTAACGACGATAGTTTACTTGTAAAATAAAAAAAATATATCAAAATGTGTAATTAATTTTATATCGAAAAACCGATTTAATATATATAAAAGACGTGCAATATGCAATCAATCATAATTAAATTTATATTATATTTTTCGCGAAAGAAGAGAAAAAAACTGCATTACAACCGACGCTATTTCATATATATATATATATATATATATATATATATATATATATATATATATATATATATATATATAATATTATGGGTCGTCGCTTTATAAAGTCAATCATGTATTCAAGTTAATTTTATTTAAAATGCTTTTTTTTTCAAGATTGATATATAGAATATG
This sequence comes from Leptonema lineaticorne, assembly GCA_024500535.1. NCBI lineage: Eukaryota > Metazoa > Arthropoda > Insecta > Trichoptera > Hydropsychidae > Leptonema > Leptonema lineaticorne. The sequence goes on from JANIJI010000017.1 coordinate 7,339,256, forward strand.
ATTGATGGAACATTTATATAAACTTTTCTTTGTAAATTTGTCTAATTTTTTTTTGTTCGATGGAAAAGTGAATCGTTTTGATATGATATAAAAAAAAATGATAAATAATTACAATAAAATCAATACAAACATATATTTCTTTTTGATTAATATTATGTATTGAGGAAAACTTGCAATATCTTAACAGGTGTCATGTTTAATTTGTGCACAGCAAGGTTTCGCATTCAAATTCCGTATATCGCTTACATTTTCAGTTTTCATTTATTAAATACACCTTTTCATTATGATAAAATATTATCGAGGAAATCGCAATGATACATTGAACCTTTTTTTTTGTCAAAATAAATATTCGAAGGTTGGTAACGGATTATAAGAAATAAATCAACGAAAGCTTCAGGCTAAATGAGAATTGTGTCGTTATTGATTTATTTATTTTTTAATGCAATAAGATCGAATTAGTCATATGACGGTTATTTCTAAAGTAAGAATTTTATATATATATATATATATATATATATATAAAGAATTAAGGTTGACACAAGTCAAAGATATACGTATTACTGTATATATATATATATATAAGAATAATTGGATTCATTCAATCTGCTGAGTTCATCAATCTTTCACCTCACTGGAAAAAAGACTCATTCATCTATTTGCTGAATTATCGCGGGTTCGCGAATCAGGACGAATAAAAAAAATATTTCAGGACCTGCGACGTGGAAGATCCTTTTATTATTAGCATTTTTTTTCATTATCTTCTATCGCATTAAAGACCGAGAGGCTTTCGCATAGCAAACTATAAATACAGGACTCGGTCATTTTTCATCGTTGATTCCCTTTTATTTGTAACGGCGCCTCGTTTTTTTTTATATATTTTTTTTCTTACTTGTTTTATTATATTTTTTTTTTCGCCGAACGGTTCGTTTAATTAGAACGAAATTTTTCCGAAACCGGAAACGTCGTATAAAAGACGCCTTTCAGAAGATTCGCTCTTCCTTTTCCTTTCATCGTCTTCTTGAGCGGAAGTGCAGAAAAAATGGCGCTTTTGTTTCGGAAATGTCCAAAGTCTATATATATATATTTTTTTTTTTCAATTTATGAACTGCGATTTTTTTCAACGATATTATATTTAAATATAATTTATATATAATATACGTATATTTAGCGATTTTCACGATCAAGGTTCGTTAGATAGAGAGAACAATGACCGCAATTTTTTCAAATATTTTTGAGTAATTATCGTTCAAGAAGCGCCATAGTTGAATTGAATCTTACCATAGCATTTAATGATTATGATTAATGATGATTAATATTGCAATCGTTTGTGTATTTTAAATATAAACACGTACGATTCTGCAGTATTTGGTTAATTGATCAAATGACTCGGCACTACGTTGCAAATTGTGATATAATAAGATTTTTTTAGTGGAGTCGACGTCATTCATTGTAGAACATCGAACTCTATATATAATATATTTTTTTAGAATGACATTTAGAACGACATAGATATATATAATTCAAAGAAAAAAAAATGTGCAAATCTATTGCGAATAATTTTATTAATATTTTTAATTCAATATGTGTGAATCATTTGTAATTTTAATATATTTTTAGATGTATATTTGGCACAATTTTACATTACGCATATTTTGTTCTATACATTACAGATAAAGTTTGAAGGTCATAGATTAGTTATCGTACAGAAAATTAGTGATATTTTTATGTAAAATTAATGAATAGTTAGGAAATCATTGATGAAATGGATGTTAAATGGTTTTTAAATATATATATAAAGATCGAAATGTTTAGGAATTATATAGATTACATTTTCTCATTATTTTTAGTAGGAATATCTAAATCGAAAATTATGAATCAAGTTTTTAAAAATTAATTATTTCTATATATATTCTTTTAAGTTACTTATATGTGCATTAGAAATTACGATTTTAAATTAATATTTTATTTTTATTTATAGCAACAGAATAAACATATTTAATATTTGATGTAGATAGTGTTAAATAAATTAATGATTTTCTAGCAATATTTTATCGATAGATTTTTATAACATTCCGATGATTTAATAAGACGTTTCAAAGTTATAAATTGCACATAGTTCGGCATAAAAGATAAACATAGAAATATGTTATGCGGCTTCGTTCTTTAATCGTTTTCATCCTTGAAGACCGATTTTATTTCAAATAAATATCTTTTCGAACACAAATAAATGTTTCGCGTTTGATTTAGCGATGTATTTTTACGTATATTCAGTGTTTTAAATTGTTCGTTGAAATTTACAGACGCTATAGATTTTTTTAATTATTATTATTATTATTATTATTATTATTATTATTTGACACTTATTAGTAATGTATAATCGATGAATGTGTCTATTAGAATTTGTATTTGTCCATCGATACTTTTTCAATTTTCACTGTTTTAGTCTTATTCTTTAATGTTGTAGGAAGTGAATAATTTAACAATTTTTGTATGGCGATTATTCACTTGCGGTTTTTTTTAATATTCAATAAAAAAAGGAAAATATTGTACGTAAAAATATGCCGTCGTTCCATAATCAATGTAAATGAACGGTTGCCAAAGAAAATCCTCTAAAAACCAAAATTAAAATTAATGATCGTATATTTTCCGATGCACAAATTATATTTGAGAATATTTTTTTATATAAAAAAAATTAAAATATTGTTGAATTTCTACAAGTAATTCTGATATGTAATTTAATTGCATCAACAATTTGTATTGTCGTTAAGATTTATTATAGTATTGACATTGATTTCTCATATATTTTGTTTGTATTTTTATGATAAAACTCTAATGATATAAAAACTTTCAGTGTTTCTCAATTATAATAATGTAATAAAAATATATTTAATATTATATATTGTTCATTTTCAACATTTAAATTAATTGCAAAAAATATTATTGATTATAATAAAAAAATGCCTTTTTTTAATAAATCTTAATAAGAGCATATAGTGAAAAATATAAGAGAATAATTTAATATTGGAAAATTTTGAAGACTTTTAAGTAAAGTTTCACCTAAAAAAATAATATATATATATATTTTTTTTTTCAATAGTTGGTGTATCATTAAAGGATATAAATAAATCTTTTCAAGTGATATTTGATAAAGTTTAAAAACATTGATCTAATCAATATTTTCAATACATTTATTAACTTGTACATAAAATTAATCACGTTTACATAGATGATGATAAAATGAAAAATTTTTTTTTTTTTTTTTTATAAATATTATATGGAAAATATTTGTTATTTTTTTCATAACAATATAATAATAAAATAAATATATATAAACAATTTAATAAATCGTCTAATAATGTTATATACGTTGTACGTATTTAGCGCGAATATGCCGACGACGACACGCGTTCAAAACAAAAATCAACTATTGAATAATTCGTGACCGATGCGAACTTCTTTTCTTTTTTTTTTGCTTCATTATGGCACGACAGGTTTTTCTTGCTCGGCGCACCCAAAAATGAAAGAGATCTGACATCGTCGGCGAAAATGAAAAACAATATATATATATATATATATATATATATATATATATATATATATATATGTGGAAAAAAATAATAATACCGAGAAGAAAATTGTTGGAAAAAAGTGGTCGCCGCCTCGCTGTCTGGTTGAGTTTTACACGTGCATTTTGCACACCCACTTTGTTCGCGGTGACACGTTGCGAATGCAAAGATGTTGTATGCACGTCTTTCGAGCCGGTTGTGTGTGTGTGTGTGTGTGTGTGTGTGTGTTTTTGTTCGTCTGTCTTTTCTTTCTTTCTTTCTTTCTTCCATTCTGTCGTAGCAGATTTCTCTTCTGTGACACGAACGATCGTCATATCTCATTCGTCGGCTATTTATATATTAGTCGAATATCGATAGTATGATTGAATAATTCATTCGCGTTAGAAAGTGGCACTCTGGTCTCGCTCGGTCGACGATGATTGAAAACGTTTCGTTTCAGATGATCCAGAGTGACATATATATATATATATATATATATATATATATATATATATATATATATTTACGATGCTTTCATATATTCTAAAATAATATTATAGTCATTTTAATAGATTTTCTAAATAATAATATGGGATTAAAATATATTTTTGAACTATATATATATATATATATATATATATATATATATATATATATATATATATATATGTTATATAAATTAAATGAGAGAAAAAAAATGTTATCTATAAAACGAAGATGATATAAAAATATGTGGACTTAACAATATTCGAAGAATTGTTCAAGGATATATATATATAATTTGAAGGAGCTTTTGTAGAAGGTCATGGATTGGATCATAATGATATTATAACATCAAAGAGGATCCATTTTATATTTATTCAAAAAGTAACAATTTTTTATTTGGAAAGAATTTTATTTATATTATAAGTCTAAATACAAGTAAAAATCGAATCAATCAATATAAATTATTTAAATTTTTTCTAATATAAATCACAAAATTTGAGTTCTAAAAGTATTTGGAAATTAGAAAAATTATTGAAATAAGTGTGATAATTATTTCTAATGGGGCGATTTTGAACATTAATAACATTAAAATTGACAAATAAATAAAATTTAAAAAAAAATACACTTTTTGAACACCGTACGTATAGCATTAAAAGAAGAAGAATATTGATATCGATTTACCTATATTAAAATAGATAGATTTGTATATTGTCTAATTGATATTGTAAAAATAATGTTGGTTAAGTTAAAGCGATGTAGTGATGAGTTAAATTTTTCGGTAAGGATTATATGTGTGAAGGTTGGGTGCCGAGTTAGCGACTCGACCTCGTAAAAATTAAATTCCGTAACTCGAAAAAAAAGGCCTTGGCTATAAAAAGAGGTGTCGTGTCACTGATGTAATTTTTAATTTTCATATTCATATATCGGTCGAATTAAATCAGTGTCAATTTATATTTTTAACAATCGGTCATAATATTATATTTATTATATTTACTGTTATATATATATATATATATTTTTTTTTTTTTTGAAAATAAAAAATAATTAAGAAAGAATCTTTATTTAGTAACTTGTTTTATCGTTTTATGACACAGATATATTTTTTTTAATTTAAAGATTTTTATTTTATTATTTTTATTCATTTTATATATATATGTAGAGTACAGTTATTTTTTTTCATAAAAATCATTGTATAATGAATGAAATTTGATACTTATTTTTTTATTATTTTATTCGAAAATCACAATTTATTTTTAAATATATAATTATTTTAATAAAAAAAAACATAAAAAAATAATTTATTGAAAAAAAATAAAAATAATTTTCTATAAAAAAAGCGAATCAATTTTTAATATATTTTTAAATTAGAGTAAAAATAATTATTTTTTAAAATTTATAAAATTGATATATATATATATATATATATATATATATATATATATATATATTATTTTATTTTTCATTATATATTTAATATTTTAATAGTCACATTATTTTTATTATATATGACATTTAACTTGGGATGCGGCACGTGTCACTCGAGAGTGAAAGTAGTAAACGACCCAATTATCACAACAAAAAAAAAAGAAAACAATATATTCTATATTAATTAAACTATTATTATTATTTTAAAATATTATTTTTATTATATTACATATTAAAATAATTTAAAAATACGATATTATAGAGCAGAATCGGCGATAATGTATCATAGTTACAGCGAGCGCGTTAACTGTTACTGATGACGATCATTAAGATAGATCGTCAAAGACCTCCCATTAATATAATAATTGGATTAATGTAATTATAGTAATATATTACGTGAATGATGAACCATAATTACGAGTGCTTCTTAAGGCGGTAACTTGTAATTTTATTATTATTTAGATGGAAATCTTCGCGGTGAAATTATATTATATTATAACGCGAGACGATTTTATTGATATTCGAGAAAATTATTTTATATATATATTATATATATATATATATATATATATATATATATATATATATATATATATATATATATATATATATATATATATATATATATTATATGTAAGGATTTCGTAGTAAATTTACTATCGTTTGTTACTAAATCATATTTTTACGTCATATTATTAATCATACACACATAATTTTAGTGTAGAATATAAAATTTAACCTTCGTTTTTAATTGTGAACAATAATTTTCAGCTTCGCGTAAAAAAAAAATCGCGCAAATACATTAACGTCAAAAATATTTTTGAAGTGGCATTGAAGAGTGCAAATTTATATAAAATCAAAACATTTTAAAATTAGCCTACTTTTTCATATTAGGCATGACGTGCACTGAATTTTTAACAAGCACTTTTTTTTTCGAAATTTTATTTTCGGTAACGATTTCGAATTTTATTATATAGTGCAAAAGCGTAATAAAACTTTTTTTAAAGCTCAATTATGAACTATTAAATATATATATATATATATCGACTGTCCATTTTTATAAGGATTCGCAGAAAATGATTATGTTTATTTTCGAATAACATAAAAATAAATTCGCATTCGGAAAAGTTACCGTTTCCATATTTTAATTCAAATTCGTTTTTCTATCGACAGTAACAATAAATACGGTGCCATTTTATTCGGTGGATTTTCCAATTTCAGAATATAAAATTGCACAAGATTCGTATGTAATAAACGATTAAAATGTAGAAAATTTTATAGATCGATATTGTACAATCTATAATTTCGTATTTTAATGTCAAGATAATAATTTATTCGATTCATGACTCACGATATTTGGACCGATGTAATTAAAATAAAAAAAACTTTATAATTCAGAATAGATTTTAGCTGTCTTCGAGTATTATTTTCATTCAATTCTATTTAGAAATTGTACTATCTATTGTCACACCATTTAATTAATGAAGTTTAGGTCTTTTATTGTAAATCCAAACCTTGAATCTAGTCGCAAAACAAAGTTCAAACCCCGATAATCAATCACTCAACATAAAAACTAATCTGACTAACGCACTAACCTATATAGTAAAAATATCAAAAATACCAATTTTTTTCTTTCAAATAATGAACAAAATTTCAGGACTCCAAATATTAAATATTTACATCAATATTGTGAAGTACACATCTATTAATATATTAAATATTTTCGTCTTCTGAACCCTTTCGTGTCGAATATTTGAGAGTGAGCGATTACATGTTAATAATAACAAAATTATTATCGATATATGGAAAATATACTAGAACACTTTCACATGGCCTATTTGGCATTTTCTATAAAAAAATATATTAATTATAATAAAAACAAAATTGATTATTTTATTTCATTATATATATATATATATATATATATATATATATATATATATATATATATATATATATATATATATATATATATATATATATATATATAGATATATACTAGATAATTTATAATTAAAATATCACACTGATATCAGGATTATATTTAGACTGTATAATTTCATTCAATTTATACAAAATATAATTACATTTATTAATAGTATATAATATATCGCATAATGTATATATAATTCAAATTTAATTATAACCAAAACACTATTATAGATAGTCATCTCCTCGAGGCGTACATTATTATATAATATTATATATATATAATATTATATATATATACATAAAATTGTAAAATTAAAGTGTTAATTATCTTCAAAAGACGACATTCAGTTATCTTTCTAGACGAAAATCTCATATTAAACCTATGTTGCGACGTGGAAAATGTTGAGAAGCGCTGCTTTTGACAGCATTATCGTTTGAATGGAGATGATCTAAAACTCTCTAAAGGCGTAACGTGAGGTCCATTCAATTAATTCATATTATTGTGTTATATTCTTGAGCCCTTGAAAAATGAGCGAAATTTGTCACGTCTAGTCGGTATGTTGGGCAATAAACGAGAACAAAAGTGAAAAAATTATAATAAATGCGTCTTAGTAATGCGTAAGACGGGGGCAACGATTTTTCATATACACTATATATAATATATATTCATATATATATATATATATATATATATATATATATATATATATATATATATTTATTTGTCTATTTATTCATACTTATGTATATTAAAATATGTTTTTTTTATACTTTAAGCGATGTCGAAACGACGATTCGTTATTATTATTTGTCGCGTAATAATGATATACGATATTACATATAGAAAATAATAACAAAATTACATATTACACGCGATATAATAAGCGGTTTTTCATTTTATTTATTTGATAATATATCTGGAAAAAATACGTAAATTTATGCGTTCGTTAAAAAAATCGATAAATTAAAATATATCGTATATATATATATATATATATATATATATATATATATATATATAAATGTATAAATAAAATACACACGATTCCGTAATAATAATTCTATATTCGATGTGTCGAAACAATCGCAAAGTTCGATAAAAAATAATTAATGTCCTCCCCCCCTTTTTATTATTGTGTTTGTTTTTAATATTTATAAACGGCTTATTATTATTGAGTAATTCGTGCTATTTTTTTTTCACTCTAATAATAATGATATTATGCAATAAATCATCGTCAAAAATTCGACGAATCTTTTTCTTTTTACGCGGCGGAAGTGTGTATAAAAGAGGCGCCATTAATTCGAAAGTTCTTTTTGTATATAATATATGAAATAAAAACGAATTCTTTTACGAAATTTTCGAAAATATGCGGTTTTTATAGTAATTTAAATGTGCCATAATAATAATATATAATTTTAAAAATAATCGATTTCATTACTATTTTTCATATGCGAATCATTTTATTATGTTACATATAAATATTGAATTAATTTTTATTTCAATTATATATATATATATATATATATATATATATATATATATATATATATATATATATAAAAGGATTCGACGATTCGAATTATTTAACTTTGGAGAGTTTCGAGTGCTTTTTGGATTATTAAATAATATATAGGCACCGTTATTATGACACACCTTCATAATTTATTGGCACTTGTAAGCTTCAGCTCCGGGTATCGAATTTCGAACTTTCATAAAACTAATTTAAACTTTTATTTATTAATTAAATTTTAAAAGCGATATTTTAACGGAACATCTATTATTTATTTATTAAAAGTTGTAAAAACACTATTGTTGTATTATAAGGTAAGTGGACCGACAATATGAATTCTTGCATAGATTTATATATATATATATATATATATATATATATATTTAAGTTAATAATTTGTCACCTACATACATACATATAATAAATTTATAAATATGCAATGTTTGTGGTAGTTATTTGACTTGTCCATTGCATCATCGTCATCATCATTCGTAATTTTTTAACCGGTTCAATTTCTTTACATATCATTCCTTGTCCCCGTTTGCCTACCAATTATTATATTATTTCACCTTTTTTTAATATATATATATATATATATATATATATATATATATATATATATATATATATATATATATATATATATATCTTGTTTTCGAATGATGCAATAACGAATTCGAAGAAAATTCATGAATAAAAATTTTCATTGATATTGCAGTGTCATTTTTTTCCACTACGCAGTCTGAATATTTTTTTTTCTTCGACGTCAATTACAAGTTTAATAAATATTGCACATTTCGTTCTAAAAGTCGAATTATTTAGTGCGTTGTAATCGTATATTATTTATCGATATCGAAATTATCCGGTAATACGATATCGTCATAAAATAAGAATTAATCGAAACGTTCGATTTTCCTTATACAATTATTTGATATGTTGTTTTGACAGCGGATTTCTTCCTGTATTTTTATTATACAATACACTCTGGTTTTTAATTTATCACTTGACGGATTAAAAATTTTATAATTCGAATACCAAAGAATTTATGTATATAAAATATGATTTTTTTTTTGGTCGAATTCGATATATTATACATATTGTATAAACGATAAGTAAAATTCAATTATTTCTTCAAATCTCATCAAATCCAAGTCAGATCTTGTTCAGAGTGAGGGATTTTTATGTGATGCATGAAAAGCCTTACCGGATTCAACGTCTAATTCAGTTAGGTTTAACGTGATTTCATTTGAGATATTAGACAATGGTATCCGATAGAGTTTTAGCTTTGTGTGCGAGAATTTTGCTTTGATGATAAATATAATATCTACTTTCTATACGTTGCCATAATTAATAAAGGAATGTGATATAATTCAATCTTCAATATTATTACTATGAGCAATAATAGAACTAGCGGAATTTTAATTTATTATTTTTATGAAAATTCTTCAATACATATTAATATTTAGTTAGTTATCATATAATTTTAATAATCGTATTGAATGTTTTTAATCATTTTTTCAAGTAATGTATCGATTCTAATATAAAAATTACGCATTTAGATATTTTATCGTTGCTGTTAAGTTAACGAAACTTTTACTCGGAAGAGTAAAAAATTTATTATCTATCTTCATAGTAAAAGATATTTTTATTTATAAAATGCAGTTAAAAGTTTTTTTAGCAAACATTTTATGACATCCTGTTTTTTTTTCTTGTAAACGATTATGAAACTTCCTTTACAATTAATTGATTGTCGTAAAATTCTAAAAGATATCAATTTAGATTTTATAATTTGAGATAGAAAATTGCATGTATTTTTAATATTATTTACGGCGTATATAAAAAATGAAAAATTAATGAATCTAAAATATATTAAAAATTTTGAAAAATTGGATATAAAAAACTTAATATTAAATTAGGATATATTTTATTTAAATTACACTGTTTGTTGGTTTGTTTGTTTGTCCAAGTGGAAACTTTTAATCGATTTTTCGACCACTTTGCAATATCTAATTGAGTTGAAATTTTTCATACTTGCTCATTCTCGATGACAATATATGAATCAATTAATTCATTAATAATTTTCTATATATTTTTTTTATATGAGATTATTTTAACGTAAACAAAATAGTTTTTATACAATATATTTTAAGCACATATCTTATTGCCTAATCGGACACATCTTCGAATATTCGTATACAAATTATATATTGGAATTTTTGTAAAATTGTCGATATTCAACTAGTCGTATTGAATAGGTCATTAACGTCTAATCGCGATGGTCTGGTTAAAAATTTACAAACAGCCAGCTAGCTAAACTTAAAAAGTCACGTACTATGGCGAAGGTCTTCCACGATTTGTACGCATATGTAATTTGTCATATTTAAAAGTACACAATGGATATGAGAACACGTTGTCAACAATTAGATCGGTGTCGTTTATTCACGGTTAATTTTTTCTTATCTCACGCTCCTATTTCACATATTTTATACGTATACATATATATACATATAATAGAATACAAAATGATGTATGAAATTCATTATAATAATAATTAGGCAAAGATGATATGATAATTATTATTTTAAAAAAAAATGTTGAGAATGATTGGTATAGTGAATTAAATTTTGTTCATATTTAGAGTATATAGTAATGATTTAAGAATATGTAAAGATTGATAAAATAACATGTAATTATCGTTCGGTGCGTATTTTGTCGAATTGTTTTCGTATATTTTTAATATGAAAATCATAATAAAATTATTCGTATCATGTGCGTTTGAACTCATAGAAAAATATCAGCGGTGCTATGGTCCGCTATAGACCTTGGCCTTTATTTGAAGTCACTGGACATTGATTTATTTTCATAAAGTCGAGTCATCAAATCTATGCATAATAATTATGAATTATCTATGTATGAATGAATATGAATATATTATTTAGTGTTAAAATTTTAATTGTTTGACATTTTTTTTTGTGTCGTTTATTTAATATAACATATTTTATTTCAGTTAGTTAGAAATTATTCTTATTGGTTATTGATTAGTTTGCGTTATCAAGATGATATTATGAGATGCATAAAAAATCATACATTTTGTTTTATATAAAACGAACAATTCATCATTATAAATTATATTTTATATTATTAATTGATTTTATTATTATAATTTTCAGAATTCGTTATGAAAATGTATTTATTTAACTGACATTTTTTTTTCGTTTTGTTATACAAATTTTTGAATAGAAAATATTTAAACTAAATAGTTATGAAATAAATATAATTTCAATGATATTTCCGTTTTAATTTAAGCATATCGAGTCACTAGTTCTACACCATAATTCTATACTAAACGATATGATAATGACAACGAGAATGAAATATATATATCATATTAAAATTAAATACTATATTTAATTAATATTATAATAAACAACATTAATCAATTCTATGCTAATATATTCGTCAAGAATCTAACTAGAAACGAGGCTTTCGCACATTATATTATATTATATTATATTATATTAAATATCGAGGATGACCCAGACATGTCTCGGATATTTCGAGCCAGTTTATCCGTTGCAAAATATGTTTATCGAGCTTAAATTACTGGAAATTTATATATATATATATATATATATAATTTTTTTTAATATATTAGCGGCCTAAACCACCTTGTTCCATATTATTTAGTTATAATTGGCTTTTTATCATATTTTTTCGAGTCGAGATGAAATATGGCTTTCTTTTGATGTCTAGAATGCAAATAATAATCGGTTGATTTTAAACGCAATAAGGCGTTATACAAACGCACCGTGACATACCGGTTTACCTTCGCATGAAATTACCGAGCATTAAACGCCTTAAACCTGACATCTTCCTATTATAACAGAATATATATATATATATATATATATATATATATATATATATATATATATATATATTATTTTTATCGCAAATTTATTTTATTTCCAATGAACTGTACGATATATATTTTTTTTGCGTTGTTCCGATATATCAATATTTAATATAAGAACGCGTATTGATTTTATTTTGAAAATCTTGTTTTTTTTTACGTTAAAATTCATTACACTTTTTGCAATTCATATACGTATTGCTATTTATTGTAAACGCGAGAAAATAGTTTTTTTTTATGTATATAATATATATTAAAATAAATTTAATAAAATAGTTCACGCTTGAAATATTTAATAATTTAATAATAAATAATATTCAGGGTTATATAATCATTAATGGCATACCTAAGATTAAATTATGAAGGGGTTACTAAAAAATAAATTTTAAACATGTTAAATGCCAGAAAAAAATTGCTCTTAGCGGTAATTTTTTTATTTATTTTTTTTTGATAATTAAATTATGTGTTTTAAAAAAAATCATTGAAAGAAAATAATTATTCTGCGAAGGGGTCAAGGTCCCGTGGCTTTCTTTCTTAATATGCCGCTGATATTAGTATTTTTTTTTTTAATTTGATATATGTGTTTCAATGCGATTATGCTGTTTTATGATTCAATGTCGGCAATTCCAAGTTTAAATACCGAGAAATCAAGTTAATAAAAATTTTTAATTTGCACAAAAAATATAAATAATGCATTAGCATAATTGTAGAATATGATAATTATTTCGGAAGAAGAAATCCAATTAAAATTATACTTTTATTACGAACATAAATCTTTTCTAGAAATTGGTTGTGAAAAATCATCATTATAAAAAGTAAATATTTTTATTATACAATATTTTTTTTTAATATTATTTATTATATGAAAATCACAATGATTAGGCATTATAATATTCATTTTAATTTATACTATTGTTCATTATAAATTTTATGCACATAGATATTCGTTGCACTCTCTAAACAGAAATATATAAAAGAAACCGCTAATCATTCAAAGGTTTCACGAAGAGATAGTCTTGATCTGGTGGACGAGAAAGCTGTTCATTTAAACATTTATTATATTTTATCTATTATGAATCGTCTATTAACATTTAATATTAGATGATGGAAAAGGAGGCGGTCTTTCTTTTTTAGTTCATGATGAAGTGGGAAAATATAAAATAATATATATATGTATTTTTTTTTTGTATAGGCATATTAGCTCCGATGACCCGATTCTATTTAACGAGAAAAAATATTGTACATTGGGTCAAGGATAATTATTTTTAAACGGGTTAATTGATTCATGTACGTGAAGGACCTGAAGCGAGTGAGAGATGATCCAAATTTGCATACACGTCAATTACGAGTGGCTCGTTTGAATACGCTCGTATATAATGGGTGTATTATATATATATATATATATATATATATATATATATATATATATATATATATATATATATATATTATTTTCGATACATATTTTTTTTTAATTTTGCTTTTTTTTACGTCACTCAGAAGTATATGGATGTTATATGGATGCGTAATTTTGAATTTATATGTATTTTTTTTACACCAAAAAGTGTCGTAAAATTTGATGAAATCGCAGGTTGTTGTACTGAATAATGTTAAAGATACGTCGTACACATATATATTTTTTCATTGAATTTTGATCGAAATGGAAATATATATATATATATATATATATATATATATATATATATATATATATATATATTTGTAATTTAATTTGTGATATCTAAAATATAAATCAAATGTTCATATCAAACATTTTGAATAATATAAAATGTTGTAATTATTATATTAATCCAATATAATTAATTATTAATTTCAGTCAGATGTTTTAATTTAAAATACCAAAAAAAAAAAAAATATGTCAATATGTCATGTGAATAAAAATAATTTTTTTAATGATTTTAGTCAATATTTTATGTATATATGATAAAATTATGCTGAAAACGAAATTTTTCTTATATAATATTCTATAAAGATAAGGCATATTTCTAGTGAATAAAGTCAATATAAATATGCCCTCTTAATAGTTGTAAGATACAAAAAAAAATATTTGTTTAAATATTGACTTAAATGAAGATGAAATATTTATTTATATAAGATCGAAAAGCTATTAGCTATTCTAATAGTATATTTTATTTAAAATATATATAATGTAATAATCTATAATTATTAACTATTTTTTTAAATTACAAATATATTTTCATATTCTCATATATAAATTTCATTAGATTAAATTAGATATTCACGATCACGAAACATATTTTAATATTTTTATTTTATTTTATTTATTTTGTAGATTGTTAAATCGAAATATTAATTAACTGTATATCGTGATTACGGTTAATTGAAATCAAGAATCGCCGACCAATATACAATATAATCATATTAGCAACATTACTTACATCAATTACCGAACAGTGAGCAATTATGCAATACATGGAACGGCATCATTTATAATTCGAATAACCTACGATAAATGATCTTTACTGATATATTTATGAATAAATATATATATATATATATATATATATATATATATATATATATATATATATATATATATATATACACCCTCGAAAAAAAACGGTCAAGCATTTAAAAAGTTAAACATTTTATTGCTTTAATGCCGACAAAAACAGATAAGAAATAAATAATAATAATAATAATAAATAAAAATGAGATAAAAACGTTTATATTCCGTTTGCTTAATACGCAGTCACGTATTTAACCGAGACCAAATTTGGTTTATCGACTTTATTATTTCGATTTTTTTTATCTTCTATCATGAATATATAAATTTATATATATATATATATATATTTTTTTTTTTTGCGGAAATTAACCGTACGATAATTGATTATTTAATTAGAAATTAAAATACGACGATCGACAATCGTTGTATATATTTATATAGGAAAAAAAAACGGGCATCGGTTTCTTTTCATTAGGGATTAATTATTTTAAATCGATTCTGTGAGTCGAATATAAAAAAAAAATATATATTCACTTGCATGTGCGTCAAGATTAAATATACATCGAGGTGATCTCACTTTTGTATGTAAAAAAAATAAATAAATATATAAATACATATATGAAAAAGGATTTTTAACATATCAACCGTAAGATAAATATCTACATTCGTTTCCTTATGAAAACGTATGAACATTGATAAAAGTGCAGATAGCGATGTAAATTCGGCTTAATATTTGTTTGTTTGTTGTTGTCTTTTTTTTTTGTATCGTTCATATTTTTATATGTTTATTTATTGGATGTGATTTGAGATGAAATCATTTTTATAATAATGAAGGTCGGCTACTTTCCGGACGCGATTTTATAAATTTTTCAGATCTCGATAGGGAGAAAAGTTTAAAATACGTCCGACGAATATCTCAATAAATTTTTAATATAATCATCTTTTAATATATTTATATAAAATAAAAATATTAATTAAAAATGTAAATTATATTAATATAAATAACTCCATTCTGAAAATCGCATATTCTCGACATGTTTAGCATGCAATAATTTGCAATTACAAATCGTTGTGACAACATTTGCATAATTTCACTTTTAATTTATGCAAAACAGCATTCAGTCTGAAATCTCACTAAAGAGACAAGTACAATCTTTCAGTAAATAATATGTAAAGGTTGAGTTTAGAGTCAACGACTCGATCGTATAATACGCAAGTTAATATTCTGAAACACGTTATATTGATTTTTTTTTATTAATATTGATATGAATATAAAATATATATTATTTATAATTTATATTTTATAAATGTGTACACTCCTATTATTATTTATTTTCAGTTTATTAAAATTAAATTTCAAATATAAAAATAACAGAATAATAATCGAAAGTAACATAAATTAACAACTCATCTAACGACCATTTTATATTGAAATATATCAACAAAAATGTGTTTAATATTTATATAACTGAAATAGTACATTAAATAAAAATATTAATAATCGAAATGTAAAATAAATCGAATCATAAATATTTATTATATAATTTAAATTAATAAAAAAATAATTCTGTTATTTTTAAATATTATATAAATTTTAATAAATACAAACATATATATTTAATATAATATTTTTGACATAAAAATGAATATATCAAATTTTATTGAAATTAATTTAAAAATAAAAAATAAATAAAACACATGAACAATAATAATAAATTTTAATTAATTCAAACGACTTTTTATAGAAAAAAAGAAATAAATTTAAAAATCATTTGTAAAAAAATGTACAAAATCATGGTCGCGAAAAGTGTCGTTATGTTGCATAAAAGCATCACTGGCGAAAAGTACGATATTCGATATTTATAGCCGTACTGTCAAAATCGAAGGAAATCGAAGCAAAATTGAATCGTAAATGCTGAAATATTTTACACGAAAATATATAGCAATAAACTGAACGTCGACACGATGATGATGTATATTTTGAATTGTAAAGATCATTTAATATTATATTGAACAAATAAGGCAGCATTTGTGCGTGACATCATCGGCGACGGCACGTGTCAGCGCTTGCGTTTTATATATAATATTTTATTATATTTTAATATGATTTAAAAATTATATATATATATACATATATATATATATATATATATATATATATATATATATATATATATTTAGGAAATATACGAGGTGTTTGTGTAAAGCGTAACATATGAGAGTTATTAGTAACCGGGTTAAAACCAGGGTACGTGTTTATTTTATGCCAACGTCGTTATCATCAAACCGATATCAGATGATTGATCTGTCTGATTTCATCTCTTGTCATCGCCGATGCTTATTCATGCACGACGATCTTTATTTTAATGAGAGCTACCTTAATTGGAAATCGGCTCGGCTTGTTATATCTAAACGACGACAAAACAAAACAAGATAATAATAATAATAAATAAATAAATAAATAATAAACAAATAGTTAAATGAACGCGAAGAATAACGGCGAATTATAAACGCTTCGTTTCGTGCCTTTTGAACGATCGCTTCCGTGATATTATAGAAAAATATTCTATTATTCGTACGTAGAAAATATATATGTGTACGTTTTAATCGATGAAAATTAATGAAAAAAATATATGACAATATGTGATTGTATAAAAATGTTAATTTGTCATTAGAAAAAACATTGTTCGAAATAGTTTTGTAAGAATAGTGTCTATGTATATTTTTTTATTGAATATTTTCTATAGAATTTGAAGAACATTACAACTATGAGAATGTGAATTTTTATTTTTAATATTCCTACTATTTATAAATCAATTTATATAATCTAATAAAAAAATATTTTAATAAATTTATATAAGTAGTAGCATAATTTTATTAAGTTCGATTAGTGTGTCATTAATAATAAAAAGCATTGTATCTTATCAATCGGAGTGTCATACTAATCAGACTAACAGTTAAAAATTGGGAAATGTTAAATGCGTCATATTATCCAGACTCGACTGCATATTATATATATATAACATATAATATTATATAATAAGAAATATCATTTGAATCAATTATTATTTCTTTTGAAGAATTTAATATTATCAAATTTATCTTTTATTTATGTATAATATTATATGATTTTATTAAAATTTAAAAGCTAATTATTTTTTATTAACATTATTTATACATCGAAATACGAATAATTAAAAATTAAGATTTCCAATTAAATTAAAGAAAAATAATAATAATCTTCGAAAAGTTTGTTACTCGGAATTATCTGGTCTTCGACTGTAATTACGAATTTTTATGAAACATTCATATAAAATTCCGATTCGATCGGCCGTAATTAATGTTCGTAAATATGTCAAATTTAGTAGAAAAAAAAATAGAATTAAAATAAAATGAAATCGGTAGCATTTTTACATGAAAACTCCATTTAAATGTGATCGAAAACGTAATGTGAATAAAGATTAATATAATAGTTTAAATCGAATACACATTAAATTGTTAAAGCAATAATCGTGAAAATTAACAATAATTACAGAGTAAAGGATAAACATTTTCATATAAAAAAAAGTATTAACGTATACAATTTAATTCGTAATTGCCTATAATACAGACCAATTAATGTTTATTTAAATTACTTTTACATACATCGTATAATTATGTATAGAAAATATTTTAATTTCATAATATATATACTTTGAACACGTATAAATTATTATTATTATTATCATTCTTAATTTATTTAAAATATTTATATAATAATTTTAATCTAAAATCATTTTTTCTCACGAATTATTATTCTGATTTTTTTTTCAATATACATCACGGTCAAAAAAAAAATATACCATATATTAAATTCATCGAAATTTATTATATTCGGAAATTTTTCCATATAACGTTATATAATAGCGTAATGAAAAAAAATTCCGATAGTTCGACGACGTTCTGAAAAATGAAGGTTTAACCGACGTTAATAGATAACGATGAACGTGCGGGTTAAATCCGAATCGGTTATCATGGCGGAAAGTTAACTTTTACGACGACGAACGGCAAAAAGAAAAAAAAATAAAGAATTATTACGAACGAACAGATTTATGCCGTCTAATAAAAAATATTTATATAATATATATATATATATATATATATATATATATATATATATATATATATATATATATATATATATAGACGAAATGTAATATTAAAATGTGAAAAAATGTTTTATATGTATATTTAAATATGTATATATATATATATATATATATATATATATATATATATATATATATATATATATATATATATATATATATATATAATGATCGACTATCGATCGTGAGGTGATAATGACGAATGCGTAATGAGCTAAGGCCTTACATGGTTCTCACTTTGTATATATTCAAGGCTTTTATTCCAAATATGCACTCGTGATTGTCTAGTTGATAATATACTTGTATATTATGCGGCAGGTCTCGGGTTTCAATCCCCGCGATATCACTTTTGTATATTATTTATATTTTTAATATTCGGATTTTTTTTTTTTAGAAATTTTTAGTCTGTTAGATATTAGATAATTTGATTTTGGCATAATTTTTAACCTTTAGTTTGTCGTAAAAAAAAAAGACATCGTTATCTATATATCAAATATTTAGAATCAAGTTATATTATTTTACAATAATAATATTTTAATTTAAAAAGTTTTAAAATATCAAAAAAATTAAATTAAATTTATTTTTTAAGGGTTGTATTTTGTTTTATAATAATCAATAAACGATCACAGCGTAATAATAGAGAAGAACAAATAATAAATAGAAGCCTTTCTTTTTATATTCAAGGCTTTCATACCAAATATGCGTCGGATGCGGATGAAATTATTTCATAATGTATCAATTAAGATATTGCGAATATTTTTTTTTAAATTCATTTCGGTTAGTTATGGTAGTTTTATATTTCTTACACACTAACGAAAAATACACACACACACACACACACACACATATATATATATATATTACGATATCGATTCAATGATTTATTCGATCATTATCGATGATTGGTGGTTGTTTCTATTGGGTTCCTCATCAAAGTGACAACGAATATAAATTATATATACGCGAATAAATTATGCATATACATAGTTTTTTTAAATATATGTATATATTATTATTATTATATTTGTGAAGATAAATTTTTAAAGAATGTAATATTTATTCGCGCTTTTATAACGTTTTTCCGCGGTGTTGTTTCAAATCGGCCATAAAAGTACTTCCGTTCGCAAAATTAATAATTTATAATCGTTATATTAAATATTTATCATTCATAATTGATGATTTATATCTCGAATACATTTTTTTTCATATTTATTGTTTATTTATTTTTTTCTATATATTTTTCACTTCCAGTCGACCTTAAGTTTTTTTTTTACAATATTGAAAATCGTTTTAAATTTACATTTGATTTTTAAAATATATTCTTATTGTTTTTTATTTATAAAATTAATTGCAACATGATTTATATCATAATTTGTATGAAAAGAAAATACTATTTATAGTTGTTCAATAGCAGTGTTTTTTTTTATTCTTAATGTTATAAAAAAATATAAGTTAAACAACATTTTTTATTCATTTTTTAAGAATTTTTTATTGCTTTTTAACTATTTGTTAAGAATTTCCGATACGATGCTTTATAAAAGTGCAAACGGAAATAGCAAAAGTTAATACCTTATTAATATTTTTTTTGTAACTTTTTTTTTTAAATATAGGAATATCTTGTCTATAATATTTCAAAGGAAACTTTAAACTACTACTTTTGAGAAATTGAAAACAAACTTCGCTTCCAACTTATTAAAACACACATATATATATATATCAAAGATGAAACATTTTTAAAATTTTCAATTATATACAATATTTAATATCGACGAACGATCATTCATATTTTTTTTACTATACAATTTTTTTTAAAGTAGAAATTTGTTCCATTTTTCATACAAAGAAAAAAAATTTTTTTTCATAAACGCAGGTAAATTATGATACATGACTGATATAAAATTTGAAATAATGAGTCGTATAAATATTAACGGCTCAATTTATTCGATTACGTACTAATAAATTGCTATTTATATCGTCGTTTAGAATATTTTCTTTTTCGATCGACACCAAAAAAAAATTATAAAAAATTGTCGACACTTAGCACTATAATAAAAATTTACCGTCCTATATTAGCAAAATGAAAAAAAAATTCCACAATATTTCCATTAAATTTTCGTCGAAACACGTCAGCTATTAAATAATATTTATATTTTATTTTAAAAATTTAATGAGCCGTACGACTTCTGAATATAATTTCGAATTCGATATATTAATATAATAAATACGTTGGTGTTTTTGATAAATTATCGTACGTATAAAGATGTGTTGTAATCGTGCAAAGCAAGGATGAAAATAAAAATTTAGATAATGAATATTAATATGTAATGTACGTGTATATTGCATATCATTACTTTTCCGACATCGAACATTGAATGCATAAATAAATATTGAATATTACAAATAAATAAAAAATAAATAAATCAATAATATTACAAACATTGGGTGGTCATTACATATGTTTAAAGTTTCATAAAATTGATTTATTATTATTTTTTTATATATAAAATAAGATAACAATTTTGTGATATATTGTTTTATTGTTGATATTAACATATCTAGATTTTTTAAATAATTTAGTTTGATTTAAATTTATTTATATAATAATAAAAAATTGAAACAATATTATAATGTTATTGAATTTTAGTGATATAAATAAATCAATATTTATTATATAAGACAGAGTTATTCTGAATAAAATCGAATAAAAAAAAATATATATATATAATATAAAACCACGCCTTTTAAATATATTTTCTTCGATTATGACATTTTAAATGTTGTATTTGTCAGAGTTTTTGAATAATAAATAATGTTAAATATATTTATATATTTTTCAGTATTAAAAATATATATTTTAATTAATATTATATTTAAAAAAATGAAATAAATTATTGAAAATATAAAATATGATATTGATATAAATAGTTTTTTTCTTGAACGGTATAAAAGTATACTTTATATAAATTTATATAGTCGAATGCTGTATAACGATGATATAAAACCCTTTTCAATTCAACGAAGAAGTTAAGATAAGTCTAAATTATGATTCACTGATTGCACAAATACGTTTCCTAGACTAAATTCTTCTTGTCGATTTTTCTTCATTGAAATTTTTATATGGCAAAGTTGAACGTTCAGATTCACCGCAAAGAATGAAACTTTATATATAGATATAAAAAAAAATATTTTCCACGAGTTTTTGTTATTTAAATCATTTTCAACGTTTATACAGATCTATTTAGTGCAATATTAAATTTATAAAATAAAAATTTTCCATTGTTAAAACACTTAAAAGGGGTCAATTGTATGCGAATAGCAGATTTTTTCCCCCCATATATATGGTATATATAAAGGCTCGAAAGAGTGTTAACTTTTTACGTAAAGTAAAATAAACGACCGCGATTTTTGTTCATTATTCTTCCTTTTTATTTCAACGTACGTATATTATATTATATTAAAATATAAATGCACACGTTTGGGTATTAAAGGTTATTATTATTATTATTTATTTTTGTCGACGAAATTTCTTTTAATCCGGATTAATAAAACCGTACGATTATTTATTGTTTTCGGTGCATTTTCGCGCGAAATCACATTTTCGGTTCATTTTTACGATCTTATTATATATTGTGGTTTTAAAAATATAAAATCTTGGCACTTAATAATATGTCTCGACTACATATTTTTTTTTTACTTCAAATATTTTATAATTTATATATTTCAATATATAATATATATATATATATATATATATATATATATATATATATATATATATATATATATATATGCATGTCGTTGAAAATGTAAGCGTTAATATATTGCGTGTTTTTATGTTGCGATTTACGGATTATTAAGTTCTGAAAGTATCGAGGACATATTTTCAGGTTGATTTTTTTTTTATGAAGTTAATGTATTAGTTTTAAAATTACTTATATCTAAGATAGACAGCTGCGATAGTTTAATTCGTGGTGTCTTATAATAGTAAGATCTAAATTCGAATAACAGGATATCAATTGCAGTGTTAATTTTTATTCAAGGAGAAAAAATAGTAAAATATTATATCGATTCATCAAATTTAAAAATAAATATGAAATTTTAACATGTAAATAATATCATTAATTTTGAATGAAAAATTTCAATTCAGACATGTATCAGATTTTTCATTTTATTTTTCTAATTATTTACTATATTTTAATAATATAAATAAGATTAGAACCGAAATAATAAATGTCATTTTTATAGACGCCATGGTTATTATAATGAGTAAAAATTTAATAAATTTACAAGCTATTATAACAGATATATAGAATATTTTTGTAGAATTTTTATAATATTACTAGTTGTTATTTTTAAATAACGTCTTCCGCTTATTATTATTAATTTATAATATTGCAAAATTTATAATGTTAAACTCGTGCCAAAACATTTGTCATTTTTCATCACACAATATATGTTATTTTTTCTAAATGTACATAATTATTAATGTTAGTAGTTAACATAAATTTATAATAGACACTATGAAGATCATTTTACAAGGAAATGTTTTCATTTATTACATATATAAATATTATAAAATTGACATATTATTGTATTTTTCATATTATATCGCATATAATAGGTAAAAATTTGCATACAAATATAAAGAAATCATTCTCGATAATTATATAAGCTGTTTTATGGGATTTTATTTTGCATATAAATGCAACGAAAATATATAAAAATATATTTTTACATTATTATTATCATAAATGCTAGAATATAACTTGGACATAAATTGAATATTGCTCCTCGTAAAAAAAAAGTCGCATTCTTTCTGCTTAATAAAAATATAGATATTAAAATTGCCACATTTTAAAGTTATAAAAAAATTTCTTATGACATTTGCCACCGACTTTGAGGCGGTAACTTTCTTTTATATACGATATTCTTTTTTAGGTAAAAAGTGCTTTTTTTTTTAGACATATAAAAAGGTTTACTTCCGTTAAAATATTAAAATACAAAATGGAACGCGTAACATGTCTATATGTTTTAAAAAGTTAAGAGACTTTTAAGACTTTAGAAACTTTGAAAATTGTTTTTGTTTTCATTTCGACACACTTTTCCAACTATTATATATAGTTCGGGTCGTTTTTATTTAAATCTATTACAGTTTTAATATTATATCGTTAGTTATATTAAGACTGTAAGTTAAATAAAAGTGTGTAAAAAAGAGAACAATAATTGAGAATATATTATATATAAATAATATCAGAAAAACTTATACTATAATAGTATATATATATATATATATATATATATATATATATATATATATATATATATATATATATAAACAATTCAAGAGGAATTTGATTATTGTTCTTGACCTTAATATCGCATCTATTTTAAGCAATTTTATTAATTAAAACAATTTTTTTTCATTGATAACTGGCGATAAACGAATTGCGGTTCAATAGACGAATGATTTATTTAAAAATAAAATTTATTTACTATTTAAAATTAACATATTAAAGAAAAAATAAATAAAATATAGTTTTTAAGGATAATATATAATATTAATAAAAAAAAAATGTAATCTTTATATTTATTTTAATTACTCTATATGGTTAAGGTATTTCAATGCGGTTCAACAATGATTTGGGGTTTTTAATCTTTTTTCCTTATTATAGTAATAATTACATGTATTTAAAACAATATATAATATTAAATTTATTATCTTGAAAATATATAATTATTTTCAACATAAAGTTTATATTAAATATATTCATACAATATTTTTTTACATTTTAGATATCTCCCTTATTATTATTATTATTATTAAAATTAAAATTATTTTATTTTATTTGTATTGAAAATTATCAAAGAGTTACATCAATACAACAAATATGTTGTTATTGATATTTAATTATATTGTACAAAATATTATATAATATATAATTTAGCTTAATAGATTATATTTTATTACGTTTAAAACGATATATATTTTCAGCCATGAAAAAGAGTGTTTTTTTGAATATAAATATATATCATTTTTATTGTACGGTTCATCACTGATTATTGATTATTCTTCACGTTCGAAAAACTCATATTCTTAACATATAATATTATATATATAAATTTTATATGAAATGGAAATAATCTGTTTGCCAATTGAACGATTCTCAAATCAATATATTATATATAATATATATATATATATATATATATATATATATATATATATATATATATATATATATATATATATATATATTAAAGGAATATTAGAAAGAAAGGTCTCTACAATTTTTA